>CM067075.1:3236847-3794347 GCA_033980235.1 Diadema setosum
TTTACTTTCTCGACAGGACAGCGTTTCAGGGTTACAAAACCTTTTCCTGTTTTGGGTGTTTATTTGAAGAAATTACCAAAATAGTTTTTCCTTGTTTGAAAAAGGGAAGTTTGTTTTTTTCTCTCACATTTATTAGTCACAAAGACAATTGATGGACCCCTTTCCCTTAGTATGAGATATTTCAAAGAGAAAAATAAGTTACGTGTCATGATGGCAATATCAAATTATCATGACGGCCTCCAACCGCACATGACTTGCAAACCTTTTGTCCTCGTTCGACTGGTCACTTCTGGTGATGGCAGGAGATTATCGAGGAAACGTCTTGATTTACGAGAACTTCTGATGCTCGCTGACAACAAAGACGTAACTTCCTTCAGATGGAAGGGAGTGAGGGATGATGGGATGAGTTAGGCCGCGGGAGTGCCTCGTGGCGTGAATCACGTCGCGGCTAAATTTACATCACCGTATCTGCCTCGAACCGGAGACCAGCAAGGTTGGTGACACCGAGTGCCAACAATACGTCAGTTACAATCAAATGAAGCGTTCATTCGTCAAATAGCCCAAGACCACTGCATGTCATGTCTCGACACTCTGGCTCCCTGTATCATGCCTTGTCTTTTGTATTGCTGGGCTGCTTTTTCTGTTTTAGAAATTTTCAAAAATGTGTGAAGCAGGCGCATCCTGACGTATGGATGCTGTTGTCATGGAAATATTGTAAACTTTGACTATTTTGCAATTTCTTCGTTTCATTCCTGTTGCATCTTTGATTCAACATTTTTCTCCTTTTTAAACTATCCAGTCAATGACGAGCCGAATAGCATTGCCCTCTAAGATTGTAAATAACATTACCGACATAGTTTCATAATTATGGATTACTTATTCAGATAAATACCCGACTCCTGAAATTGTTTTTGAAATGTTTGTGATGGCAAATCTAGGTCCTGGGCTTCAGTTCCCAGATTGTAAATAACATTACCGACATAGTTTCATAATTATGGATTACTTATTCAGATAAATATCTGACACCTGAAATTGTTTTTGAAATGTTTGTGATGGCAAATCTAGGTTCTGGGCTTCAGTTCCCAGACATGTTTTTCGGCACCCTTTTCGGTGCACATCTGCATGTTTACCATGGCATTTTCAATACGGCAGCAGACAAACGTCAAACTCTACAACCTTCCCAACATCCCCTCAATTTTTGTGTCCTTGCAACCATGGAAATATCATGTGACAGTCCCTCCGATGCATATTAAGGAAGTTGTTTTTGGTCGTCTCTCTCCTCCCTTCATTTGACGAGCTAATTTTTCTCTGCCTATTCCTTCTGTGCTTGGATACTTGCCTGCATTAGTAATGACAGATTGTGTAAAAATAGGTTCTGTTTTCTTTTAGGATATTGCTCTCTAGTTGGTACCAAGCACAAGATCAGCCCTTTTGAATCTTATTATTTGTGATCTCTTTTCTATTGCATTGCCATTCTACAACTTGATGGCCATTTTCTGGGAGACAACCTGATGTTTATTGGGTTTCACCATTCTTGCCAAATCTGCTTTGTGAAAGTGTTGTTAGCTGGTAAACTGTTCATGCAGAGTGAGACAAGAAAATCAAATAATCTACATCAGGGGGCAATTCACATTTTTGTCATCGTGTTATCTTGCTACACCATTGTCGTATTGCTGGAACGGTTCCCTCAAGGAAATGCCACTTAGGTAGCAAAAAGAAATTGAGCGTTTGGTGATATGAAT
This sequence comes from Diadema setosum, assembly GCA_033980235.1. Taxonomy (NCBI): domain Eukaryota; kingdom Metazoa; phylum Echinodermata; class Echinoidea; order Diadematoida; family Diadematidae; genus Diadema; species Diadema setosum. Next base: position 3,238,590 of record CM067075.1, read on the forward strand.
AAGATGAAAAATCCAACATTGCATAAGTGAACCATTTTGCCAGTCCTAGTAGAGATTACTATTATCAAATGACATCACTGAATGACCAGGCAACAAAAGACCAAAAGTGTTCCATCTTATGAAACGAAACAGATGTTTGACGGGATGGCCCACCTCCATGTCAGCATTTGCAGTCAGGATTGTGCCAAAAAAGAAATAAAAATCAGCCCTTCACTCACTCGCTCCCTCTCTCAACCTTCACTTCTTCCCCTGCCACCTTAACGCGATCGGAATGTGTCGCCTCACGTGGCGTGAATCAAGCCTTGACTCATTTGCCTCGTTCTCTCGGCCAAGCAGCTCTACTTGTCGAGTCCCTCAACAACAGAAAAAGAAGAGGGACCACCCACGAACTCGCTGCCCTGAAAAGTGTGCCACAGACGAAAAAAGCGTGTCATCCGCCCTCTCTCCCCAGTGGGGGCGATCGCTTCAGTTTTGAGTTTTCATGGCTTGTTTGAGGCTTGTTCATTGTTTTCATGTTCTGAGAAAAAGAAATGCAAGATCTATGGATGAGCATGCTGAGCATTCAGTTTGTCAATAAATTCCAGATTTTTCCCAGTCCAGTTAGGATGATATCTAGTTTTGTTGAACAGAATATTTCAACCCCAAAATGAGCACATGACTGTGAAGAAAGTGTGAGAGGATATTTTGCATGTGTCGCACTTTGCTTAAGTATGTCAGGAAATGTGGAATGCATGCAGTCTTGAGTCATTGGCCGACAGTCATATTTGCCCGCGGCACATTTTGATACATTGTTTGTGCATGGCACTGCGACGACACCTTCCTTTGAAATAATTTGTCAGATTCGTCATGCCGGCAAGAGAAGCGTGCGTGCGTCCCGTCTGTACGTGACTGCGGGTGTGACGGATGGAGCGATATGGTTCAACGGAGAATTTTAATGCCGTTAAACAAAACTTACACTGTTTTCTTGCAGACATTTGCATCCGGCTTGAGTGCCAAGTAAAATCAAACAGTCTGGTGAGACGGGAATCAAGTTTTTGTCAGAACTAATTTTTGCTTTGGGCATTGAGCTAATATTAGCATTTAAACCCAAGAAAGGAACAATAAAACAAAAAGGAGTAAGCACTGATTTAAGGTGTTAATGTGCTTCCAATTACTGTAAAACAAGAAATGTTTGCAGCATGAAATTTTCGTGAATTGCCGCCGGCGGCCTTTTTCACGAATCGCTACTGGCATTCAATGCATATAGTGTAGACAAGAACTTTCATGAGTATTTTAATTTTGCGAATCTTGGCTCTCATGAAATTTGCAAAATTAAAATGCATGCAAACATTTCTAGTTTACAGTACAATGTAAGTCACCCAAGTACATAGTAGAGCTGCATGTCATTTGAGATATCATCCTCATCCTATGTTATTTCGCATTCTTGCCAATGATTTTTCTCTTTCTTCTTTTTTGTTCTCTATTTTCAGCTGGTTGCTCTTCTTTCGCCAAATCTTTGAAAGAAATAAGTTAAACCTTGGCAAGGCCCAGTAGAGGAGGTCAACACGAATTTGCTTTGTAATTCTCACAAAATTAGAATATTACTGTATACGGCATATATTCAGCAAGTCTAATTTGGGGGGAATCAGGACTTTTTGACAACTTCACAAGTAGTTGATCGTGGCGATCAAGGAGTACAGGTATGAAGGGAGAAATGTATGCATGCACGTCGCATTCATGCCTGAATCAGATTTAATATATTTGCGTATTGTTAGATTTGTGAATAGCACCTGACTCACGCAGTTTGCAAAAGTAAAATTTTGTTTGTGTGTATTCATTTGTATTTGATTGTCGGGGGGGGGGGGGGGGGTATTGTTGTGATACGGTAATGTGAGAATCTTGCAGAAAACAGATTATGAAGGAGGATAAAAGATGTCGGGCACCTGAAGCTTCATTTCAGCTCTGAATGGCAAGGGGAAATTTCTCGTACAAAATGATCGTTCAGGTGGGACTTTGACACTTGTTTTCGGAAAATCATTACTCACTTTTGGCAAGATCATGATAAATGCCTCTTGTGGCATGAAGGCTGAGGGGGAAAAAAAATATGTGTGTGTGTCAAGTTCTAACCCACTTTTGTCAAGTTTACAGAGTGAAAAGTGTTAAAGACATCTGCAGTTTGGTGCCAGGTCCTGACTTTAAAGAGCAGTATAAGAAGTTGATTTGATTTTATAAACTGCAAATTAACTGCGAAGAATCTGTAAAAGAATCACATTGTTTCAAATAAAGATGGCAAAACAGAGCACAAATTTGAATGATATTAGATGCTGGTTTTGAAAAAAAAAAAAATATTGATGAGTACAGCTCTTTTTCCAGCAGAGGAATTTCTCCATCTTTATTTTTACAAATATGATTTTATTAGTTAGTCCTTTCTAAGATCTGTAGAAGAATTTGTTCCTCCCTCACAGAATAAAATGTGTAATATGGCTGATGTATACCTTTAAAGACATAATTTACCATTTGTAGATGAGACAAAAATCCAGCATTAGTGCTTTAAAATAATTTTAAAATGTGAGTTAGGGATAGAAACAACCACTGTAAAAATTTTAATTGGTAAAATCGATGTTCAGTATTGCTAACTATACAAAATATGAACAATAGCTATTATAAATGTTTCCAGACTAAACCATCTACAGTTACGGTTTATTGAGAAAAGAACAAATATCTCCTTATATTTTACGCTTTATTGCAAAAAATGTTATATAATAGGATGTTTTGTGGTACAACAGACCTAAACATGTGCATTAAATGTCATTTTTTTTTAAACTGCTCCCAAAGGTAAACAGGACCTTTAAACAGAGTTAACCTGCAGCATTAACTCCACGTCAAGCTGACAGTAGTATGCAAAAAAAAAAAATGCCCTCCTCATAATAAACTCAAATCTGTCATTTGAATTGTTTTCCTAGAGCATATTTTTTCCCTTCCCCTCCTTCAATTTAGCATTCCATTTTGACAACTTTGTCACGCACGCTCTGTGACCATGTAAACATAGCAGGTAACAAGGAAAAAAGAAAGGAACACCCTCAGAAGGGGACAAAAATGTCCAAAAGTTTTTGAACAAATTCCCGACAAGTGATGTTTATTGAGGGCTGAATACATCTATGTGGTATCAACAAGAAATAATTCTCCCCCGGAGCACCGGTCCTGCTGAACCGTTGCGGTGGCGACGAGACGTTTGTCTAAACTTTTCCGAAAGATTAGGTCCCAAGTTTTTTGGCCAGAGCAGGAATAAGGAGATGCTGACAGGCAAGAATTGTGATGAGTTTTGGTTTTATCAGGGAAACCAAACATATTGTAGAGAAAATACGGACTAGTACTTTCTTTTATACCAGCCCTGTATGTCTGACCCTTCTTCTTTACGTACTCTAAAACGAGGAATATTCGCATGCATTTTAATTTCGCGAGCACCGACATTCACCAAAATTAAAATGCATGCGAAAGTTTTTGTCTACACTATATGCATGAAAGATTGATATAAAATATATGGTATGTATATGGATATTCTTTTAGCCACAAAAGTGATGATAAGGGTATTATAAATGAAGACAAGTCAAGATGCATTCGTATTGCATATGTCCTATAATTCTCTATAGACCTTCATAATTTGAAAATTCTGTTGACATTAGGCATTAACATGTTGCCTTTGAGATTAAAAGAGTTAATGGACTAATATCCATAAGACCAAAAGGGTTGAGGTTAATGGAACCTCTCTCTATCTTTCTCTCTCTCTTTGCTCCTCCTTTATTTCTCTGTATTTTCATTTTCTTTGTTCTCACCTATCATTACCCCAACACTTTCTATTTCTCATGTGTAAATTACCTCTGTTGCCAAATATTTAGCCAGCACGGGATGTCACGAACAAATGACTCATGTATAACAAGCGGTGCACGCACTTCAAATGTGGGAAGCCCCCCGGGGGAGGACACGCGAAAAAGAAAATGATGCTTTCACAACGCTCATGATGAGGGTCATGGAAAAGGAGGCTGGGTGAGTCTGGAATCATTAGCAGAGGGGCCAGCTTGATGGCTGGGGGTCTCGGGCAGGCAGGCAGGCAGGCAGGGCACAGGACAAGGGGGCATGTTTCAGCTGGCGACAGGCAGAACTAGGCAAAGGTGTCACGTTCGGGTGCCGATCGATGTGTAAGAATCACTGTGTGGCTAGCTAATCGTGTTAGCCTAATTTGTCAATTTTACAAATTTAGCACCTGCGGTGATGAGTGTAGCAGACTTCTACTGACATTGCCAAAGAATATAGATAGCATGACATCCCCTCCCCTCCCCCCCCCCCCCCGCCATATCTTGGTATGACGAGGCCAATGATTGACTTTATGAAAATAGTAATAATAAAAACAACACGAACTGAGAAAATGAGAACAAAATTCCCATATTATGCAAAAACAAAAAAACAAAACGAAAAAGAGATGTGATTAAATGGTTAGAAAAATAGTCATAATAATAAAAAAGTAATAATAGTAAGAAATAAGTGAGCAGTAACGGATAGGCCATGATAATGATAGTAGTAGTAGCAGCAGCAGAAGTAGTAGTACATGTACCAGTAGTAGTAGTAGTAGTAGTAGTAGTAGTAGTAGTAGTAGTAGTAGTAGTAGTAGTAGTAGAAGTAGCAGTAGTACACTTAGTAGCAGTACTAGAAGTAGGAATACTAGAAGAAGTGCTAGTTGTAATGGTAGCAGCAGTATAGTAGTAGTAGCAGTAACAGTGTAGTAGTAGAAAAAAAAAGCATCAACAGCAGCAGTAGAAGTAGAAGTAGCAGTAGCCATAATTCATGCCTCAACACTAATGCTACCAGCTTGCCCAGGACAAGTAAAATTTCATATCAGGCAAATGATTCTATAAAATGGTAAAATGTGCTTGCCCAATTGAACAAGTAGCATTTTATGGTAAAATGGAGAGAATCTGGAAAAAAAAAAATCTCACAAAATGAGTCAATTATGTGTAGAATCTTGTTAGCATTGGAAAGTCGTTATCATCCAAAAAGGTGAAGCTAGCATGATTGTTAACAAGTCCAGGAAGCATCAAAGGTACGGCACGAGTACTGTGTGGGTTAGGAGCAGAGACCGTGCTGGGCTGTTGACGGCCCGGAATAGCATCAGGTACCCGCCGTCTTGATGCCAGAGACAGCCTGAGAGCTGCTAGCTGAGCTGAGAGAACATTGTGTATGATATTGTGCAATGAAATTGGCTGTCATGCTGCTTTAAGGTACTTGTTCCACACTCAGCCTTTTTTTAAAATCATAAAACAGTTTGTATCTTGTGCTGTTTACATTGTAGCATGGAATATACTTAAGGCTTTGTTCAGTTACTCGGTATATCAAATTCAATTATGGTATGTACTGTACATATTTTCTGGGTGTGGTTTTGAAGCTTGGATGTAAAACATCTGTTATATACAAAGTATCTACAATATATAGTTGTATGTGTCTTTGTCTTTTATCTACTGTAAAACAAGGAATGTTCGCATGCATTTTAATTTTGCAAAATTTGTGAGAGCCAAGATTTGCAAAATTAAAATGCATGCAAAAGTTCTTGTCTACACTACATGCATTTAGTGCCAGTGGCAATTCGTGAAAATTTAATTCCACAAAAACAGCTGTCGGCTCCAAATCGCAAAACTTTCATGCTGAGAAAGTATCATGTTTTACAGTATGCGTGACTATGTGCATTGTGCAGTATGCCATCATATTTTAAGACTCAGTGATGATGGCTTGTACAGATTTGCATGAAAGCTTATAAACTATTTAAATTCATAATAAATTGCAGCTCTTTCAACCCCAGTTTCAAGATGACAAACTTCAAATACCATATAAAATACCTCAGTGGTTGAGATTTGTGAGAAATTACTATGTGTCATGATTCTTATTTTCTTAGATTAAGCTTTTAGCAAGCATGTTTTCTTTCTGGCTAGTAAAAATATACAAAGTGAGATGTCTGGTTACTCAAAGGGAAAAAAGAAATAAGTCATTTATTTTTTTTTTTTCAGGATCACTTGTATTTAATTTTTTATATATTTGGAAAATAAAATCGAATGAAAAAAAAAAAAACGGTCTTCAACTTCAGGTTAAGGACAGCGCATGCTGAAACAAAAACAAAAGCAATGATGAAGTGACTGTGGAGCCCTGCATTGTTTGAAATAGCTTTAAATGAGCGAGAATATACTTAGATAGTAGAAGTGATTTTTCATATGTGGTTTACTTTATTGTTTCATGGAAGAATTTGTGTCATTGACCTCAAGGAAGGATGTTGGACCTGTATGAAATGATATCACCTTCCTGGTTGTGTTTATGTAGTACCTCATAGGTGAAAAGGCTTTTGTTTGTTTGTTGACATCACACACAGGTTTCTGAGTAAATCATCATTACACCACATCCTTATAAATCATAGCCGTAAAAATGATGACCAAAAACCCCAACTTCTCCAATGAAGTCATTAGTAAGTAGCAGACTAAACAGAAAGTACTATTCAGCATCTAAGGAATTTAAAGAGTGTCTTTTCCCAATATATTTTTGTTTTGTTAAAGTAAATCATGTTTCTTGAGTACACTGTAAAGTTAGGGAAACTGTTTATGTCGTCACATATGTGGTTTACCAGATATGGTTAGCCAATTTCATGGAAGTCTCTTTGTTTTAGGTTTTGTCAGCTTCCTGCCTTGATCATTACTTGAGATTATCGCAGATACTTCATGAGTTCTGACAGGATCATTGGAGTGATTAGTGTAGCGGCCATTAGTTTTGGGTTAACCTTTGCGGCTCTGATGGCGGGATTTTCCACACTGAGCTGTTTGTCTTTTTTGATGTTGGTGGTATCCCACTGTGAATAGCCTTTGTCTGACGTTATATTGGTCCTTCGGCAAGATATTCCCTTACAGAAGTTTTGAGAAGCGACGAGATAAAGACAGTTCATAAAGTCATCCATTTTTATTATGGTTGAAAGGCAGATGGCACATTCCATCCTGAGGTAATTTATTTTGGGGTCTCAATTATGATAAAGATATAGAAATGACTAGAGATCCCCAACACTTGCAAAAGAAACCGCACAAGGTACAAATCTTGGTGTGAGTTTGACAGAGAGATTCGAGGATGTAACATTGAGAATTAGTCTTGCATTCAGGTTGTAGGCAGCTTTATTTTGCTCAGGGTTATATACTCAGTAGGACGTGACTGAAATTCAGCAGTGTAATCATGTCCATGTAGGGTAATATTGTGTGATCAGCAGGTAATCCAAGCAGACTGGATGTGAAGGGAAGGACTCCAGAGCGGGAGCTGTGAGTTCTTTTTTTAAAAGTGTGTGGTAGCCACATTATCTGTTGGCTAAGGGGGGTGGGGTGGTCTTGATACGAGGCTGCTTGTCAATCGGATGATGCAGCAAAAGTTCTGCCCCAGTGCACTCCCGAGGAGAGAGAGATTGATGAATCCGCATCACCTCTTGATTCCGGTGGCCAGGTGGAACCATGATGACAACCAGATGACACCGGGGGACAATGGGTGTGGATGGCTCCTCCGCTCTTCCCATAAAGAGGGGGGAAACTCTGCGCCCCGTGCCCCACCCGATCCCAAGAGGTTGGGGGGATTTGCCCTCCGAAAATGCCCAGAAACAACCTGGCCTAGATTTGCTAATCCGGGGGATTATCCCTCCCAGCTCATCAGATCCAGATGGGCAGGGAAAGGAGCGATGAAGAGTCACTCTGTTAGACCGGCGATCCCCGTGTCATCTTTGGAGATCCGCCCTAAGACGTTTCAGATGGGCCAAGGTGGTATGTGTCACAGATAGTTTCTGTGTCTGCCTCATGTGCGTGGCTTGCTCAAAGAGACTTTCACAGTTGAAACTCAACATTTTCCTCCAACCTCCATGGAGGATGCTTTGGTTTGATAGGAGGAGGATTCCTGACTACGTTTTATGTGCAGATGGCTCTTAGCATCAACGAAAAAAATGAAACACCAAATTTAAGCTCACCGTGACAAACATACTTTCAGAGCTCATACGAGATCATATATTCTGCATAGTAACCTCCCACCACACTTACAAGCATCAATGGGATTTTTGTATCAGTACTGTCCGTTCCTATCAATGCCATCGCTATGGCAACAGGAGCTGCAATATTAACATCGCCATTGACACCAACCTGCATCATTGAAAGACGTGATTAACAGAGCTGCCAATCCTGTCATCACATCATCTTCATCCGTATCAATCATATGTCCGACACCTCCATGATAACTTCGTGCTCACAACAGGACTACCTTCTGTAGTCTGTCCATCTTAACATAGTGGCTTCTAATGATGCGATATTTACACTACCACGACTTACAGTGAGCACTTTACCTAGGAGATAGACAGAGAAAAAGATGGAAGAGATGAAAAAAAAAAAAAAAACAGACAGACAGACAGCCGGACAAACTAAGCCGAGGTCACATCGCATTCCACAACAAAGTTTACTTGGTTTGTGACTCTAAAATGTCTCAAATGTAAACCAAGGATGCTGAAAAATTTCCAAACAATTAGATTCAAACTTTGTAAAGGGGGGGGGGGAAGAAGAAACACTCATCAATTTTGTCAGAAAGGTTGGTAGTTGCTGCGTCGAAGATTGAAGATAGGTATAGGGGCAAGATTGAAGATGGGTAGGTCTCTTCCTGGGGGAAGTGATTTACGGGTATGGACACGTCGGCGCAATAGTGTTGTGACAGGCTGTATATTACGCTTGAAATCCCTGTCAAGCTCAGTGAGTCTCACATGTGGTTCACATGCCGGCTACTTCATGGGAGAAAGATGTCTAAATCAACGACCCCAAACGGGAACTTTTCCAGCTAGCTTTCTTCCTTGGCCCAACCCCTCTGTTACTCCATCTTTCATCTTTGAGGTAAAGTGGAAAAAGGAAAGAACAGAAACTCGGAGAGAGAAAAAAAAATTGTGCGTTTGCTTTCTCCAGCTTGGAATCTAAAACTGCCATGGAGACCACCTCGCTGGTACTACCATCAAACTCCACTCCTTGATTCTGCAGGGGCCTCTTTGAAAACTGGACTGATTCTTTTCTTCTCCTCCAGACTAAAATGTTAAAAAAAAAAAATTGCAACAGTGTTCTTGATTTGGCTATTAACCCAGCAGTTGTTGTTGTTGTTGTTTTTTTAAGTTCTCTGATTTTGTATTGAGAATATTTGCATCCCTTTTAAAGTTGTGAAATGAATTGGAAAAGTGACTGATCACAGATGCTATTGGCATGGGCAGAGCTGCGTCTATCATAGCTATCAAATGTATTCGTAAAGTATGCAAAATACCCCATTTTTGGTGGTCCTCAAGTGGGAAAATGTAGGGTATTCAATATCACTGGTGAAAATGAATCAAAATTTCCCACACAAGACACCCCAATCATTGCTGTAGTCTGATCATCCATGGGCAATGTGGGTCATGAGAGCAAATAGATTGTTGCCCAGCATCTCATCCTGTTTCAGTTGAGTGATGAAGCTATCATGAAGGTTGCAAGCCACCCAGTCTCGACAGGTGAAGGGGAGATTCCATCTCGACAGAAAAACCTGCGAAGATTTCTTTTGGTATGTAGCCCCTGAGCAAGATGTGGAAACAGTGAATAGGCTTACCACTTTGACCATGTGTAATGATTCTCATGAAAGATTACATTATCTCATTGGAGATGAGCGATCTTCGTGGTCTGGTACCCCATTTATACACAAAGTTGAACCCAGGAGCACTCCTGAAGCACTTCGACTTATACCCCTCTGAGGGTGGGTTTACACTCAATTTGTGAAGGCAGAAGCTTTTTGAAATGCCGATCCAGAATGACTGCAGCACTGTTTATGCTCAATATTTTCAAGCTCGAGAAAGAGCCAATTTCGCAAACGTGCACTGCATATTGTTGAAAAACTCTAAACACCATTGTAGCGAGCTGTTCAGTGTAGGCCAACATGATTTTGCATTTATATCCATAACATGAGTAGAGAAAATCACAAATCGTAAATGCACCTTTTTGTGCGTGTGGAATGGCCTTTTTGAAATGGTGCCTCAGGATGCAACAAATGATGTACAAATGACCTCATTTTCTGAGGACCACGGCACACCGAATGCATGAGGTCAGAGGTCAAATGTAATATGCATCATGCAGGACTTCGGGGATGATCCCTCTGCAATGCCTACTGGCAAAGATGCCTTACTAGCCCCCTGTTCAGACGCAAACCAGTTTATACCAAAACTCATAAAGAAATGACGCATAAAGAATCACTAGGTGTTTTCACAATCAGCCCGATAAAAATCCAAGCTCGAAATATTTTCCGTGATTGCGAATTAGAGCGCTATTTCATTTCTTATTCACATCAGCCCGAAGAGGGGGTAGCCCGAATAGTTAAAAATTCTAAAATAGCTAATTCGACAGCTGAGTATGTGCAAACAGCATCAGTAATGTGTGTGTCCTCTCAAAAATTCCTCATGACTTGTGTGCAGTTTGTCTCGATCGATTGGGTCACACACGCTAGGCATAATGGGATTCATCGCGCTAATTTCTCGAGTCGTTTTCTCATTATCAAATAGCGCGCTACTATCCCGCTATTTCAGAAATTTAACGAGTTGGAGTCGAGAAATTTTCTCAATCAGAGCGATACAATTAGCGCGGTAATTTGTGTTCACATTATCAAATAGCGCGCTATTTCGCTATCAGGAAAATTTCCCAAGTCAGAAAATAGCGCGCTATTTGGAGACATCGGGCTGATGTGAAAACGCCTAGTGTATAGCCGACAGACCATTCAGATGCTAGTCTCGACCATTCTTGAAAATGTAGTATACCAGTAGATGTCAAGTTTCTCACTGTGCATGCTGTTATGGAAATGAGTGATACACATGTAGGTATGGGGTCACACTTCCTGCATGCTCCCATTAAGCCCTGCCCAGTTATACCATGCTATGGTCGCCCTACGTTCAGACGCACAATGGACACAATGGAATGCTGATTCGTTATCAAGGTCTAGTTCAAAACGATGCTCTGACCCTCTGATCATGTCATTATACATTGTTTTATTAGTCAGCGTTCAGATGTATAAATTCATTGTGTAAGCTATACTATTTTGGTATAGCTACGTGTATACCATCATGGGAAAGTTGGTCAGCACTAGAGATGAGGTCGTTTATAACAAACTTAAGGGTACGTCAAAGGAGAGTGCAATGTTTCAAGGTGATATTTTCATACGAGAAAGTAGGTAGGATGCTGGCAGGGGGTGTTTCAGGAAGAATTTAAGTCGAACTTAAAAGTTAAGATTGACTGAAAATTCTGGTATGCCGTTGGTTTTTCTTTTTAGTTTTATGTAATGTTTTCCAAATCCACTTCAAATTGTGTCAAAATTTACAACAAAAAAGATCTTTTGTCCCTTACTTTATTTTGGTAATTAATGCCTGTATGAAATAGCCTCAATATTTTCATTCTTATATGGAAGTTAGAATATTATTGAAGTCACTCACAACCTACCATAGTTTTCAGTTCATTTTAGATCATTGTGAAACAACCCCCCCCCCCCCCCCCCCCCCCGAATAATGGATGCAGAATCTATAATGCATGAAGGCTTGTTGAGTTTCAAAGATTATGAAGTGGTGGTGTTTTTAATCACTATGCCATTGTGAGCCAATATGAGACCACCAAAAGTTTGACACAAATTTGGTGAAAATACTGCTGATAGGATAAGAGCCTTTGCTATCTTCAGTTTGTGGCGCTCTAAAAGTTGTGTAGTTGATAGAAAAAGCTGTGTAATTGATAGTTTGTTTTTGCAATGGTGTTTGGCCATGTGCCTATCAAATGAGGCCTTGAGACATTTTCTGGGTCTTTTCAGCAATTTATTTGTGTATTTGTGTCTCTGAGAAAAGATTGCACGTATGTTAACTCTTATCATTGAAGAATGTTGAAAGTCCGCCTGTTGATGAGGTACATGTGATGTATGGAAATCTGTAGGGCAGAAGTGTATCAATTTGAAATTGTGTCGTACATGTATGTTGTGTTTGGTTTTTTTAAGCTTGATGAGAAGGTTTGTGGTCAATGTTTTTGTAATGTAACACTTTTTATCTTTTTTGTCAAAGTTTCAAGAATACCTTTGGTTCTTTTTTTTTTCTTTTTTTTTTCACTTTTGTGTGTGCTTCAGGCAACATTGCAGAGTTTCCAAATACAATTTTGGCACATAAAAGCTCAGATTGAGAAAAAAAAAGTCTGTGCAAAGAAATATAGCACTTAAAGTGAAAGATAGATGATATTAATTGATGCCCCAAGCTCAGCCTTTGTGAAATAGAGATGTCAGCACGACTCCTAGGCAAGGGCCTGTCAAAATTGTTACAGTTTGTTATTCCAAAGGTTTTTTAATCTGGAAATGAAATACTGTAAGGTTTGCTGTTCTGAACATTTGATAATCCAAAAATGATGAGGTTCATTATTCCGCAAGTTCATTATTCCAAAATTGAAATAAGGTTTGTTAATCTGGAAGGTTCGTTAATCAGAAAATGAAAAAGGGTTCATTTTTCCAAAGGTTTGTTAGTATGCACCATCTTTATGTTTGCAGATTAGCAAACCTGCTTTCATTTTTGGGTTAATGGACCTGTAGGCATACAGAATTTGCATGGTTCAGAATGATTCAGATCAACAAAACTTATTTCATTTTCAGATTAACAGACTTTCAGAATGATGAACATCAATCATCGAAATGCCATACAGGGTCAGAAATGTTGTCCTCTTACCCGATCCAAAATTTGTTGTTTGTCACAGCACAAAACAAAATATCATATCATGATTCAGACTCTTGAGTCTTTAATGATGAATCCATACGTCAAACATTTGCAGGTTTTTTGAAAAGTATTGTGTGAACTGTGATGCCTCCAGCTTTTGTCTCATGCAGTGCTCAAAAACACTTATGGACTGATATTTTTCTTGTTATCCACAGCCTAGATGATAAAATCATCCTGCGTAGGCACACAAGCTATCATGTGATGCACACGCTTTACTCCAAAGTGGTAGAAGAAGTCAGAGTGGAACAAACTCTTACAAACTTTGCAGATTTTAGCCTAACAAGAGAGAAAAAATATTAATTTATGGAGGACAACCATCCACGTTGCTTCATTGTCATGCTAGGCAAAGTGGCGCTGCAAGCACGTTTTCTTCACCACACTCATAAGTCCATGTGAGATCCATGTGTTCAGCGACAAGTGCTTCAGTTGTGGGAGGAGATGATTTACCAGTAGTCTGATGTGAGCATCGTAACAATTCAGTCCCCGACTTTCTGTTTATTTTCCTGAGGACTGGAGTGGACTGAAGCAATATTTTAATTTTGGGCCACTTTAGCGATGAGTCTTGAATGGCAATGATCGTGAAACTGCCTCATGAACAGGGCAGGAATTTGGAGAAGTGGTTATGATCCCCTCCCCTCCATCAACATACTTTTGATATTTCTGCCATAACCCCGTGAGGACCAGCTGATTTGCCACAACACGCATTGCCCATAGACACCTACCCGAGTATACTCGGGACTAGTATTCAAGTTAATAGTCTTTCAGTCTTTCTCGAGGTGTGAAACATGTAGCAAATCTTTTTTGTTTTGAAAGGGGTAACAAATTCAACTGCAAATACAGGTATTTCTGTTGTTTTTATTAAAGCATTTGATAAAACACTGAGAACATTTGCAGACACAGCGCACAGTTTGTCATGACATAATTTTTGCTAAAGAGACTCCTGTGTCTTCTGTCCACCAAGGCTGATCTATTCCTTGGTGTAACTGTCGTTTTCCATAAAGAAGAAGAAAAACTCGCCCCACAGTGACAAGCACATCAATCAGTCAACTTGTCCTCATACTGTACTTGACCAAGGTTTATTTAGCCTCTCCAGACTTGACCAATGCAGAGGTAAGCTTTTGTCCATGCCAAGGTCTTTATGAATTGTCTTGAGTAATATACAAAAAAAAAAAGGACAGAGTGTCTTGTGATGGAGATTAAACCGAGTCATCCTGATCAACCCGTGCCTGACTCTCATCACTGACTCCGTACTCTACAGAAAAAAAAAAAAAAATCATCATATTGCTTGATTCATATGTGTGTGGGAATGCGATTATCTATGAAAAAAAATTGTGGCAGAATCACAAGCCTAAAAATGTTTGAGAGTGTATGTTGCACTGATGTAGTGAATGTATTGTAAATTTGTATAAACTTCCAGTGTGTTGCTTGGACTCTGTAGTAGGAATATGTTGTTGTCACCATTCTTGTCAGGTGATGTGTGAAAGCTCAAGGATCACCTTGTGTTTCTGTACAAATTCCTTGATTTTATCATTTTCCTTTCTTTCTTTCTGACCAGATTTTGTGTCTCATGTTTCTCTAAAAGTTCAAGGTGTTATCTCTTGAAACTTTTGTCACTAATGTCTAATGATCTTGAGATGCTGTATCATTTTTTCCATGTGATCACTCAACCGTGACGTCTCTATGACATTATTTTCCCAAATCACATCATTGTCTATAGCTCCATTTCTAAATCTCATTTTGCAATGAAATTTAGCAGATGTATGTCATATGGTGATCTGTTTACAACATAACATCTGTTGGTGGGCATCAAAATCTTTAAAATGCTCCAATCAAGCTTAAAATCATTGTGCAGACCATTTTGAGCCATTCATTTTTTTTTTTTAATAATTGCCGTTGTCATTGATAATGACAGTGTTATGATGATTATTCGTTTATTTTGAGAAAGTTTATCTTAAGCTATATTTGATGGCTGTAACCTTAAACCAAACCCTGAAAAGAAATGAAATAATTGGGAATGTACTGCAAAGTGAAAATGATTGCAGACTGCAGATGTATTGGAAATGTTGCTACTGTAAAACAAGGGATGTTCACGCAAATTTTGCATGAATTTTGCGAGTGTTAAGATCCGCGAAACTACAATGCATGCCAGGGTTATGGTCTGCACTGTATGCATTGAACGCCAGGGACAATTCGCAAAATTTTGTGGCGTAAAAAAGGCTGTCGCCTCCAATTTGCGAATATTTCATGCCGTGAACTTATCTTGTTTTACAGTACTCACATTTTGTTTGACCGAGAGAAAGAGGAAGGTGCTAGGAATGACTTAACGAATGAATGAATTCTCTTTCCACAGGATGACACGCTGAAGGAACAGATGAAGTCCTTCCTTCTCTCGATGGCCAGTCAGCAAGAGATAGCCGGCCTGGACAACAAGGTGAGAAGCCATCTTTGTTTGTGGGGTCAAGAGTAGCGTTCGTCATTCAGCACTAGATGGCGCTCTCGCGCATGTACATCGTTTTCTACACACGCAGTGTGCTCAGTTTCTGAGCCCATTCGTGACGATCGCTAGCTGTAGCAGTTTTGACAGGGGTGCATTGATATCATTCTTTTCAAAAGTAATAGGGCCGTACTGCAAACAACATGTTCAAATCACAAACCTGAACTACTTTGCCATCCTATATGTGGGTTTGCGTCTGCTACATTCTGCTAGTAGCCCGAGGAGGACGATCTGTTTGGCATGCTAAGTCGAAATTTCATACTTATTTGTCGTGACCTTGGGTGTATTTTTGTACTTAATCCACATTGCGCAAAATATGGCAGTATCGAAACTTCACTTTTTTCAAAATTGAAGTGTTTTCTGATTTTTTAAAAGGAAAATTTATCGACCTCACGTAGGCTCAGTATGTTACAACGGTACGCGAAATGGACCTTGCAATGCCCGTTTCAGTGAAATTGGCTGTCCCAATCGGAGCCCGTGAAGAGCTTTGCAGTTGCTGCTGCAGGAGTCGCTATGGGTGTTGTGTGATTTACGTCTGCCCGCGGACGCCGCACGCTGGCTCGGCTCTCTTCTTACGATGATCGGCAAATCAAAGCCGCTAGGGCGCTCGCTACTATAATTGGAAAAACATAAACGTGAAAAGTTATTAAAATGCAAGATTTTTACAAGAAAACGAAAAAATCGGCTGATTTCAACACTTTTCATGTATATGTTACGTATCAATCTACGGATTATTGATCTCATTTCATGGCTTGGTGTACATCTGATTTTTATATGAAAACCGCTATCAAGAAGTCACAAGGTTCAAGTATGGTACACGCCATATATTTAGCGAGTCTAACCTTTAGCGCGAACCAGGACTTCCGTCTTCCTGACAATTTTTTGAGCAGTTGAATTTGTGATCATGTAGTATAGCAGTGGATGAACAAGCATGATGTATACATGTGTATGTCAAATTCATGTTTAGAATCATACCGTATGTCAAAAAAAAAATAAAAAATACAGCAGGACCCTCCGCACCAATAACTTTAAAAATAGATCGTCAATCCAAATATACTTTCAGGGTGTGAAACTATAATTTATTACCCACATTTTTCAGAAAACCCCATTCGATTTGCTTCAGTGGTCAAAAAGAAATGAGGATTTTTGTAGAGGATGTGAGGAATCTCTTTCCTCCAAGTTGTGTCCATTGTCTTTACGTATTCATATGCAGTTCCAATAGCATCCAAGTGCTAAATTTGGAAGAATTAGACCCATGACCTGCTTTACAACGGTCCACATTTCTCTGTGACCACTTAACGTAATTGAATGGGATTTTCTGCAAAATATAGCTAAGATCTTATTTTTTAAGACAGCATGCAGATAGTTTGATCTTATTGGAAGTTATCAATGCAAAAATCTGGTTGTAATTTTTGGGGGGACATACTAACAGGTACTATACACTGTAATTCATACAGTAGTTTATGAATAAGAGTCTTTCAACCACTTTGTATTATTTTTTTTTAATTTATGTATTCTGTCATAGAAGTAGAAGAATTCATACAATATATCAAACAAAGGAGCAGGAATCAACTGAATTCAATTCAATTCAATTAATTTATTTTCATTCCTTTTTTTTCCAATGAATACATTAAACAATTCATTTTCCAATGAATACTTTATCTACAAATCGCTAAATTGGACAGGGTCTATGATGGAATGTGTTTCTTCCAATCATAATCTAGAATTACATTTGTTTAGTTGGCACTCAGTCTTACATGTTCCTCTTTGTATCTTAGTATGATTCACCGATATCTTTTTCCGAATGACCGCACAACAAGCCATTCACCTAGCCTGTTCCCACTGTATACAATCTCATGCTCACAATGCAGTATGTGTAAATACATCATTGCTATGTAGGGCAAGCCATGAAGGTAAGATTCGAGGTTGTCTCAAGCTCTCGTAGTTCCACCTAATGGTACGCATAAAGCATGTAAACAGGTTTATTTATGAAGGCGATGTCAGAGTAGGGTCTGCATGTTGGAGACTACCCCAAGGCAGTCCCCAAACCCCAGCCCTGCCCGATGGGGTACGCGCCCCTTATACCAGTGGCAAGAAGTAATAGGGAGTGACATGGAGGATTAGGATGCGCTGGAAGCTGGTGAAGGGGGATGGGGGGAGAGGGAGTTTGGTTACTCCTCCCGGTGTTTCGTTCTGGGGAAACTGGCTTACCCCTCGGAGTCCAACTGACGTGTGCTCTTCCAGAGTTTGACCCAGCTTATTGCTGACCCCGTGACCTCGGGATGAGATACTTGGTTTGTCGTCAACACATCCCTGATGCATCAAAAGTTGACTCTTCTTCCCTCGATGAAGCTTTAATTGATACTTTCTAGATGACTGCTTCCGTGTGTTTTATGATGTCACATCATCGGAGCTTTAAACCCAGTAAAGATGGACTGATTTTGCTACAACACACATTTCCCATAAACCCCTGCTCAAGTATACTCAGGACTCATCCTCAATGGGTTAAAAGATGGTAAAGTTAGACTAAAGTTCTAATCTGTATCAAGATGATAAAGTGTGGAAAGAAGACATACTTCTTATGCAGACAATGGACATACACTGTACAGTCTAGACAGTCTTATTACCATCATATTCAAAAACAAAAATGAAAAAAAAATCCCAGTAATCTTGTCCAGGCATCTAAGTCAGTAACTCACTTCTTTTCCTGCTGTGTAAAGTGACTAAGGCCACATGACCTACCTAATTCCACCCCTTCTCAAATGATAGCTACCTCCACAACTCTTACCACCAATATTCCCTGTCATCATGCTTACCTCTACCAACATTAATTAACTCATACACCACCATAAACCCCTCCCATCACCACTACCACGCTCTATACCACCACCCAACTCTCATCACCTCTACCATCAACACCCCCACTCCATCACCACGACAGTTCTCATAACCACTACCAAACTGATCCCACCATGAAATACCACCACCTATATCACCACCATCACCACTATCCCCTCCCATTTCCACCAGGATGACTACTCATCACCACCATAAACACTGTACCCTCCCATTTCCACCACCACCACTGCCCCTCACCTCTCCCCCTCCCCAGCATCCCCTCCCCATGGCAACCACCAAAATCACCACCACCACCATCACCTCAGCCACCACCTCTTTCATACTATCACTACTTTTATTACCACCATCTCAACTCATCACTGCCACCACCAAACTATCCCCTTCCATTACCACCAACTACATCCCCTCTCATCATCACCAACACCATCTCTGTCATCACCACGACATACCACCTTCATCACCACTATCAACACGATGCCCTTCCATTTCCAACACTACCAGCACCCACTACCAATACTCATTGCCATCTACATCCCCTCCCCATGGCAACCAACCCTATCATCACCACCAATATCCTCTCAACATTGCCACCACCTCTTTCACAACTACTATCACCACTTGAACCACTACTATCACCACTTTGTACCACTGCGATCCCCACCACCACCACTTTATTTGTACCCCCCACCTTCCCCCTCCCCACCACCACTACCACCAACACCTTGGTCTGTTTGGACGTGGTACTGTAAAACATATATTCGCGGCATGAATTTTTCGCGAATTGGAGCTGGCGGCCTTTTTTGCGGCATGAAATTTTCGCGAACTGCCACTGGCATTCAATGCATATAGTGTGGACAAGAACTTTCGCGTGCATTTTAATTTCGCGAATCTTGGCGCTCGCGAAATTCGCAAAATTAAAATGCACGCGAACATTCCTCGTTTTACAGTATTGCAGGTTTGCCGCCTTCACTAAAGTGGTGCCCTATTGCATCCGGCCAGACCTTAGCTTACCACAGCAGTCGGTCCTGAGACCATAGACCATCACCTTTTCAACATCTGAATTTTCTGCTGGCAAAGTTATGACCTCCTGCCCAAAATTATTCCCATCATAGAAAATAAATGAACAAATTGTTGATGAATTTTCCTTGTTCAAAATTTTCACAAATTGAACTGCATTGTAAATTATGAATAGGGAATATTCTAATGCCAGTGCACTGTCTCAAAAATAGTGCAAACTAATGTAATTTCACCTGAAGTTATTGAAAAAGAACTGTACATTCTTGACAGTTAAATAATATTCAACAAGGCTAAAATTCTATAATTTGAAGAGCTTATTCATTAAACTTACACTGGGTATTTAAGTCATACCAAGAAATGTTGCAGATGAGATGTGCTTACATCTGAACTGAAAGTTTGCAATGTTTATTGCTCAAAAGCATTTTACAGAGGCTATGGCACTTCATGGTGTGCTGAAGCATTTAAAAAGACCCAGCCACTCTAACATTTGTTGTGGTGTGGATAATGAGTGATGCACAGAACTGAGAATGTTAGCTGTCCAGTGGTAGTTTGTCGAACAGATCTGGGCAACAGAGGGCGCTCATCCACTCTTGATATCAGCACTTGTGGCTTGCTGCTCAGGGTCTGGACATGACACATGTGTCAAATTTCAAGGCCCGATGCATTCCGCAGCAAGAGATGAAAATACTCCTTTGATTGATCAGTTGATTATTTCCATAAATCTCTGAACTTGTGGTTTCACAAGATCGCTGTCAGGTAAAGAGTTCACCGTGTGAAGTACTTGTCACAGTATGGCTGCCAATTAAACGTGGTGATAAAGACCTTCATGTTAGCTTACTCTAAAGGAACAGGCTGTTTGGATTTGTCACTGTGGTTTGTAGATCAGGTAATACATTGTTTTAAAGGACTCCAAACCCCATGATGGAAGTTCATACCTCTTCTTACTGAAACGTGCAGGAGCTACAAACATAGAAATTCCTTGGTAACTGGTCAGCATTATGACAGCAAATTTAAAGTCACGCGCGCTCTGGGACTATGCAAATGCAGAGAAATCTACAAGCAGCATAAATTTTATACCCCTACTATATTCCGTAATATGATCACATGTAGACACGAGTGCAGCCTAACTTGACTATATGCAAACATGTGACATGGTACCTGTGTGTTTAAGTCAAGTGCACAGTCAGTGCACCTGCAAAAAGAACAAGCTAAAATGATTACCCACAAGTTTCATGTCGTGCAAAATGAGCAAAAATTTCCACTTGTATCATATTTGGTTGCTATTTAAACCACACTGATAATGGAGCTCTCTCCCATAGCCATGATGGGATTCTCTTCAAATAATTATGAAATGAGACCCCTGGTGGTACATTTGTAACTCTGAAACAGATGGAAACGCGTGAGGCATAAATGAGAGTGTTTTGGACAGTTCGAAAGTTAGGGACAGTGGATAATTTTACCTTCAACCAAGTCATGTGCATTATTTGTTTTATAAAATGGTGACTTGATTTGGATTTCACAGCAGCAGTCTTCGCATGATTTCCAGGCCTGCAACAGCTCCAAACAAACTAAACCACACACACAAACAATTGCAATGTATTTGTAATATACAGGCAATGTTACTGACCACAGACAAGCAGTTGTAAGTGCTATATGACAACTGTTGAATAGTGAATTTGGGCCTTTAGGCAAAATAGAAGTTTAGTCATGTGATAGCTCTCAGCCAATCATTTGATATGATTTTGTGATTTCTTCTATACCTCTCCATCTCTTTCTCTATGTATCTGTCTATCTATATATCTGTCTCTATCTATCTATCTATCTATCTATCTATATATCTGCAATGTATCTAGCCAGCTATCTAGCCATCTATCTATCTATCCATCTGTCTATCTATCTAAAATATATCTATTTATCTGTCTTCCCCATTCCACAGATTCATGAGACAGTGGAGACCATCAACCAGCTCAAAGTGCAAAGGGAGTTCATGCTAGGTTTTGCCAGAGATCCTCAACAGTTCATTAGTGAGTGGCTGGTCTCTCAGGTCAGGGATCTCAAGGTGAGTGGGACTAGTTTGTCTGTCTGTCTACGTGTCTTTTTTGTTTGTTAGTTTGTCTACTTGTTTGTCGGCATTTGTAATTGTCTACTTGTTTGTTAGTTTGTCTGTCTACAGGTTTGTTGGGTTGTTTGTTTGAATTGTTTCTACATTGTAGAATAACTGTCTACTGATATGAGTTATTGACAAAATTAGTGATATCTCCTTATATTTGCTTTTTTATTGCTAAATTGTTGTATAGTAGGATGTTTTGTGATACAACTGAACTGTACATATGCATCAAATGTCATAATTCAAACGTCTTTAAAATGACTGCTGCCATTGATAAACTTTGGCTTTAAAGCAGTCAGCTGTGATATACTGTAGTTTCAAATTATTTCTTGAGAAATATGACATGAAATACCTTTCATTTGTGAGATTAGCAGTGTGCCAGAAAATATATAAATATGTAGGGATGAGATCAAGTTAATTCTCAAAATCAGAAGAAAAGGGATTTTTTTTTTCAAGTGAAAATTCAAACCAATACTATTCTGTCCTCCCATTCAACAATTTATCCATCCTTCTTTCCATCCATCCACAGTGTATGACGGAGGTAGTGTCCAATCCTGAGGAGGAGCGTAGAGTGGACTTTTACTACCAGCCCTGGGCTCAGGAGGCCGTGCGGCGCTACTTCTTCAGCAAGGTGCAGCAGCGCCGCGCCGAGCTGGAACAGGCCCTCGGTATACGTAATACATAGCGCCCTCTGTCATCTCCGCACCGACCAGTCTCTGAAGCCCTCAGTATTTGTAACTCATTGTAGCGCCCTGTACAGTCTCTTCTTGTCCCATCGCCAGAGATGGAAGCGCAAGTTGTAATTTATGTAGATTGAAATGATAGCAACTTCAAATGGATCAGAATTTGCAGGAGGAAAAGCTTGATAACTGGAGGTACATTTCAATCAATTTGAAATTAGAGTGATGAAAACAATAGGGGAGTTAAACCTTTGTCATACAAAAACATTCGAGTGTACATATGATGAGTTTGTTCGCAAAAACCGATAAGTCCATTTTTGAAGATTTTGAAGTACTGTCACTGTCATAAAGTGCAAAATAATACCTTTTAAATGATATATTGGTCACCACATATAAAGGTAGATTTTTGAAGTTATGGTTAAAAGAAGCAAAAATTTTCTTATTATTCTCTATATTTTTCCTGACCTTTAATCGCAAATATCTCCATTTGGCAAATATGGACTTATCGGTTTTTGCGAACAAACTCTTCATATGTAGGCAATGTGTGAATAGAGGGGTTCTCTGTTTTTGCTTGTAAGCGCAGTGAAGGTTTTATGAAGTAATCTGAGGACTAGAGGGCTGAGGGGAAACTGAGAAAGGAACAGCTACCATCAAAAAATCTGTGTATTCTCACTAGTTATTTTCAATCGAGAGATGACTGTTGTCTCATTAGGAACATCATATAGTATATGTGGGACTGTGGGTGAACTTCACTCACACTTTCAACTACAAGTCCTTGCCAATGGTATTTAATTTGATGTGATGCCTTGTTGTGGCTTAAGAATTTGATAAGCTTGTGCTGCTATGCATTTTTCCTCCAATGGTAGATTAAGAAAGGAGGAAGAAAAAAAGAATTGTACCTAACCATTTGAATTCTCCCTGTAGGGATCACTTCTTTGAAATACCTCTTGACTGCTTGTGCAGTATAGTTACACTTTAATAGTGACAAATCTAACCCATGCTGAGGATCATACCAGTGGTAATCTACTCATGTACAAAAGACAGGTACAGACACTAAATTAAAGACTCAGTCATGTGTACTACAATTAAACCTGTCTACCCAAGGGAGACCAAAAGGGTGGTCACTATAGACAGGGTCTTTAACATTGCTCTTCTCATAGGGGAATCTTTATAGAGGTTGAACACAGCAGGTGGCCGCTAAGACATGTATTAGTGCGTATCATTTGTATAATACAATAGGTATTCAAACAGTTCTCTTTTTTTAGTTTTTTTTAACAGAAGTATTAGTAAGTAAATTGGGCATTCCAATGTGATGGTGGTGTAGTAAGGCTTAATGGCATTTGATTGGATGCAGCATTCTTTTGATTTATATTTTCTTGATCTCACTTTGCCTCTTGATGGCCAATTTTTTCCAAAGGGAAGGAGAGGATTGGTTTGTAAATGATTTGATAACCATGTGATGTTATTTCTCACTCCACAAGGAGAAAGGGAGAAAGTGATGCATGCTTTGTTAAAAGATGATCTTTACTAGACCAAAGCATTTGCCTTAGTTTGACTCTGTACATAATGTGTAGCATCGTGTAAGGTACAATGTAGCTGTAATCTTGTCGACTCATTTCGAATGTTCTGGAAATTATTTGTATGCTGAATGTAAGATTCACTGCTGTATGTTAGATTAAATGATTTGTTTTGGTATGGTTATTTTTTGGTAATACTATTCATGTCACTTTTGTTAATCATAAGTACAAAGTAATCTGTGTTTGTTATCTTGGCAGCAGGTGAGCTGTTCTAGTGAGGTGCTGTGTAAATAAGCTGAAATAAAAATAGCTGCATTTTCAGTTCATTTGCGAGGGAACATACTCACTAATGAGAGTAGCCATTATGCCTTGTATTTGTGTCGCACTATTTTGTAAGTACCTGTATGGAAAAGAACTTTCCCAGACGAGACCTTTAGAAAGGAACTTGAGCTTATGAAAAGGATGTGAGAATTTCTCATATCGTCGCTGGGGCGACAAGACCTCGTATCTACAAAATGTCAAATGTTCAGCAGAGCATAAAAACATGGCAGCCAAAGCACTGTATCCAATGGGATAGACATTCCTTTGACATGGCATGGTGGCTTCATTTTTTGGGTAAGACATCTAGGATTTGGACAGGACATCACTTAAGTGATTATCTGACCATTAATGCAAAAAAGTTATTTTCACCAAAACTGCAGATACAAGGTCTTGTCACCCCAGCGACGATACTTTGTGAAATGTGTTTTGTTTCCAGTTAATGACAAAAATGATGTTTAAATGATTGTGCAGAATAAGTTTGTCCCCTTTTACTTACTGCTAGTGATATTTCTTTCATTTTCGTTTTCATATTATTTGCCTAAAACTGTACTGAACTTGCTGTTTCTGTGAATAAACTCAGGCAAAATTGCTCAGACATTTGGCAGTGCACTCAATACTGCAAGATGTCACACAGTAACGTGAATGTGCAAGATTGGCCTTCAGCAGTGGCAATTACACAGCTGGTAGAGTCTCTAGATGCTTGTTAGAGATGTTTGTGCCTGATGTCTGTGACATCACTGGTGTCCTCCGGGTGATGTTGCTATGGTAACCTGACATCTGCATCCTTCCAGAGGCTCACTTTCTAAGCTTACCATATTGAAGAAGCTTTGGCAGTATCTTTTTTTTTTGTGTGTGTGTGCAAGGCGTATTTCAACAATAGCTTCAAAATAAGCATTGGTGAAGAATATTCCTGGCTCCAGTTGCGTGATGAAATATTCCCCTTGAAAAAAAAAAAAAGAGCTTCAGTCTTCATTTAGTAAAAATGTCACGCTCCCTAGATTTAACTCTGACATCTGTCCGTCTGCCATTCTTGCTTTATCTCTGTCTCTGCTCCCCTTTGGTACTGAGAATAACAGTTGGAATTCTTGCAGGGTCGGAATAAATTCTTTGGAAATCTACGGTATTGTTTCCCTCTTTATCATGAAGAAGTTTCCAGTCTCATTATTCTGATGAAAGGTCCAAGTTACCAACCTCTATGATACACCAGCTGATGACAGCCAGAAGGACACGCAAACTTATGAGCAATTAGCCCGTTTTTGCTTGTGACATACAGCTCGAAGGCCTCGTTTCCGAGTTCATTTTAACCCTAACTAGGCCGGGCTATTTAGGTAGTTGATAGAGCCGGGGGGGGGCCTCCCAGGCCCCCCCTCCAGATCTCGGCCGTCGACCGCGCGATGGCGACGAAAATTGGCACACACATTGCCTATGATGTAATCTAAAATACCATGAAGTTAATTTTTCAAAAAATTATCATTTATGCTAAATTATGCTAATTTATGCATAATGATGCATGAAATCAGACTATTTGGTATAAATCACAAAATAAAGCTCAAAACAGGCACATTTTTTGTGTAAATATTCTTTTTAGTGTTCTTAGCAAATGTAATAAAAAAAAAATTGTGATATCAGAAAAATTCTTAAAGGGAAGATAAACCCCAAGAACAATGTGGATTGAGTGAAAGCAGCAACATTAGTAGAACACATCAGTGAAAGTTTGAAGAAAATCGGACAATCGATGCAAAAGTTATGAATTTTTAAAGTTTGGGTGTTGGAACCGCTGGATGAGGAGACTACTAGAGGTTATGACGTATGAGTGGACTACAATATCAAGAAAATATAAAGAAAATACTACAAAAATCAATTTTTCATGAAAATTACAAATTCCATCAACTTGATATTGACATATGTTAAGGGTAGCAATTATTCCCCCTGCTTTCTGAAAGCGGTTGGTCCACTGCTCTTTCATAATTCTAGAAAAGTGAATTTTTGTTGAATATCCTTTATATTTTCTTTGTATTGTTGTCCACTCATACGTCATATCCTCTAGTAGTCTCCTCATCCAGCGGTTCCAACACCAAAACTTTAAAAATTCATAACTTTTGCATCGATTGTCCGATTTTCTTCAAACTTTCACTGATGTGTTCTACTAATGTTGCTGCTTTCACTCAATCCACATTGTTCTTGGGGTTTATCTTCCCTTTAAGTATTTCATTGTTTTTTTGAATTTCTTATGTATTTCTTTGTTTTTTCGACTTTATGTTTGTCATTGTTTTTTCGATGGAATTTGTTCGCGACATCGCTCCGAACAAGAAAATATGTTATTCATTGATTTTAATCAATAAAACACCAAAATAATCATGCTTTTATGAAATTTGCCTGCAAGCACAGTTTGCATTGAAATTGTACACGAATTCACGTTTTTGAGCAATTTTTGGTCTGACATGCATCTACAAATTTATGCGTAACTTCGGAGCCGCGCGCCCGGGCGTCGCAAATTTGGTGTCAAAAGATGCGGGAGACTCGAAAGAAAAAAGTCATGAAACGTCGCGGCGATAGCTTTTTGCGATTGCGATACATTGCGCGGAACGTCGAGGGGGGGGGCCTCGGAGGCCCCCCCCCCCCGGCCTAGTTAGGGTTAAAGCTTTTAGTAGTTTACGTAGAATTTTGTGGTGCCTTTCCTTTGTTATTGTAGAATGTAGATGTACGATCTCTGCAAATAAAACAATTCCTCACCTTAAGAATTAAAGACAGAAAGTTGTGGATTTTGTTTCCATTGTTTGTGTGAGAGTGGGAGAAAAGGAATTAAGGACCTTAGGATAGTATAGTATTGGTGGAGATGAGGATTGGGCTTCTAACTTTTTGCGAGATACCAAGAAACCACTTACGAATTAGTACAGAGCATACCATTCTATTGAGGAATTCAAAGTTTGCCGAAAATCAGTTTTGGAAAGGCTGAGACATCTAAACACAAAGTAAAATGGAGCGATCATAATACAAGGTGGGTCCCACCTTTTATTAGGATTGCCCCGTTTTGGATATCTCGAACACTTCAAAACCAATTTTCATTAAGTAAACAGTGAATTCCTCTGGGAATTACATGTGCTTTCCAATTTTATCAGAGGTTTCTCATCATCTCACCCAAAATGTTAGAAACGTTAAATTAAGTCTTAACCAAAACTATACGATCCCTTTAATTTCTTTGTGTAAGCAAATAAGCTTTTGGTCATAATGTCATTTCAAACGAAGGACACAGGAATTTGTTTTTAATTATTCTTACTGTATTTTTTTTTCCATTTCAAGGGAATGTACCTGTGTGTGTAGTTTTTAGTCAATGGGTACTACAGTACATTTTGGTACACATAATGTTGAGTGACAGGCCATGACATTGGAAGATGACCCCGTTTGCGTGTCTTTTGAGTGTGGGCATATGTCTGTGTGTGTCTGTATTTATGTCTGTGCATAGACATGTGTCTGTTATGCATGTGTGTCAAAGACTTTTTGTGTCTGTGCGTTTCATGCATGCCTTCATGCATGGTGCACATGAGTACATACTAAACATGTACCACCCACATAAAGAAAATACCTGTTCAACAATACGTACAGTTGTATGTGATTTTCTATAAAAATTACCATTCACTTTATTTCCAATACTACAAATCATCAAGAAGTCAGAATATGAAGACAATATAAGTACAAAATTCACCACAAGAATTAACATATATGGTGATGACCACTGCGTGATAAAAATGCAATTTTACAATTTTAGTACCTGTATCAATGTCGCATAAGCAATTAATTTGCACTGGGTATTTGCTATCTGAGTCAATGCACAAAGAGGTTTTAGGTGATGAAATCGTGATTATGCCTCCATTTTTATCAAAGAATCTGCTCATACATTCCTTATTCACTTCATAATCATGTGACACCTAAATCACAAATCCTTAACATCACATATAATCTCACATACTGTAGTTTGGCATTATGAGTTTTCCCTTGTCGGAACATGATCAAGAAAATCGAAATTTGTATCCAAGTGTATCCAAACAGATGAAGGATGGTCCTACAAAAAGCAATGAAATGAAAGCAAGAGATGATCACAAGTGTGACAAACGATGTGAGATTTCTCTCCGCAGCAAAGCATCTAACATGGTACCCTACCAGTAGCTTATAACAATACTGATCACATGTTTGTTCATGGTGTGAAGTCTGTGACTTTAAAATTGCTGTTCTCATGATGGGCGAAGAAGGCTGGATATCTTGAGAAAAACGCGACCATTATCGCCCCTCCAACTAAATTGAGAAACTTGTTGCCGTCAATGCACAGCGTGCGATACAGTTTACAGGGAAATTCTGTTTAATATAATGAGGAACTAAAATCTTGACCTAAAATCATGACAATTACCTTGTTATATCACATTTGTCACTATATCATGACACAAAAATAAAGAACTGTAAAGAGTTGGGACCTGCAAAATCATGTCTTAGAAGCGGATTTGTTTATATCTGACCGCTTTTTAATAACGTTCCACTGTTCTTCATCTATGAACGTGACAAATCAACCCTACACTTAACATTATTTCTTAATGTGCACTTGATTCACCATTGCTGCTTCCCTTGATATACACACACTTACACATTTATACATACAGATGCAGAGTAAGTAATCTATTTTCTAATTAAAATGCAGGATATGTGTTAAAAAAAAAAAAATCTGTCAGACAACCTTCTGCTCCATGTCATTCATAATGGGCCAGTGAAAAGTTAACCTACTTCTCTCGCTCTGTATTGTCTGCTCCGAAAAATAATGTACACCTGATCCCAAGCCACCGGCATTAACAGGTACACAAATCCAATGGCGTAAACACAACCAACAAGTTTACAGATTCAGCTTGCTCTGATATTCCCTGTAACTCTTAAACACAAAAAGAAAAAGAAAAGGGGGGGGGGGGGGGGGAGAAATGCCAATATTACACCCAAGGCACTGTTTACGTCATATTTCTCTGTGCTGATTTCACTGTTGCAAAGTTCGGGAGTTGACCTGTACAGTGCACTCCCGTTATAACGAAATGCTCGGGACCGGCAGTTTTCTTTCGTTATAACGAAATTTCGTTATACCCGAACAAATACAATATAAAACAAAAACAAGGAAACCACGCATATATCACATTCTGTTTGTTGAATACTCATCTTACACTGTGCAGATATGTGAAACGGAATGGTACACTGTACGTTTTAAATTTCGTTTGGATATTGCATTAAAGAGAGCATAAAATTGACGGAAACTGTGCGTGACACACGGAGCGAACACACCGTGATGTAAAGCGTTCGCCCATGCTTGTTCCGCTACGAATTTTGAAAGCGATCCGCATTTCGTTATAACGGAGCACATTTCTTTTGTTTTTCTTTGTCCGTGGGGCTCGGAAAAGACTTCGTTATAACGAAATTTTGCTATAACCGTGTTCGTTATAAGCGAATTTTGTACCATAGACATTAATGGCGATAATTTTGGGACCAGAAGTTTTACTTCGTTATAACCGTGTTCGTTGTAACTGGAGTGCACTGTATTCATAAACTTACAATAACCAGACGTGCACTTAGCTGATATTCCACAGTAGGAAATACTTCGTCTCCACCTGAAAAGGGATAATACATCACTGTGGTCATCCGTTCACAAATTTAACCACTTGCAGAATTTGTCTTTCAAGTCCCAATTAGAGAAATATTATGCTTGCAAGTCAGATGTCATATACAGCATCTATTTTCTTCCTAAATACGCGGCATTATGTTTTCCCCCTTGTTGAAAGTTATCACCAGGAAAGAACCAGAAGTCTTCATATACTAAAAACTCTGTCATTTAATGAGCTACATTTGTACATTACACTTCATATAATACAATTAATAGTACTGACTTTTTACTGATTACAATGAAATGTTATCATTATTAATACAATTATCTATTTGGCCATACAATTGCAATATATCATACATACAAAGGTACATGTTTAAAATGTAAAGAAGTGATAAATGGGATTTGATTTTAACTAAAACGTCTCACATCAATTTGGGCAGTACGTATTCTCACTCTTTGCCATCTTGCTGAGGGAAGATATTGTCTATGGAGAAAAATATAAACTCCCAAAGGACTGTCAAGTGCTATATTCTAACAACAGACAAGGCAATATTTTGTTACGTTTAATGGTCTACATAAATACACATCATTTCATTCTAGTCCCATCAGCAGCCAGTAAAATTCTGGGATTATATTACCTGATGTGACATCACTACTCGCAATATAGAGATTATGATCCTCACTGCATTGGTCCATCAGGGAATAATTTTCCTGGTATCGCATCACAATTTGCTATGCATTTTTATACCACTGCTACACAAAAGATAGTTTGTGTAGCAGCGGTTCTTCCACAGAAGTGTAAGGAATACCATTTGAAATATCATTCATCAGCTGATATTGCTAATTAAATTTTAGGTGGAAAATTATTCCCTGCATGTGAATGCATCATGACCTAATCATTGACCAGTATTTATGTAGACCATTTCATCAAAATATTTCTTGCTTTTGCCCTCTGTACGCGAGATCGCATGTTGATGTGATCCATAAGAGACTACACAAAAAGCAAGTAAATGACAGAGGAACACTATCACATTTTCTTACAATTTGAAAATACAATTATTTCTTAGTCTCTTGCTGTGGTTCTTGTTGGTGAATTCAACCCCTCCCAAAATTGACATTCAAGTTTAAATTCACATTAAAAAAAAAAATATATATATATATATCATGCTCCCAATTTGTATGTCATACACAGTGTATGATACAATATTGAAATAATCCTTCATCTACAGGTCTATACATGCATGTAGTGAACATTTTTCCATTTGTAATTCTAGAATGATGTTATTCTATTATATTATGTTATTATATTATATATAAATATTACACATATATAATATAAATCCTCTATGGCTGATAACACATGGATGTGGATAAATTTGTATTTGTCGTATTAAAATACACTTTGCATTCCCAGCACCAGTTGCATTATGGGTAGACTAGCTGATATACAACAGCATAACACAATCAAGTAACTGTACCAGTTGAAATTTTCATGCATTTCATGCAACATGAAACTAGCTCCTTAAATAGAAAAGCATGCATGTTTTTCCTCATTATTTGATATTATTTCATACTTTGATTCCGCAGCATTAAAAACAAGCAAAATGCATCTACTCAGCCGAGCACAAAATATCACTCGCATGAATATTTCCACTTTTACGTACAGTATGATCAACAAGAAGGCTGCAAAAAAAAAACCAAAAAAAACCCAGAAATATTGTCAACTACGCAATTATGCAGTTGAGGATTCATGTCAACGATCCTCAATTCGTTCCGAGAAAATCCTTGATTTTTTACAAAGGCAGGATCCCTGTATAGCCATAAACATTACCGTGAACACAACAAACCCAAATTTTGTGAGAAATACCAAACAATCCTCATTATTCAACTCTGAATAAGTAATTTCACAAATACACTGTATTACTGATAAGTCTTGGGAATGACAATTACTTTCCAAACAAGAAAAAAAAAAGGATGTTTAAAATAAATAAACAAAGTATACAATGATAGATAGAATTATCGGGAATAGAATTTATGCTGATTATCTACAAAAATTGTCATTCCTGTTCAAGAAGTCAACGAAACAAAAAATGTCTCACCTACGATATTGCCGGCACCATTTCCACTCATTAAGAGTTCATTCCATATATAAAACATCACAGCAAATTACATTTCAGAGACATAGACATAACTACAGACAGATATACATATACACACACATACATAAAATGCTTGAAGAATGTGAAGAGTCTGAATACATAAATATGCATACCCATAGAAATTGCACCATTAATAGAAATCTTATCCAATTCACGTGCACAGTAAACCTAACATAAGTCAACATCGAGGGAAGTCGACAAACCGCGTAAAATTAATGTCATCCAATAGTGTTGAATAAACAAAAGAAACGGCGGAAATGCTGCAGAAAGTTTCATTTGAACATGTCTAAATTTTTTCACAGGCTTTTTGTTAACTGATGCATAAGTTGACATTTTAGTAAGTCAACAGATTTCTCTGGTTCTGCGTATGTTGACTTATATGAGGTTTGCTGTATTTCCTATATTCTCACGATTACACTTTGAGCCAATAAATGTCTTTTTCTACACCATTTCTGACACCACTGAATTTGTCATACATCATCAAATAAACATGATGATACTCCCCACATCAATATAGCAGAGTCTGATTACAATATTAAAATGTCTCCACTTAACTGGCGAGGCACCAATGTGATTTTCCACAATTATTTCTTTGAATAAAATACAGAAGAAACCTGCATGATTCTTTGAGAAAAAACAAAACAAAACAATCTATATCACACCTTCAGCGTACAATTGTGTTGTAGCTTTCAAATGACAGCACAATGCAGATACCACGGAATTTCCGAGTATGCACGAAAGCTCCCCAAAGACAGCAGCAGATGGAGGAATGTGGATGAATCCAGAGAGTAAAAGGACCTGATGGAATTTCTTGCACACTCCCCTGATGTAGTTAGCATCAGTAGTCAATTAGTAGGTAACAGTGTAGTAGGTGGCTTCACGATAGACTGGCACGGCTAGACAGTACACATCAAACATGTGCTGAGACAAAACGATACATTACCTCCACAACTACATGTATTTTGGTTACGTTCACAATCCAAGTTGACATAAATTTCTGTTCAATGGGATCAGACTTTATAAAGTAACCACCTAGAATGAATAAAGTGAGTAAGACGAATAATGTCTGGTGAATCAAACATGTCATGATCAAAAAAAAAGAAGAAAAATGCTTAAATATACAGGCACTTAGTGAGGTGAAAATCACCACAATCCTTACATGTGCTATAAATGATTTACTTGAAATCATGGCATCATTTTGATTATTTGTAATAAGTTGTGCATCTAAAGAATTTCAGTCCAATGGCTCACATACATTATATCGAGGCCACCCACAGCATGCTGCAGAGTGATGTGTACTTGGATATAAAATCTCGGATCTCTGCATTAGTGCCACATCATCAGAGCCACAGGGACTCATTGACAGGAACGGCCGGGATAATGGATAATCCGAATCGTACGATAGAAATCATTGGGACAATTCTAGCTGTGTACGCCGGACCCTGGTCTAGTGCCATGAGTGCGATGGTGAAAAGTGTGTGTGTGTGTGTGTGTGTGTGTGTAACAGACCTTGGAACTAAAATCATGTGTCCTAAGATATGACGATGATGGTGATGATGATAGTGATAATGACAATGACGACGATGGTGATGACAGAAAACATAATTCTTGCTTTTGCTTTTTTTTGCTTTTCCTATCCATACACAGCGAGCTGCTAATCGTGAGTCACGATACAAATATATAATATTTCTCAACTAATGAACTTTAGACTGGAATATACCAGAGTGTGAAACTTGTCTTAAATCAAACCCAGAGGATTTAGAGCACCACAGAATATGCTGATCAATAGATAACTCCCTTTTGGATACTTTGGCCCAGTACTACATCCATAGTCACTGAAGGCACATAGTGGCTCTGACATGGTAGTAAATGCTAAACAGAAGTATTGGTCTAGGGTTCATTATCGGCAGAAGATTCAAAACAGTAGTGGTCCCAAACCACTGGACCCACAGACAGACATGCTCCTAACGAGGAATCTTGCCATGAGTACCAGGGGGCTCCATTTGGAAAATACCACCACCACTACAACTAGGAAAACGGGATTTCAAAACGGATCTTGACAATATCTCTACAATGTTAAACACCCTGAAAGAAAGTAGCCTGCTCGACACTGGCTAATTATACTTAATCAAATGTGAAAATTTGGGTAATGGGGGGGGGGGGGGGGGGGGAGAGAAATATGAATTAGGAAAGAGTGCATTCTGTAAGGCTTACTTATTCAGCTAGTTATCAACAGCATGGATTTGATATTTGATTGTATATAATTTTGCATGATGGTTGACTGTGTTCCTGTCAGCCACTTATAAATCCTCCCTCAGTAACCAAATCTAAGGTAAAGTGCATCCATGACCCACAGCACCCTGGAAGGGCGCCATGTTTGCTCATGATTGGAGCTAGGCAGAATCTTGAGACACTTCCTGAGAGGGCGCTGTTACCGAGGGGCTCGTCGGGACTGGGGTATACGGAGGTGGCGCCTGGGCGGGTACGGGAGAAGCGGCCGCGGTCTGCGGTGGCTGATTCGTGGAGGAGGAGCCCACCTCTGGAGACAGAGATGGTGTCTGGCTGACCGCAGCTGGAGGGGACTGCACGGCGCTCTGTACTGGTGCCACGGTGGGGTCTATCCCGGCAGGCGACTGGGGTGATAGGACTGGATTTGTTGCCGAGTATGGGGGTGCGGCAAAACCATAGTTTGGATAACTGTAATCTGCCTTAGGGTACTCATTTGGTTTGCTTGTAACCTGGAGAACAAAAGAAGAATAAGAATAAACAATCGAATGTTAAGTGGCAACACATTTTGGTAGATAAAAATTCCATTTCTTTCTGGGAATGGCAAATCTTTGCTAATTTTAGTACCAACTTTACACCAATATGATATATGGAGTGAAATTCAAAGGTGTCAATTTAAAGATAAAATCTGTAACAAGATTCCTCCAGCACTTCAAGGTTTAACCCTATGTATGTGAATGGCATGTGAATTTGTGTATACCTGGTACGAAATCTGTGACAACCATCATAATCTGGAGGTAAAGAGTTAAATACTCATACACTTCACAGACTTACCATGAAAACCCTGTTATAAAGAGGCTGAATACAACATAACCCTCTTGAAATAACAAGGTCATTTTGCAGACCCTTTCCAACTCTGTATAAATAATTCTGTTTCCGTACCCCGACATATTGTGAAATCTGATAAAACAAGGTCATGGTTTTTAGGTTGTAGTACATTATATGAGGTTGCCCTGTACACACTCTGTCATGATCACTGTCTAACCTTGTGTGTATGCTTTGAGTGCTGATAGACACAGAAAACCCCATAGCATTGTACACACTGTCCAAAGTCCCTGGTATAGAAAGGGTTAATTTTCCAAGAGCTCTTTTTCATCTTCACAAGGCAAATGCTTACTCCTGATTCCAGATGTACCGTATACCAGTGTACATTGCACATGTATGCATAATTTGACGACCTTTCAAACACAAAATCTGACACATCGAAAGAGGAACAACGGATGACCATAGCACTTTACATATGACGGGTCCTTGACGTTCAGAAACGAGAAGATGAAACAACCATAGTCATATCCTGCCACAGAATACATGACGTTGCTGGGGCAACAAGACCTCCTATCTACAAAATGTCAAATGATCAGGAGAGCTAAAAAAAACATGGCGGCCAAAGCACTTTATGGCAAATGGGAAAGCCTTTCCTTTGACATGCCGTGGTGGCTTCATTTTTTGAAGACTGGTGGGATTTCACAAAATTTGGCCATGACATTACTCAACCCATTATTTGACCATTAATCCAAATGTCATTTTCACCAAAATTCCAGATACAAGGTCTTGTCACCCCAGTGACGATGTATATTGCATATATTATACACTTAAAAGGAAAAAAACACTAAAACTTTATTCTGTGCTTTCCCAAAGGAACAGTACGAACCAAAACACGGATTACAATAATAAACTGTTTGTTTGTTTTGTTTTGTTTTGTTTTGTTTTGTTTTTGGACTGGAACATGTGTCTTTGCAGCAAACTGATCAGAGTGCTGAATGAAACGTCGACAGACATCAAATAAAAATACTTGCAAAATAGGTTTTTTTGTGATTTCAACAAAATTGTATTATTTAAAAAATTAATTCTCAATTTCAAATGAAGAGACAAACACACACACAATGTACAGCCACAGATCGACCCATACCAACACATGCACGCACACACACACATATGCGTCTATGGTGGAAAAAAAGGACCTGCCCATACCCATACGAATTTTTCCACATAACCGAGGACCTGTGTGTCAGTAGGACTCTTGTCAACTAAGGACTCATTCGTATATTACCATCCAACCGAGGACTTCTTACAATATTGCTAATCGAGGACCTACAAACATGAACCCCTTCATGCAAAAGCATGAAAAAGCAGACCATTTGGAATGGTCTGCGTACCGAGGACGTCCTCGGTTCTCTGTGTGTCCTCGGTTTAAATTTAAAGTTCATATGTGTGTCCTCGTTTTACACCATGAGTATTAAAGTGCACACACACACACATACACACACACACACACACACACACACACACACACACACACATACACACATACCGGTACATAGTCACATACATACATTGTGAACAAACACATCATATTATTTACCCAATTTGTACTCACATCATTGTAATGAGTGAAATGCAAATATTTCTCATAGAAAAGGATTACTGTGCACACTAGTGCACCCACTCCCCTTCCCCTTTATCCAAATTGATGGTATCACCATCAGTGTATGTGTCTGATATATCAGACACATACACTGGCAATATGGTAAGCAGAACCGGTACAGAAAAATGATGACAGAAACATGTACCATGCTTGTCATTAAGAGTGCCTGTTTGGCCGTAACACCTATTTCACAAAGCAGGCAAGACACATGCACGTGTGCATGAGAACGTGACATGCAGATAAGCTCATTAGCATGGGTGCATTAGACCCCAGACAGCTTTCAAACTCGTTACATTCACTCCATCGTGTCAATGTTAATTGACTCTACATGTTGTATCTCTGATGACAATACATCATTGCAGTAT
Organism: Diadema setosum; assembly: GCA_033980235.1. NCBI lineage: Eukaryota > Metazoa > Echinodermata > Echinoidea > Diadematoida > Diadematidae > Diadema > Diadema setosum. The sequence goes on from CM067075.1 coordinate 3,275,257, forward strand.
TCGCAGAAACTTGGTTGCAATCAATATGGGGTTCTCAATAAACAGCGCCTGAATGATTAACATATCGGATGGAGAGGACGTTCTCAGAATATGAAATGTGAAATGATATGCAAGATAACAATGGCCTGTTACAAGGGAAGGGGGGATTTCTGTTAAGACATAGATGAGGGTATTCGACTAGAATGTTCAGTACACTGTGCGTGCAAGTGAAATAAGAATTTGGGCAACAAAGGCCGTGTTTATGCTTCCCCCTTTTTGGGGAAGAATCAGCGTTTTGATACGCATTTAGTTCAAAACGCGGTTGCGTCCTTGCTCATTTTGATATAAACGCCGTTTCAAAACGTCGTTTCAAAATGCACATAATAGTGCGTTTACGATCGGCGTTTCTGACTAATCACGTTTGACGGGGAAGCATAAACGCAACTCACATCACATATGCGTTTAAATGACGTCATCTCCATCGCCTTTCGGTTCACTTGAAAATGAGTGCGCCAGGCCAGCCGACCTTTCAATTACTGAGCAGTTGGGCAACACAATTTGCAGGTGCTGATCCCTCGAGCTCCCTGTTGGTACATTACTGTACATGGTGACAGACATATTAATGCATGAAGAGCTCACTACATATCATACATTCCGATTTTGTCAACAATTTGTCGATGAAATAAATAACTCGTATTTCCCATCATTGTCTACAGTTCATGTACATGTGTATTAGTAAAGCAATCGAAAGACAAGCTACGGAACATCGAACAATGCACACACTCAGGCCAGAACTTCCATAAAAGTGCGCGCCCCAATTTGACCTGCCTCTGCTGAGGTCAGCGAAGCAATCGCAAACGCTCTTTCCAAGGCTCGAAGAAAGTGAGCATAAACAGTGCTCCCGTGAACGGCATTTTGAATCAGCGTTTCAAAACGCTGATTCTACCTTTGCAAATTGAGCATAAACACACCCTTAGTGTCAGAAACAGATATATTATGTATAAGATTGTGGTCCAAAAATTGATGATGTTTGCAGAAGAGTCATCCTTTTATAATATTCATTTTGTTCAATTCAGTCCTTGTCTTCAGCAGTAATACTAAATGCTCTACAATTTCTCTGTAGAGGAATCTGCTCACTTTTATGCTCTAAAATTTCTCCGTAAAGGCAACTGCTCACTTTTTCACTTTCACTCTCCGAGTTTTCAAGGAAGTGCTCGGGCAGCTTGCAGCTGATTTGCACACAAAGAAAGTCAAACACATACTGCTGTTGATAATGGGTGCTTTACAGTCAGGTTTCCATACTATTATGTGCCCTATTTCCCTTCAAAACTACATGAACCTCAGAGTGCCACAAACATTTAAAGACTGAGCCCATGGAAGATGAACTTCCGTATTAAAGGGGAAATCCAGTCCAAATACTAGTTAGTCTGATAAGAAAGAGTAAAATATTAAGAGTTCAATGGTAAAATTTTGATCGAAATCGGATGTAAAATAAGGAAGTTATGACATTTTGAAGTTTTGCTAATTTTTGAGGAAACGGTTCTTGAATGGTTGATATGAATATGCAAATGGCATGTCATTCCCTCACAACTTCGTGTACCATTATAGTTTGTACATAAAATTTTTAAATTTCCAGTTTTTCATTCAAACGCAATTATGCCCGAGGCTCAAGTCCTGATATATCTAACTGATCACTATTCTGAAGTTATTCAACCAGCAATACCATAATGTTTCGCACTTCATTAACAGAAACATTGAATTTCCTCATTTTTTTGTACACGATCAATGAAAAATTGTGAGGTTATGACATGGTCAACTCACTCATTTGCATATATTCATATCTACTGTACAAGAACTGTTTTGCAGAAATTAGCAAAACTTCAAAATTTCATAACTTCCTTATTTTTCATCCGATTTCATTCAAATTTTTACTGTTAAACTTGCAAGATTTTACTCTTTTTTATCAGACTATGTTATTTTTGGACTGGATTTCCCCTTTAAAATACCTTGGCCATTCAGACACAGAGAAATATACTACAGAGAAAGATCATCCATTTCTTGTACAGAAACAGAAAGCAAAGCTGTAGGATTGTTTGAAGGATTTCCTGAACTTGGTTACACATGAAGGATATAAAACCGAATCAGGAAACACTAAATTACATAAGGAAACCTGAAATCGGATACTCAAGTCTGAAACTGCACGCAGAGTCAGGAACAATGCTCACCAATAGAAAACAAAATCTATACATAGATCTGAAAATACATTCTCACAAGTTAAAACGCAACATTTGAAGCATGATTTATAAGCCTGTGTAGGTCCTCTGTGCTTACATCTTGCTATAGATTTGATATTTATACATGTGTTTATAAATCTTATTCAGGGCCCAATGGAAGACCACTACTTATTGGTGAATGGACTACCCTGACAAAAGATTATAAATAAATAAACAACTTGTAAATAAATAAATTGTATAAATAAATAAAAATGTAAATAAAATATTAATAAATCTGCATTTATAGTAGCAAGGAACATGAGTGGATTAAACTATAGCTAACTAGAAATGTCGCTGTATGGTTATACCCCCGCCAAACAACATTTCATAAGCTTTGGTCAAAAAACTGAGGAAGTAGTTAAATCCGCAAGATCTTTCCTTGATATTCTGCCATTAATATGCCGTTACCATGGCAACGTACTTTCGGGTACTGTCGAAAAATGCGTCTTGCACATCTACAACCAAAGGCACACATCTGTACCAAGTTTCATGGAAATTGGGCAAAAACTGAGGAAGTAGTTTGCAACACAAAATTTTCCATCATTTTGGCTCATAATATGTGAGTTGTTACCATGGCAACATACTTTTTGTCACTGTCAAGAAATGTGTCATGCTGACCTATATCCTAAGACAAACATTCAATATGAATTCCATGAGAATTGGAAGAACACTGATGAAGCAGTTTTGCCATGAAGCATTTTGTCCTATATTTTACCAATAACATGCCGTTACCATGGCAACGCACTTTTTGCCACTGCGGAAATATGTGTCTTGCACATTAACATATTCAGATGAACATCTGTACCTAATTTCATAAAAATTGATCAAAAACTGTGGGAGGAGTTCGCGACACAAGATTTGTACCCATTTTTGCCCATAATATGCCGTTACCATGGCAACGTACTTTTGGGTACTGTCAAAAAATACGTCTTGCACATCTACAACCCAAGGCACACATCTGTGCCAAGTTTTATGGGAATCGGTTGAAAACTGAGGAAGTAGTTCGCGACGCAAGATTTGCAACGGACCGACCGCCCGACCGCCCGACCGCCCGACTGCCCGACCGCCCGCTGATTCCTATATACCCCCTTCAAACTTCGTTTGGCGGGGGTATAATGACTGTGTATCCTGGCCTACTGTCAATCCTTAACAATCACACAGCAGCACTGATGAATCAAATTCTGGATATACAATGTCATGTGGTGAGCACAGAGGAAAAAGGATTTGAAAGGAGATTATTTCAGCAGCCATTACAGGAAATCAGCCCTCCTGAAAATACAAACTTTCAAAGTATCCACAATTCCTTTTAAACCAAAGATAATTTAAGCAAAATATCGTTGAAACATGTGAGGAAAAAAAAAAAATTGGTGCTACGCTAACATGCATAAAATTGCAGTTTTCATGATCATTTGAATGTTAGTACATTGACTTTTATATAATCCACTTCACACAGCAGTCATAAGAGATCCCCAAATGATTGTCAAGATAGCATGACTGTTTACATCATTTGCACAACATTCATCAGACTTTTTAACACATAAAAATAAAAAAATGAAAAAACCTTGGTGCCAGACTTCAACTGGATCACTGTGAAGAAGAGAGTCTGACAAGAGTCCGCAATGTTTCTAGCATTGTCCTGATATGATACCAAGGCCTTTTAGATGGTCAATCTCTCAAAACACGAATATTACCTATCACTCATCTGATCAGCTATAAAAACACATACACACACACACACAATCAATAGTTCAAGCTAAGGTAGTACCAAAGGCCAGTTATCAATCTACTGAGAGCCAAGCTATTTCCCTCTTACTATCAAAAACAAACAAGCAAAATGGTTAGGATGGAAAAGGCTGACCATCATCGAATACCAGTACACCATCTAATCTACAAGTAGCCAAGGGTGATAGGCTACAATACTTTGTAGCAAAGAGCTGCATTTATCACACACAGTGCAAGGGTCGCTTGCATCTTTGCAGTGGCTCTATCTGAGCTCATTCCTCACTGAGGAATGCCAAATTGAAACATCAACTGTTCTAGATAATGCTTCCAGTCCACAGATAGATAACACATCCTCCCCAGTGTTGATTTATCATGGTGAATTCACACCACTAGACTAACTAGAGACATGTTGTCCATGATATGAACATACATGTACATGTAATCTACAAGCGTGTACAACTGAAATAAACTGGGGTGTGTTCAAAGTCTAATCATCGTTTTTTCTCTCTATGATTTTCCACCTGTGACGACACACAAATCTTCATGTCTGAGTTAATCAAACACTTACCTCATATCAACAATGCTCACTGCAAAGATAATAAATACACCCATTCCATTTGCGTATGATTCAATACCCATTACAGTTCACAGAAAAGAAATAAAGTGCGGTACTACAGTGAACCTTGGAACATATTTCACACAAGACACTTTGCAGCAATTAAGCCTCTTAATTTTATTTATTTATATTTTTTGCTATATCATCAATAGTGTGTTCACAAAAGAGGGACCAAAGTTTTTTGGTCTTGGTGCATAGTTCCTGACAGCTTAACACAAAGTCAGTCAATAAATTTTCTGAAGAGCAACTTTTATATGACTCTTCCAAAAGGAAGATTTTTTTTATGCAATGACTGATTTTGTGCAAGCTATTCAGTCAAGCGAGTATCCAGATCCATTGTATGAATTGCTCTGAGTCACAATGTCATAACATACTTAAGGATCATGCATGCATGTAATTTATGCAAGTACATATTTGTTTATTTTTAATACGGAAGATGTTCATCATCGTGGTAGTTGTTGAAAGAATAAGGTTAGTCGGTTGTTACACAAAGCGAGGTAGACATGAAAAAGATTCACAATGTTTCAGCTGCAAAATCTGCTAGCTTTCATCTGGCAAAGTGTATTTTTTGGCATTAAGTATATTTACAACTGTATGCAAACATTTTATGTATGCATCAAACATGTGACCTTATTTTGAAGTCAGCCTGAAAATACATTCTATCTACATCTAATAAAAAAGAAATCAAAATGTAGGAATATACTTTGAACAGGATTGTTTAATATTGCTCTTTATTCTCTACGAGCTGAAATTTTCGCGGTGGTTTTATTTTTGCGAATTTCGCGAATCGCCTTTGAACTGCGAAAATAACAACAAGCAAAAATAACAATGCGCAAATAAGTAAGTTTAGTTAGACCCTCGCAACCGCGAAATTAACAACACACGAAAATGTCCTCCAAGTAGCAATTCGCGATAATATCTGTACACGAAAATTTCAGCTCGTACAGTATTCCTGCAATCAGCAGGAATACAGTATTGTCACAGTACATTCTGTCTACAATACATTCTTTTTAATCTGTCTCGGGCTATTTCCCATGAATAGTCATTGCTAGACCAAGAATACTTCCAATCCTTGTATATTCAGTGCCATGCATGTTCTCCTTTAAAATATCCAAATGGACACCATGCCCCCCGCAGGTTCCCTCAACCTCCCCAAGTTTTCCATGTTCACTCGTTCACTTCATAATCATGACCTGCAGGTACGGAATAAACAATCTTCTTTCTTGGTCATCAAGCTCTCTTCGTTGGACTGATTTACATAATATTCGGGTCTTGCTATAAATATTCATGATATTATTTTTACACTTGAGATAAATATTCAGTCATGTAAATTAAGTCAATTAGACCTTGGGGGTCACATCAAAAAACTCTTGTCCTATCTCTCTGTCTATGTAGCAGAGTTGGACCCGGGCTAACAATGATTTGAAAGAGAGTGACAACAAAATTCATGACTGAATGTTCAGACATTTGCAAGGTATCATGTAATACAAAACAGGTTTCTTAAAACCTTAAATATACTGAGGCATTTCCCCAGTGCATTACATGCTTCCATTTTGTGCAAGTCATTATTTCATCGCAATTTCACTTGACACCATTACAATGTTAGGCTGGTGACTACATTTATTGAACTTGTTCATGAATTTATACCTTAATGTATTTGCTCCTCATTAGCCACTCACACATATCTGGGTCATGTATGCACTGTCAGCCACTCCAAACATGTATTTTTTGTATGCAGTCCATTAGTCTGTTTACTGATGGTTAGCCATAGACATTTACTAATGTTGAGTTGATCATACTCTTGATTATTGAAAGTGCCCTGCAGGTGCTATTTTGCTGTGTTCTTCATCCACTGTATGTTACATATCCCCAGAATTGAGACTAGTATTACAAGACAACTTCACACACAGTTGACTTCGCAATGAAGAAAGTCTACATTGACAAAACAGGACCAAATTGTCATAACTTTTTAAACGAAAAATCAGCGGTTTCCCACTTTGGATGTGATGAAAACACATTGGCCCGAATTCACTAAGGTGGTACAAATGAAACCATGGTTTAAACCATGGACAAAAACTATGGAGCGCCAAGTGTCGCACAGAATATTTTGTTACGAAATTGGTCATTTCGTTGACAAAATGACCGTTTCGTTAACGAAATTATCATTTCGTGGATGAAATGTTAATTTAGATACAAAAAAATTGTCATTTCGTTACAAAATAATCATTTCATTGACGAAATGTCTGATTTCGTAACAAAATATTCCATGCGATACTTGGCACTCCATGATTTTTGTCCATGGTTTAAACCATGGTTTCATTTGTACCACCTTCGTGAATTCGGGCCATTGTGTTACAGTTGTTCATGAGCCGATATTTCTATGCATTGTTACTCATGCGAATGCATCTAACTTGCAAATTTTGTAAAAATAAAAACACCACAAATCATCCCACATCATTTATTATACAGTAACTCACCACATCACTCATAACATCATCTAAAAATGTACTTACTTTGCATTTACAGTAGACACACAAGTTAGAGCACAAGGGACTATACCATTTTTGAATGGTCAAATGTAGAGTATTATAACTAAGCATAAATTTTTCATGGTTTGTGACCCTCACCCAAACAATCAAAACAAATAAACAAAGTAGAGAAGCTAGAAAAACTAGAAATCACCTGATTTCCCAATATAGAAGCATTTTGTTGCGTCATCAACTTTCCCCTGCATGGCGCGCCTCGCCCAAGCAGAAACTAGAGCACACACTTAAGTGTATGTATGAAAACCTAAAAAATGCACGGCTTGAACTCCAAGTTAATAGATCTTACCTGCCAAAATATCAAAAATCCTTCAAAAAATCCACAAAAATTTGCGGATCACTACCAAAATTTTATCAACTGTTCCTTGTGTCATTCTCAACCTTTCCTGCAAGTTTCATCCAAATCTGTTCACAACTTTTTGAGTTATTTTGCACACAGACAAACAAACCAACGAACAAGCAAACAAACAGTAATGAAAACATAACTTCCTCCCTTTGCGGAGGTAACAATCAAAACAAATAAACAATCAAACAAACCTGATTGCATGATTTCATCCTTAATTGAGACAATTTGAAACTATAATTATACTCTTTATAGAAGATTGTCACTATCACTCCAACACACACATACCAGGGTATTCAAATTTCAAGTTTTTGAAGTATCAACATAGAAAGAAGTGTACTACCATTGTGATTGCATGAAACTATTTCCTTCACTTGGTGTTGAAAGCGAAAGTGGTTTGGTAAATTTACAAGAAACTTTGGATGGATTACTGAATGCTTATGGGAAAAAAAAAAGCTTGGCAAGTATTATCGTGCCTAGGCACGTAAAGGGATAATGCTTTTGGTGCTTTAAAGGGCTCCTGAATGCCAAATGCATGTTGATTTGTGTTGATTTATGATACCCTCAACATCACTTTTGCGGTGAAACGAATATCTAGAAACATTCCATATATTTTTAATAATTTTTTTCTTCTATTTTTCTTCAGAATACATGGGAACGCCCACACAAAAAAAAAAAACAATCCTTCCAAACCAATATTCCTCAGATGACCTCATCTGTCAATCATTGCTAAAGTACTGAAATGTTCAGCAAAAGACATTGGAATGCACCTTCCCCTCGACTCAGCATAACTTGCATGTTTCTGTGATATTAATGTGACTAACAAAAGACATGGCGAGGGAATATGGATGATGGGATTTTGTATCAAGAAATGATAGGCACTGCTCACCTCGCTGTAAGCCGGTGGGCCTGGGAAGGTGCCCACTGGAGGACCCATGGTTGGATTCACCTGACCAGCATAGACGAGGGGAGACTGGTGGTGGTGGTGGTGGTGGGTGTGGTGGGCGTGTCTGCCTGTTGCCGGGTTACGCATCCCATCCGCCCCTAGGCTCTGCTGCTGCTGAAGGTAGTACTGACGACGCTTCACGTAGCTGCACGCTCCGCAACACGTCATCATCACCATGATGATCACAAACCTTGTCAATGGATCGCACAAACAGACAAAATTATACCACATGTACATTGATATCATGGAATGGTATAGCAGTTGATAAGCCAATATCCTTATCTCTCATCCCTTGTAAGACAAGCAGCTATGACTCAAGTTTTTGACAAGGTTACATATATTCATCTTTTTAAAATTGCTATCTAGTTCGAATAATGTATGTAATGATCGCTTTCTTATGCACAGGGGAGCATTGTCACTTTAATAGTTGTGAAAAAGGAATTCTTATCATCATTATCATCATCATCATCATCATCAATATCATCATTACCAGGCATTTTGATACACAATAGTACTGAAGATTAAGTTCATATTACAGCACTTAAAAAGGATACATAACCTATGTGCAAACCAAATAAGATGCATCAAATCATTAAAACAGAAGAAAAAGATAAGTTTTCAATATTTTCTGAAATGTGTGTCCTGAGCTTGCAGATTTGATGAAAATGGAGAGTTTGGTCCATGTCTTTATTGCCGTAACGGTGCTTCATCATCATCATCATAATCATTATCATTGCAATTATTATAATCATCATTTTCATTAAGCTTTCTCTGCCGATACAAAGAAACAGAGGCAAGGTCTGGATGTTAAAAACCCACACGGTGTACTCACCAGAAGTACCAGAGATTATAGAAGCCGTATCCATAGCTGTAGCCATAATCATCGGAGGTGCAACATGAACTCCCGCAGCAATACTGGTCACACCTGGAAAATACACAGAGACACACTTGTAACAGTCTACAACAACTTTCTATTACCCCATTTATATATAAAGTTGGGCCCAAGAGTGCTCCTAAAGCGCTTCGACTTATGCCCCTCTGAGTCCGTTCATACAGAGATACATTGCTTGCCAAGACCTCATGCGAAATAGCTGAGAGAAGCATTAAAGGGACTGTATAGTACTGGTTGAGGGAAGGATTCAGATCTATAACATTCCTAAGTGAGATAATGAGAAACCTCTTATGAAATATGAAAGAGCATGTAATTGTAAGAAGAATTCAACATTTATTTGATGAAAGTTGGTTTTCAAATGGTTGAGATTATCAAGAAAAAGGGATAATAAGAAAAGGCGACAGGCCATGACTTTTATTACAATCTCTTTGTTTCACCTTGTTTTGGATATCGATCTCAGTCATTTGAAAACCAATCTTCATCAAATAAACTTTTGATTCCCCAATAGAATTGTATGCTCTTTGACGTACATCTCATAGAGTGGTTTCTGAATATCTCACAAAACATTAAAAGCTAAATCCGCACCTAAACCCAGAACTGTACAGTCCCTTTAACTGTCATGGTGGCCTTGGAGTGTGTGGCAAGTTTAAAATACAAACTGTATGCACAGTACACACCACATTCTACTTCGGCAGCACTCTCAGCATTGGTCACCGCATATAATACAGAGTTTTGAATAGAGCATTGAAGGAGTGTGCCTCAGCATTGTCACCAGAGGGACACACCTTTCGAGCGCTCTAGGGCAGGACTGTCTGTTCATACAGAGTTTGGAGGAGTTCAGGAGCGCTCCTGGAGCACTCTAAATACATACATACATGTAGGATGAGCACATATTATTATTTCTAAAGATTTTCTAAGTTGACATCTAGAAGAAAATTGCTTGCAATCATATTGGGCATTTGGCTCATTGTTAAGAGAACAAACAAACAAAAACTTGCCAAACTTTGATTTTTCACTTGCTCCAAACAAATGCTTTTAAGAACCCTACATTATGTTTCACTACATGCAAATTACATGTATAATAAAAACAAAATTGTGTCCGGACTAAAATACAGAGAGAAGTTGTGGAAGTTTTCATGGGCATCAGACAGATATAAAACAATAATCATTAGAGACTCAGTAGCGTGGGGAGACACGGACAGCCCGATCATATCTTCACTCGCTGCCTATTGATTGAAGTGAATTTGAAAAGCAATAGCGCCAGTCAGAGAATATAATATATGTGCATCAAAGCATGTACGCTCATAGGCAATGGACAACTCATGAGATTCTTCAGCCATGTATGGTACTTTATAGAGAATGGGTGAAAAAGGCCATGTACACAATAGGTTAAAGGACAAGTTCACCTTCATAAACATAAGGATTGAGAGAATGCAGCAATATTAGTAGAACACATCAGTGAAAGTTTGAGGAAAATTGGACAATCGATGCAAAAGTTATGAATTTTTAAAATTTTTGTGTAGGAACCGCTGGATGAGGAGACTACCGGTACTAAGGCTCGTGATGTCATATCAGTACAACAGTATAAAGAAAATGTAAAGAAAATTCAACATATTTTCTCTTTTTTTGCATAATAAAAGAGCACTTGAATTGCCTCTTTCTAAAGGCAATGGGAATAATATTACCCATAACATATGTCAGTAACGAGTCAAGGGAATGTGTACTTTTTTCAAAAGATGAAATTTTGTGAAATTCTCTTTATATTTTCCTTATATTGTTGTACGCATGTGACATCAAACACTATACATTGTAGTAGTCTTCTCATCCAGCGGTGACTGCACAAAAACTTCAAAAATTCATAACTTTTGAATGGATTGTCCGATTTTCCCCAAACTTTCAATGATGTGTTCTACTAATATTGCTACGTTCTCTCAATCCTTATGTTAATAATGAAGGTGAACTTGTCCTTTAAGGAAATTCTCGAATTTATCCACGTAGGGGTCAGCCTTGACCTGCTTGATATCCCTATGCTATCTCGTCTTTAAGGGGATGGTACAGATGTACGGCATAGAATTGGTTGAGGTGAGGATTCAGCTTATTAATGTTTTGCAAGACATTTAGAAACCGCTCTATGAAATGTTAAAGAGCATACAATTCTTTGGGGAATTGAAAGTTTATTTGATGAAAATCACCTTGAAAGTGACTTGAGATATCCAAAAACAATGTTAAATAAAGAAATCCTAATAAAAGCCGTGGCCTGTTGAATTTCATTAGAATTGTTTGTTTTTGTGTTGTTTTGTTCTTGTTTTTTAATATTTCAGCCATTTAAAGACCAATTTTCATCGAATAAACTGTGAATTCCTTTAAAGGCATAATTTACCATTTGCAGATGAAAGCATTAGTGCTTTAAAATAGTTCTAAAATGTGAGTTAGGGATAGAAACAACCACTGTCAAAATTTGAATCCGTATAATCGATGTTAAGTGTTGTTAAATACACAAAATGTGAACAATAGTTATAATAAAAATGTTTCCAGACTAAACCGTATACAGTTACGGTTTACTGAGAAAAACCCTGATATCTCCTTATATTTTAGGTTTTATTGCAAATATTTCATATGGTAGGATGTTTTATGATACAACAGACCTACACATATGCATCAAATGTGATATCTTGAACATTTTTGAAATCACTGCTCCCAAAGGTAAACTGGACCTTTAAGAATTATGTGTTATTTCATATTTCATAATGGATTTCTCATTATCTCACAAACACACACACACAAAAGAAGTTGGAAACCTGCAGCCCCATCTAAACCCAAACTGTACCATCCCTTTTAAGTCCTATCCTAAGAATGCAGAGAAACTAAGGAAAAATACTTACTCTCTTCCATCATGGCAAATTTCTGCACTAACCTGATGGCAGAAAAAGAAAAAGAAAAAGAAAATGCAGATTTCATATATAAAAACCAATACAAAACATTGGCATGTTCATGTGGATGGAAGGGGAAATGTGAGGCTCAAATTTCCAGAGGCAGTCAGGAAATCAATATCTGGAATAATCAGGATCTTGAGTGGCTATGAGCAATTGTTATTTATCATTTGCATCATGTTTGCTACGGGACAGCAGATATTACAGAAAATGCCACGATCACTGAAGAACTTCAAAACCTCAATAGAGTAACACTTGGAAATAGAGAGGAAACCACATGTCGTGTTGAGGCCATTCATATCCTCCATTCAACATGATTTGATGTGAAACACTGTATACAAAGCCAAAGGCAAGTGCGAGAACAGGAAAAGAAAGGAAGGAGGTTGGTAACACATTTGCTAGTGTTCAGTTTCACATCCAAGTTCAACTGGATTGCGCAACATAGATTTATAGCACAGCGTATTAGTGTAGAATTTCATAACAACTTTGCAACCGAAACTGTCTTTCATTCATGTCAGTCTTCTGATAATGTACTGTATACGCCATATATTTCGCGAGTCTAAATTTTTACGAATCGGGACTTCCCAACAATTTCGCGAGTGGTTAAATTTGCGATCGTGGAGTTCTGTACTGAACGGAGAAGTGTACATGTGTACATCACATTCACATCGGGACCAGAGTCAATGTTTTCGCGTGTCTTTAATTTTGCAAATAGCACCTGACTCGTGAAATTCGCGAAAATAAAAACCTCGCGAAATATTCGGCGTATACAGTATAAGATACATCACTGTATTCAAAAGTGTGTCAGACGACAATTTTGAAAACAACTTGTATGCAGGCCAGTGTTATCAAAAGTAACTCGAACTTGAAAATGAGGTCTTTGGATGAAAATCACAGACATTACCATCTACTAAGTATTAGGCCTCTGTGTACATGTACAGAGGCAGTACCCGAACACAACAAGCATCGCCTACAGGACTACAACTGTATATTTACCTAATAGGATTCACTATCATTTTGCAAATTATTCTGATTTTCGAAGGTTAACAGACGTAATATTTCAGTAGTCTTAGGTATATATTCATTTTTTTTTTTCTATCTTGGTCATTTTTAGTAGAGGGATTTGATTATGTTACTAATTCACTTATGTTACTAATTCAGACTTATCAAAAGCACTTTATTGATTGATTGTAGACAGGTCTATTCTTTTAATCATATTTTACAAGTAGATATCCATAGTCATCAGAGTTCATGGAGACCATCCTTAAAATTATAATCCTTAGTATGGGAAAAAAAAGGAAAAGGTCACTTCATCTTTCTTATTGTAGGCCTGAAAAAGTCATGGTATGAGCTATTGAAGTCACCTCATATTGCAGTGCATACAACTGTAAAAATAGAAGTTTACATGTATAATTCAAAATGACCGGTCAATTCAACCACACTTAATGGTGGTCACAATAGAGTATCATGTGACAAGATCCCTGCTGCATAATGATACCCAAAGTTATTGCATGTACTACCTCCTACCAGTCCACAAAGATGACTGGGCTGGACCTATCTCCCTACCATCAGCAAGTCACTGACCTCTGCTACCCATACTCCCAACTTCCAGTGACAGATCTCAATTCATCATCCCTTGAGTATTCAATGTACACGCTGTACCACCAGAACATCAGAAAGGTGCCACTCTTCCCTCACAGTATCATCAGATAACATCCAGCCCCAGTCCCCATCTCCCCATCTTTAGGCCCAAGTATAATCAAACCACAATCTGTGGCCAGGTTGATTTAGAGAGTCAACTCCACGCAAACTGTCCTACCCCCATGCATTCATCCAGTTGCTGGGGTGACAAGACCTTGTATCTGCAATTTTGGTGAAAATGACTTTTTTTGATTAATGGTCAGATAATTATTTAATTGATGTCCCGTCCAAATCCTAGATGTCTTACCCCAAAAATGAAGCCACCACGGCATGTCAAAGGAATGTCTATTCCATTGGATACAGTGCTTTGGCTGCCATGATGTTTTTTTGCTCTCCTGAACATTTGACATTTTATAGTCTATACGAGGTCTTGTCGCCCAGTGACGATTGATATCATTCAGTTTAACCCCCCCCCCCCAATAAAAAAAGGAGATACTACCTCCTTGCTTTAAGTAAAAGAGTCCTGCATGTCTCCATACCAACTCAAACTTTTTTCTTTCATAACAAGACTTCAACCTCTTACACCTCTTAATATCTGAATGACACTTTAGTGCGCACATGATGCAAACCTCAAATACACACAGCCTGAACTCCCAAGTTCATTGACCCTTCATGTACCTGCAAACATATAATCCCTTCATAAATTCCCTAAAAATTCCTGGATCAATACCAAAATTTAATCAACCTTTTCTGAAACGTCAAGTTTCATCCCAATCCGTTAACTACTTTTTGAGTTATTTTGCATAGGAAGAAACAAACCAACCAACCAATGGTAATGAAAACATAACCTCCTCCCTTGGCGGAGGTAATTATGGGCAGCTTGCTTTACAACCGACATAGTGCTCTACTACTAGAGATGCCTAGTCACCTTAAAAACGCTCCCCACAGCGTCTGGTCAGGCCACATACTGGCTGTGCTGTGTGTACCACATACAGTACATTAAAGGGGTAGGCCTAGGCCTACCACCATGGCTAATTTGAATTACAGTATACGCTATAATTTTCGCGTACATAAATTTTCACGAATTGCCGCTGTCACACATTTTCGCAAGTGGTTAAATTCGCGATTAGGGGACCAGAGAAAATATGAAGTGGCAAAGAAAGTGTGAATTTTCAACTAACTAGCAAATAAGAATGATACTAGTTATACACTGCATGAAAAAAAAAAACTTACCAAACTCTCCGAACTAGTAAGTTAGAATTCAACATTTTTGAAGTGGTTAAGTCCATCGCGCTAGATTTGTGACGAGTGGTCCCCTTGCGATAATGGATTGGCTCTCTACAGTATTCGTAAGTAGACATGGACGTGCTATATGTACGTAAACAAGCTTAGCCAGTATGGTATGTTCGGAAAGCCGTGGTATATTGGTATACCAGTACTGTAATGTTCGAATCATCAAGGCAAGGGATTCATTTTGGCAGGTAATATTTTCGCGTGTTGTTAATTTCGCGAATAGCTCCCGACTCGCGAAATTCGTGAAAATAAAACCCCCGCAAAATATATAGCGTATACAGTATGTTGTCTACAGTGCATGCCTAGTCAGCAGGTCAGTATGGTAGCTCTACTAGAAATCTACACATCGACCACCCTTTTTGAAACCGACCGCATAGTTTTGGCGCACAGAGCACTTAGTATTCACTGCACTGCGTGCAGAGCACATAAAAATGTATTGGCTTTGACCATTGATGAGGATGTGTGGGAAAACGTGAAAAATTCACCGTTCATTAATGGTTTTAATCAAGGACAAAATTTCGAATGAATATTTTAACCGAATCATAATGTGATGTCAATGCATTTTCAAAAGCTTCGTACAACACGTACGGTGTTCAATACCGGTACAACTCGGCCCGGTTTGTGTGCATTGTCAATACAAAAACAGCGGTTGATCTAAAAAGGGAGTGGCACCGCGGGGAGCTGAAAAGAGGGCACTAAAGTTTCGACAGCGATATTTTTGCACTGAACCTTCAAATTGAAAAGGGAACAACAGCATTTGACAAATGCTGGATTTTCTCAATCACGTAGGTCAAGTTTTTACGTGAATTTCAGTGTTGAATATTCTTATCAGGCAAATAGAAATTAGGCGGTTGATGAGTAGTACGACCAACCATATAAAGTTTACAGTAAATAGTCACGTAGTAACATTAATCGTTAGTGTAGGGTCTACAAGTACATGCAGAAACTAGTCAATGATACTTGATAGTAATAAAGAAACCAGTCTGCCTGTCAATTGTCTATTAATCTCATATTGCAATACAGACGAAGCATCAGGTTGACATACAGTGGAAACTTGCTGAAAGTGGGAGGGCATTACAAGACTTCTGTCTTTCCAGAAGCCCGACAAGACAGGTGAATACAGTTTACAGGTGAATATTAATCAATTCAGTGTCAATTGTTGTTGGGGTATCATCGACTAGACTAGCAGTAGATACTCACCCTACCAAACTGGTACAGGTATGCATCATTAATCTAGATTTTCTAGTCTAAGAGTTTCAAGTTCGGGCTATCCTGGGTTTTAGGGGTCTAAATTATTTTGGGCTTCTAACTTCAGCACAGGCATAGATACGGACTGTGGAAAGCCAAATAGGATTAGGGTTAGGGTTATAGGGTATGGTTAGGGTTCGGGCTAGGGTTTGGGTCAGGGTTAGGGTTTGGGTTTGGGTTAGGGTTAGGGTTAGGGTTTGGGTTAGGGTTAGGGTTAGGGTTAGGGTTTGGGTTAGGGTTTGGGTTAGGGTTAGGGTTTGGGTTAGGGTTAGGGTTAGTGGGGTGAAACCATTTTGGCTTTCCATAGTCCGTATTTATGCCTGTGCTGAAGTTAGAAGCCCAAAATAATTTAGACCCCTAAAACCCAGGATAGCCCAATTCGTGTGGTCTTGACATTACCATGATTACGAAATCAGCGTGAACTGGTGCGGTGAAGATACCAACTCACCGGGCATGGGAGGTGGGAGTTCTCTCTTCCACCTCCGTAACCCTGCTCTGGCCTGGGTGTACACACTCCTGCAACATTCATTTGTATTATAACAACAAATACAGATATCGACATACCGAAGAGAATGTTTCAAAGAGGCTGAAGACGACCCACAAAAACGTTGATGATATCCACATCTTCGACATTTTACTCGCATATGTAGCGTATCACGGTCGTAGAATACTGCTCTCACTGCACGCTTGGATCTATTCACAGTTCTAGTTTACGAACAGGATTATTGGTACATTACATAGCGGATTTTAGATCATGACGTAGCTAGGTGTATGGTGGTGGCATGCACGATATAGTACGTAGTCTCCTTTTACGCTGGTTCATGGTTGGTTGAGGGGTGCGCGAGCCGGAGGCGGAACACCATGGAAGTTGTATTGTGGTGTCGGCTCCTATAATATACAATACAAGTATACTAAGTATATTTTACATAAAAAGCTATTTATTTGCGATTGAGTACAACATGTACTATCATTTATCATTATCTTTGAAAGCGTTTTTTAATGTACATCCACAGACCATGATAGGCATACTTCTCGCAAAGGAAAACATCTGAGATACAGATGAACTAGGTGTGAAATCTATTAAAAAAAAAAAGAAAAAAAAAAGTGAAAATTGATATTGATGGTGCATGCATCATTTTATTTAGGCCCTACTGATAAAGATGATATAGTAGAAACATTTAACAACTATATTGTTAATTTCGGTTTTAATCTTACTAAAAAATGTGGAATATTCAAATCATGATTATAGTTCACAATTGACGAAAAAAAATGATAAAACGGCAGATTTCTCTTCAATAACATGCAAACAAAATAATGATTGATATTGTGCGAATGATTAAAATTTGAGTGAAACCAGTGTAAAATTGATGTTGTGAAAATAGTGATTTATGTAATTTGTTCACCTATATGTTACATATTAAATTATTAAATTTCTAATGGCCTGTAGTAGTGTTTCCGGATCACTAACCGGAGATTGCAAAATCGGTAAGTCCTGTTTTTAAAATTGGTGAGACTTCTAATTTCATGAATTACCGTCCAATACATTACATGGCTATATTCGAATAATTTCCAATAATGCCCACACCTCTTTTTTTCCATTTGAAGCTTTTAAATACACATGATACCTATAGATATAATCTTGCGATTTTTTATGTATATAATGTGTTCAACAGGTTTATTACCCTGTAATATCTCTTATATCTCTTGGGTACTAGTAAGTTACAGTTTCATATCGACCCTACAATTATTGTTACATTGTATTTGGATTGATTGCCTATTTTTAAAGGGATCGTGTAGTTTTTGTTGAGACCTAATTTCAGGTCTCTAACTTTTTTTTTTTGTGAGATAATGAGAAACCTCTTGTGAAATATGAAAGAGCATGTAATTCCACGAGGAATTCAACGTTTAATTGATGAAAATTGGTTTTGACATGGCTGAGATATCCAGAACAGAGCAATTCTAATAAGTGTGGGACCCACACTTTATTACGATTTCTTTGTTTTACTTTGTTTTTGGATGTTTCAGTCATTCAAAACCCGATTTTCATCAAATAAACTTTGAATTCCTCTTAAATTGGTATGCTCTGTCCTATTTCATAAGTGTTTTCTTGGTATCTCGCAAAAAGTTAAAAGCCCAATTCTCATCTCCACCAATACTGTACCATCCCTTTAAAGTTATCGTTGCGGAGGGTCCCATTGTATTTTTTTTTTGGGGGGGGGGGGCATTGATTATAACCGTATGCTTTTCCAGGAGTCAGCTATTCACAAGGCTATTGCTCTTCCCTGTTGACACCCAATTCACATATAATTATGTTGGTACTTGGTTTTGTTGTTGTTGTTGTTGTTGTTGTTGTTGTGTATGTGCATGTGTGTATTTCTCTTTCTTACAGTCGTATCTCGCCATTTCAGTTGTTTGTTTGTTTGATAGATACTTTATTTTCTGCAAATCAATATATACATAAATTACATAATCATGAACATGGGAAACATACAACAGAGTCGTTTGACTTGCATAAAGAACAACAATATAAAAGGAAATTAATTATATAATATTATAGTATGCATGTCTATGCAGCAGGGATTACAATAGCAATATTATATCTAAGAAGCAATAATGCAGAGGGCCGCCATGTAAGCATTGCTTGAAAAGATGGCCGGCCGGCCCGAAAAGATGGCCGGCCCGGTTGTTTTCATGATAATATGAATTGTTTGATTGTTTTATGCTGTATGAAAAATAAACTTGAACTTGAACATCACATCTTCACTTGGCAGCCCCATAGGAAGGGGTGGGGGTAGTTCGTTGGTTAAACCCCTATTAACCCCTCCCTCTTCCCCGTAGGTAGATCCGCCACTGCTAAAGCAGGAAGTGCACGCAAACTCTACTCTTTCATGAAGGGGGGGGGGGGGGGGGCACCGATAGTTCGGTGGGTGGGGGGGGGGGGGAGCGGGCAGGACACGCACGCCGTGCACACTCGCTTGTTGATGCGAGGGTTCCATTGCCATACACGGAGGTACATCAAAGTAATGATATAGGCCTACGAGCTGATTCCATTAAGAGGTGTAGCTACAAATAAGTACATGTGCTTTCTGCTAAGTCCGCCTTCATACACATTTGTCATGTCGACTGAGTGAATGCAGCGATATATGGTACAACACATTGAGTAAAAGTTTGTGGAAAATCGGACAATTCGTTCAAAAGTTATGAATGCAATATTTTTAAAGAAGCTGCACAGTTACTGCTGGATGAAAAGACTATATAGTTAAGTGTATGAGTCCACATGCGTATAACAAAATTAGGAAAATATAAAGAAAATATAAAGAGAATTTCGCAATTTTTTTTTTAAAGGAAGTGCAAATTTTCTAGGTTTGTCACTGTTAAAATAATTATTATTCCCACTGTAGGGTAAAGCGTCTTTTATTATGCGAGAAAAGTGAAAATGTGTTGAACATTCTTTTATTTTCTTTTATCGTTCTACACATGTGACATCACAAGCTGTAGTTATCTTCTTATCCAGCAGTGACTTAGCAGAAATGTCAAAAATTCAAACTTTTGAACGGATTGTCATTTCCCTCAAACTCTCACTCATGCGTTCTACCAATATTGCTGCATTTACTCCGGCAATCCACATGTCTACCCATAACCTCAACCATCTTTGAACTTGGAACTTTATTGAGAATAACACATTTTGGCCCCGTGGGGGCATATAAAGGCTTAAACGTACATAACATAAACATAACGATATAGAACATATATACAAATAGTATACAAAATATATACATGTATATGCAGTTGTCAGCCGTCACTCAATCTGTGAATCAAGGTCTACTTGGCAGTAAGCAAAATTAATTACTTAATTACTTAAAGGGAAGGTTCAGCAGTGGGGTTGAGGGAGGTCTAAAATGTAAAAAAAAAAAAAAAAACTGAACCTGATTTATGATATCAAACAAAGACAATTATCAATTTTTAATACTTTGTATTAAATTTTAGTTGTTTTCAACAATTATTTGAATAGAATTAATT
Organism: Diadema setosum; assembly: GCA_033980235.1. Taxonomy (NCBI): domain Eukaryota; kingdom Metazoa; phylum Echinodermata; class Echinoidea; order Diadematoida; family Diadematidae; genus Diadema; species Diadema setosum. Next base: position 3,295,703 of record CM067075.1, read on the forward strand.
CTGATACGACATAAATAACCAAAATGTGAAGCTTAAAATTTTGTATGTGGCCGCTGCATTTTGTTCAAATTCAAAAAATAACTGTTAGATACATATTATATACATGTAAAGGCAGTATCTTTTCCAGGATGCCTGACATGCAGGTATGGTGTCTCAGACATGTAAGAGGCCACATGAAAACACTGCTGCATTTTCAAATGTCTGGGTGTTTTATGAATATATTCGAGGTAAATGGATCGATTATAAATAATCGATTAACAAATTTTTCATCACTTTTGAATTGTAAGTTTTCTAAAGACTAAGACAAAAATGCAAATAGGTTCTAAAGTAGCAAAGTTACATTTCAATCGGAGTATACAATAACAAAGGGTTTTTTTAAGACAGTTGAAAGTTTCGATTTTGTTCCACTATTGAACAATCCCTTTAAGTCGGAACCGGATAAATAGTAATGCAATAGTGCAAGACTAGTGAGATGATGGTGATGGCGCCCTTTCCCTTATCTGTAAGAACACCAAGTAGTCTACCACTTACCTGTTAGTATACTGCATGAACTACTCATAGCTTTCGCAAAAACAAATCTCTCTCCTTCTTTCTTTCTTTCTTTCTTCCATTTCTTCTTATTTTGAATAGGGCATTTTAATAGTACGATATCACTCTGACTGTCCAATGTTGCATCTCAGTATACAGCAGTACCGCTTATGCCCGATTCTCGATCAATAATGGTTTATTGTTTATTCCTACAATAAGGATTATTTTATGAACATAATTATTTTGGAATCATTGCCCGTATGCATGTATATTACCTGCTGATTTCATATGTTCAAGCATACACCATTTCCTCGTGTTTTCAATGCTTTGCATTGCACTCTTCTTTTTCTTTCTTTCTTTCTTTCTTATTTTGTGACCATCATGATGATGATTCTGAAGCTGATGCGTCTGCAATAGATTCTCGTTCAGTTTATATTTACTTTGATCAATAATTTTATCTTTTGGAATCATTCTCCACACCATATTTCATTCATTCATTTTTTCATTCATTCATTCATTCATTCATTCATTCATTCATTCATTCATTCATTCGTTCGTTCGTTCGTTCGCTCATTCATTCATTCATTTTCTATCCCGACAGAAACATGTAAATATTTTGCAGAAATTGTGAATTCATAAATTATTATAGTTTCATCATAATAAATAATGAAGGATAAGTTTACAAAATATTTATACGGAATTTAAGGCTGGAAATGGGGAGGAAAACGCATGAGTGCTTGTAGGGTACACCACCCCCCCCCCCCCGCATGTAATACAACAAATTAAAATATGATTGATAGACTGATATACATACAAATTGGAAAAACAAGAGAAACTGAGATTATGGAGACCATAACCTAACTAACCCGAAACAAACACGCTGGACAAAATTATCCCTACACTACTCTCTCAAAAAATCGAGTGAAAATATTCACTTTTAAAGGATTGAATACAAAAAAAAAAGAGTGAATTTAGCGTGAAATTGGAGTGTGATTTTGAATGAAAATGTTCATTTTCACTCATTTTGGAGTGACCTCAGGGATCACTCGAAGATTTTGGAGTGATTTTTCAAATCACTGCATGCTCTCAAAGGTAAACAGGGCCTCTAAAGGCAGATGAAATTCATCAGAGTGACGAGTCGAGTATAATCTGGAATGAGCGGTTTCTCGCAAACATGCAGGTGAAAATGGACGGCAATAAATATTACATGCAATTACTTTTGCCTACGGATTTACTAGTATCAAGAGAAGGATGAAATATAAGTACGATGTACAATGACAGTTCATCTAAATAAAATGTTTCTAGTTGCCTGATGATATATTGCCGACTCTTATACAGCAAACAATGGTTAACGGCAACTAAGTAGTATAATTTGGGTAAATGATCTTATAGTTTGAACTTTAAGGCAGAGGAGACACTTCTGCGTCACTTTTTTTTTCAAGCCATGTTTGTATATCACGAAAATAACGAGTGCATAGCAGGGCCGGCGGAGCGTTTGAAAGTGGGGGGGGGGGGGGGGGGGGGGGGGGGGGGGGGGGGGCACTTCCGGGTTTGATGAGCTAACAACATAGAGCTGTATTTACATATCGCCACTACAGCTCTATGGCTAACAACAACAACAAAAAAACAAAAAAGGTCCTCAGCTCATCTCTCCCCTTCCACTTCCGGGTTTCTTCAGCTGACAAGCAAAAAAAGGGTCTCCAACGGAAAAAAAAAAACATAACCTTACCGCGATCACACATCAAGATATCTCTATCTATTTCTTTTTAGTGCCACTTACGTACATCCGGGTTAAGAAAAGTGTGGGGGCCCAAAGTGATGACACCTAATGTATTCCTTTGTATGGTGCACAAAAAGTGCGCCACGGCCCCCTCGGTTCCGCCTGCCATGCATAGTGAATTCCCATCAATTTCAGACTTTGGGCTATAGGTACAGCACGACTCTCTGCTATATATTGACGAAACGCGTCGACGAGAAAGATCAAACAAGACAAGCACTTGCAGTTTGTTTCGTAGTTTTCACGGACGCCATTTATTGACTCGTGCTTTTAACATACGGCAGGGAGCTGAGAGCACAAACCAATGTATTGATCTCTATCATACAAAACGCAAAAAAAACCACTACAACAACAACTGCGACACTCGAACAAAGCATAACAAAAGCTCCCGAGTACTGTACACCTCGTTCACGTGATGAAGACTTATGCGCACGGCTCGTTCACACAAGAAGAAACGTCTGCAACTAGACTATGACCCCATGATGTGTGTCTGCGACGTTTCTCATTTCTGATTGCGGTGGCGAAGCGTGGAGAGAACGCCATGTTGCTGATTGCGCCGCCAATTGAAGTAAGAGACAATTTATTTTATCGTAGTCTAATGACTTGCAGACGAGGGACAGGTGGCATCCCAAGAGATATGTAATCTACAACATATCGTAGGTATCGGCGTTCATCCTTGTCAGCAGTCATGAAATGCCGACGATTAGGGAGTGCTGATAGTGATGGATTTCACAAATCATATGAAATGAAAAAATTCACTTCGATTCACAGATGCTACAAAGCATAGGACCTGATGTGTGAAAAAAAAAAAAGATGCTTGGAAAAGGTCAGCTATTATGTAACTGCGCTCCGAAACACACGCACGAAAATGAACAACCCCTACCCAGAACATTACTGCTATTAATTATCCTATTATTAACACCTTTGTAATTTTCCACATGAGTTAGGGGAAACAGTAATCTTTCCCCCTCTTTTACCCATGTAATCTGGAGAAAAAAATAGCAAAAAAAAAAAACACTTTAGAAATAGATATACAATTATGTCCTGTGTACATTTTGGCCATTAAAAAGTGATGTTGAAGGTATTCAGGTGAACAAGTCAGCATGCATAATATTTGCATTGCATAGCCTGCATATAGTCAATCATACCAATGACATTATATGTTTAGTTATTTTACCTTATTCAATAGATTAACAATTCTTCTTCTTCTTCTTCTTCTTCTTCTTCTGCTTCTTCACTTTTTCTTCTCCTTCTCCTCCTTAAATTCTTCTTTTTCCTCTTCTTCGTTCCGTTCTAGTATTGTGCAGAACCTCGTGGATCCGGACAGTTCCATGGCATTTTTTTTTTTCTCCTCGGACACTGTTCCAATGAAATATCTGCACACTTTAAAAACATGAGATTCTTTCCACAGACATAACCCTTACCTTACTCACAGCTCCATGCCCTCATCCTAGTCCTCACATGAAACAGCCTACCACAACCCTTTAACCCTAACCTAACCCTAGTAATAATATAATAGCAGGGTGTGAGCAATAAATGTCGTGTCACCCGATAACTACTAGTACCTCGCTGGTACAATGGTGGGGCTACGCGTCGGACGGATACACTCACACATTTTACTTGGTATGCTCTCACACATAACATACAGATCGATACGCGAGGCATAAAAGAGTGCATATAGAAGTATATTTCTACATTTCTGAAGTCTAAGGGAATCGTCCATGGAGATGTTTGAAACCTGCATGCCATTCAATATAGTTGCATATTTCTCCACCTTTGTTTTGTTTTTACTCTCGTCGCTGTTCGAGATTGTGCAATCTCCTTTCCACCCGCCAGCGCAGCAGCGTAGCTTAGCTGCGCAATACCATACTGTAAACAACGCCGGCGAGAATCGTCGCTTTCTTCAGCACGTTTCCGCTGTGTAGAAGCATACCAAATCAATCGTGTGAGTACAGAGCTGTGGACGTCCGTCAAATAAAAAGGTAAATGGTGCTAAATAGTGCTTCTTTCAAAGATTTTGTACATATGTAAAGTTTGGTGAAGGTATGTAGACAATGTACGATTAGTGTGATGAGTTTAATTTGTATCGATTGGTGAGCAGTTCGCGATCAACACAGGTCAGAACACACGAGTACGAGTGACATGACACGATTGACTAGACTAGTCTATCCACAGTGGGTGATCCATGTCCTTGAAACCTACATTGATTCTACATCCGTAAATCACGTATTTTGATATTAGTCCCAGGGCCTAGAGTTATGTACATATGTAGATCTAGATCTTCAGGAGCGCGAGCGTCGTTAACACGATGAAAATTAGATGTGTGTTCCCTCAATACTGCTTCCAGTAATGTCACGTCCCAAACTTCGTGAAGATTAGTGTTGCGTGCATTATTGGCCATTGTCCTCCATATTGACGTTGTGCTTTGAACATGTGTAAGACAACACATGAATTTCCTGAATTAGGTCCTACCTATGCTATGGGCATGATGTCATCATAATCGATAATGACGCCCAGTAAGTTGAAGACTTCTAATTAGACTAGAGGGCCATTCAAAGGATTCAATTCGGAGCCTGAGGTGGAGTTCCACGGAGTGGTCAGTTTATGCAATCTGGCCGGATTAAATAAATTTAGAAAGAGGCCTAGGCCTATGTTTTTGTTTCCTTAATTCCAGTGCAGTTAAGTTAGACTTAACAAGAGGAATCTTGCTATGACAGCTTCCGCACAAAGGCTATTCCAAGTATAACTTACTGCTCTCTGACTGAAAGAGTTTAGGAGTCTAACCAGTAACCTTTTTACAAGTTCAACATGGCATGGTCTGTGTGTGTCCCCTGCTATTCTCAGGCAGAGATTGTTCAAAGTCAAACCCTTGGACAGCGAGGCAGACGGAATCATCATATCATATTCCAGACTCTGGGGCTGAGAAAATGTAGCACTGTAGGCCCTACTACAACTAGTACTAGGCCTATGTACAATGTAGGAATCGGGGGGAAAAGGTTCTAAACTTCTACTATCACCTACCATTATTATTCGGTCACCGTTGCATTACCATGAAGTCACTTGGGCTAGGCAGTGTCTCACTCGGCTGTGCTACTGCTAATATCAGTAGAAAATGCATGAAAATGTGTTCCACATTTATCTCTTCGTAATATGTATCGGTAGACAATCAGCTCAGTGTAAATTACATTAGAATAAGTGTGTGTTGTCCTGCCTGAAAATATCTGTATTGGAATTGCTTTAGATTATGAGTTCGATTAGGACTTGGTGTGCTATAAAACGTTGGAGCTGAACACTACAGTGCAGCATTAACATGTCACAGGAAGCATTCCATTGTTTTATTTTCTTCAGTTTCATGGATGTTCCAGTACTGTAAAGAATTGTGGCATTAAACTTTTGTGGAAATGGAGCCGAAAGGCGTTTTTGTGGCATTTACATGTAACTTTTGCAAATTGCCACTGGCATTCGAAACATTGAGGAAACAAAACCTTTAGTGTGCATTTTTTTTATGCCTCCGCCAACGAAGTGGCCGGAGGCATTATGTTTTCGGGTTGTCCGTCCGTCCGTCCGTACTGTACGTCCGTACGTCCGTCCGTCCCGTTTTGTTTTTGTCGATATCTCAAGAACCGTGTGGTGGTTTTGCATCAAACTTGGTATGAGGGTATATCCTTGGGGGATGATACTTTGTGTGGATTTTAGGGTCACGGGGTCAAAGGTCAAAGGTCACAGGTTATTTTGTGGAGAAAAAAATTGAAATTTCATGTTTTTCTCCATATCTCGCAAATGGTTCAAGGTATCTTCATGGAACTTAGTATATATGCTTGTACCGATGGGCAGTGATTATCTAGGGAAGTTGGGGGTGATGGGTCAAAGGTCAGGGGTCAAAGGTCAAGGTCAACTCCTCAAAATATAACTACTTTTATATTTTCCTTATATTTATGCAATGCCTGAAGGATTTTTTAACTTGATGTATGCATGTATAACCCAATATATATTCTGTGGGAAGTTTCTTGCCAAAAGGTCAAAGGTCAAGTGAAAGTGCTAAATTGCACTTTTTCCTCCATATCTCAAAAATAACTCAAGGTATTGTCATGAAACTTACATATTTATGCATGTTCTACCTAACAGTGATTCTCTTTGGAACTGTGGGGTCAAACTAGACTCAAAGGTCAAAGGCCAGGTTTCGATAATACTATTTTACCATTTGATACTGAAATTATACTTTTTCTCAATACCTTGAAAATTACTCAATGCATAAACTTGTAAAAGGGTCAAAAGTCAAGTGAAAATCATCAGTTCCCCCAAATACCTGCACTCTGACGTTTTAATCATTCATCCAATTGAACCTAGTTCTAGGAAAGTGAACATTCAGCACATTTGTGGCAAACCTGTCATTTTAATATTTTGCCAATTGTGTGAAACTGTCATCACACATTGTCAAGACATTGTACTATAGACCTATTAGGAGAACTATGTATTATGGCGGAGGCATACACCAGTCGCCGTAGCGACATTTCTAGTTTTAAATACTTCTGCGAGTTCTGGCTCGCAAAATTCAAGCAAGTAAAAAGGGTACAACTACAGGTACATGTATAATGGTGCTTATGTGCCCTCCATTGACATTGCTCACAGCTTGTAAAAAAACTACAAACAAAACATCACATCAAACTGTATTCCAAACTGGCAGACTCTGTAAAATTGAAAAAAAAAAATGCTTATCACACCTCATTTTCTTTTTTTTTTTTTTTTTAATGCTGATCGCTGCTTTGTTTGGCTTCATTGATTTTTCTGTTTTCATTGGCATGTTAAAAGGCAGTTCATATGAAATTTGGTTGCCTTTTGTCAGAGTGAGGTAAACCTTTATGAAGCACGCTATCAATGAATTTCACTCTTGACTTTTTTTGTGTGTTCTTTGCAGGTTTTCCATGAATGACATGCCGGCAAGTTGACACAACACCTATGTGCTATCGGAACATCGTGGAAGAAGTGAAGGTATTAAGAGTGGTTAGGATATTTTTACTGGCATTGAAACGCTTTCAGACTTAGCAGGCTGAGTGAGGGATGTGAAGACCAGTCAGAAAATAAATTGCCCCTTGTCACACAACCAATCAAATTAGAATTGTGAAATTAAAACAAAAAAGTTTTGTCAACTGCAGCCACATACATTGTATATATGGAACTTGAATAAGATGATACTTAACTGTCTAAGCATCACATATCCCAGCAACCCGTACAGAAAAACCTCTAAATTTACTCATTTTACAGTGATTGAAGAAGAAAAGGCATTGTTATTCAAAATTGTTCTTTAGTCGTTGAAATGTAGCACTGACATTGCAAAGAGAAGAATTGAAATCAAATACTTCATACAAAGTATGATTGTTGTGAGACAGTAACATAACATTGTCAAAATTTGTGATTAACACTGATATCAATCTTTCTTTAAAATGCTAAACTGAGAATTCCTTAACTTTATCTCTTTTTTTTTCCAGTGGTTATAAAAATTTTCCTTCGCACTTTGCATTTGTTTTTATTATAATGTCAACGTGAGTGAGGGGTAGAGTTTTCTTTTGAGGACTACTATTTTTAAGGAGTACTACAATTGTGTTGGGAGGTTTATAGAGCTTTAATGGTCCGTTTCAAAACTAAAGCTTTTCATCAGTGAAGGCATGAAATGGGCTAAGATATACTTCACTATTTAGTCATTTGAAAATGTAAAATTTGTAATACAGGAAGTGTATAATCTAGTTTTTCTCACGTGATCTGGGTACATGACATAATATATATACTTGGTAGGTATATATTTGACCAAGCCTTGCGGGCTTTCTAAATTGATTGTCCATTTATTTTAGGAGCATGCCTTATTTGGTACTATTTTTGGTGGCGTAAATAGACAGATGACCCTCGATTTTACCCACCAGAGAAATTACCTTGCGCCAATAAGCAGGGTTTTTTAGTTCCCTGGTTTACACAAAATCTTGCTATAAGCAACGCCATCAAAAGAGGTTAAAAAAAAGAAAGAAAATGAAAACAAATAATGAAGGGGTGGCGGGAATAAAAATGGCCTCTTCGCCAGTGTACAGGCAATGTATACAAATGTACATGGGGCCACAGTGGTAAGGGAAATCCAGTCTATCCAGTCTAGATGGCAAGGTAAATTACTCATTGGCCCGAATTCACGAAGGAGATACATTCTTGCCCATGGTTTAAACCATGGACAAAGACCGTAGTTTTGTATTGGATGCCAAGTGTCACATGGCCTATTTCGTTACAAAATTATCATAATGAAATGTTGTCATTTTGTTACGAAATGATCATTTCGTTGACGGAATGATTGATTTCGTAACGAAATATTCCATGCGTTACTTGCTGCCCCATGCAAAACTACGGTCTTTGTGCATGGTTTAAACCATGGACATGATTGTGCCACCTTTGTGAATTCGGGCCTATGTGTTTGTGCCTAGATGTTTGTTTCTCACTTACCAGCCATCCATTGTGGATGATACTATCCAACCTTGCAAGTTTGTTTTCTGTCTGTCTTGTTTCATGTAGGTTTCCGTACATTGTGCTTCATTGTGCTGTGTTTCTCAGAACCCCAGTGCTTGTAGCAGATAGTTAAAACGATAGTGACGATGGTCCTTTTTGTTTGTTCTTTCCAAACATTTTGAACAATATTAATGTGTCCATGTGTGTTGAAATTTTTTTGTTATTTTTCCATTTTTTTTATTACAGCAAATTAGTAAAAGAACACAGAGCACAAATTTCCTCATGTACATAGTATGGTCTGTCAAGACATAGTCTGCCCAATGTATTTATTTTTTTAAAGAAAAATGGGCAAGTTCTACAAATTGATCAAACAGAATACAAATCATTGTTTTAATTGAAGCATTGGCAAAAGAAAGGAAAGTGAAAGGAAAGTATATGAAGTCAATAGAACAAGAATCAAAGCTGTTGTTTATGAAAAGTAAGGCAATGTTAATTAATGTCAGTGCTGCATAAATCATCGTATACAGCTATGATTGCAATTGTTTTCAGCATGCATGCAGTATTTCTATGCGCTACTCTTTTTGCCAGGTCTCATTGCCACCACGAGCGAAACCAAGACTCCTTGCAGCCTGCTGACCAGCGTGCTTAACTGCTGCATATAAAGTACTGCGTTGTCTTCTCGAAAGCTTGACGACATCGCACCCTCCTTTGCGAGCTCTGGCCGGCCCCTGCGCAGTGCAAGCTAGGCCAAAGTGGTCCGAATTTGACAGTAACTGAGAGCGTAGTGGAAAGTTTGCTTAGGTTTGCTAGATTGATCTAGGGTTAGCACCATGGTTAAAACAAATGGCACAGCAAATAACAACAGTGAAGATGGAGTGTGCAGGGACTTCCTGCGCAATGTGTGCAAACGCGGCAGTAGGTGCAAGTTTAGGCATCCCGAGCAGGCTGAGATTAAGCAAGAGATGCAGTTTTGCCACGACTACCAGAATAAAATGTGCACCCGCAGCAATTGCAAATTCATTCACTGCAGCAAGGAAGAAGAAGAATATTACCACCAGACTGGCGATCTCCCACCCGGTGTAGAAGAGGCTGCTTCCAAAAGGCGATCTACACCCAGCTCTTCAGACGGGGAAGTCCCAATTTGTCGCGACTACCAGAATGGTGAATGTACCCGTGCCAGTTCTTGTCGTTATCGACACTTGAGCCGTGGAGACTTGGAACACGAGGAGCGAATGCATCGCAGATACACCAGGCCATACCCCCCTCCCCCACCAGACCGCTATGGGAAGGAGTATGAGCACGACAGATACCGACGATGGCTCGAGCATTCCAGGTATGAAGACTTTGACCGTATGGACAGGGAGCGGCTCTACCGAGATAGGGAATCCCGCGAACCACGAGAGGTTCGTGACCGTGAGGTCCTTCCACCAGGCTACAGCAGGTTTAGCCAAGATCCCCGCGACCTGGAAGAGGAAAATGCCTTACTGCGTCGCAAAAATGAAGAGCTGCGCAAAACAGTGGCCGACCTGACATCCACCAACGACGTCCTCCTAGAGCAGAATGCCCGCTTGCGCGCCTTGCGTGCAGAGGCGACCTCTGCTGTCCTGCAAGCCGAGACCCACCTGGTAAACTCTACAGCCACAGCAGCATCACTGCTGTCCCAAGGTAGGTCCCTCGGTACCTCTACACATCATACTGCTGCTGCGACTGCCCCCGTTATGTACCCCGCGCGTGCTGCTCAGGTTCCCATTGTTGCAGAGAATGCCATTCCGGCCCCAGGCCCTGCCCTCAGAGAAGGCGCCCAGTTGATTGCAGCTCCCTTGCAGCCAGGAGCCCTAGCAGCCTCAATGGCTCAGGCTCAAGGCCATGTAGTGCCCATGAGCGTTGGTGTTACAGCTTCTATGGTCTCTTATCCCATTGTCTCGCAAACATTGCGCACAGCTATGTCCTGAATAAGCTCCCAAATATGCTCAAATTAAATTTTCTTTCAAAAGACGCAGTGATCATCTTAGATTAATAAAATCGAGGTGTATGAGTAGAAGTCTGTACAAAAGTTTAAAGCATAATCAAATGTCAATGTTATATGTTTAGAGGTACAGTATGCTTTTGCAAATTGTTGCTGTAATGATATTGTAAAGAATGATCCATACACGTGAATTGACACAGATTTACTTTATTCTCATTGTTTTGTACAGATTTGAACTTGGGCATGTAGAGATTAGGCCGCAAGTAAAGCGTCGGCTCATGGGATCTTGGCAGATATGATAAAGATTTGTAAGTAGTGTTTTCTCACATGATATTTCCTTCAGATGATGGGGGTTGTCCTAACTTGAATGGAGGACTTGCTGTTTTGATAAATGTCAGAATATTCCCTGTTATCTCGCACTTTAGAATATCATATTCTTCTCTGTAGCCCTCACTTAGTAAGTAATCCTACTGTATTACTCAGATCAGGAAATTTAAGATTGAGGTAAAAAAAGGTGTCTTTGATTGATCTTAACATCTCAGTGATGGTAAAACTAAAGCGTGATAACAGCTTTTCTTGTGTGATCTAAATCTATTGCAATTCCGCTGGCAAGATGTACACGTAGAAGTCGGTTTCCGTTGCTTTTAATATATATGTTGTTCTGCTATGAAACATGCTCCTTGCAAGGTGAAAACCTGGTAGTCATAAAATGCTTAAAGTTATACCCATGCGCCTAAGTTGACTTCCATAACTTGAATGATGATATGAACTTCCTTAGTTATTTGAAGAAATGGATCAATATATTATTTATCACAGAGGGGAAAAGGACGCTTTTGTTCTCCCAAAAGTAACTACTTAATTTTAAGCGTGATGCTTCTTATCTTGTAGAATTTTAATGTATTTCTTACATGGGAATTGCTGTATATAGAGATATCCTAAACAAGAACGATAGTGGACTGCTTGTAGGAAACATGTACAGGAATGACGTACTGTAGTTTGATAAAGTGCGGCAGAAAAATGTGAATTGTAAGCGAGTAGAAGAGCATGTACTCTTATCACCACACCTGCAGAAGCAATTTAGAAATCACCTTATATCATCAACACTTTTGAGTACGTCCCTGAACCAGTTTGCAAGCTCATATCAAACCGCTATGGCAGGGACAGACATCTGTAGATGATCGCTCAGTTGAAATGTGTCATCTTCATACTTGTAATTTTAAATGATAGGAATGTGCAGATCATATGTTCAATCTCAACTTTGAGGCACACTGTACATTTATGTACTGCATTGTGAATAACTGCACTTGTATTGTTGCCAAATTTTACAAGCATCCATTAATAATGTGTTGCTTGAAGGTTTCCTTGAAGGTTTGCTTGAATCCATTAATAAGTTTTGAAAGACATGAACAATTCAGCTGAAACCAGAACACAGTGGAGATTAGCTAATGGCTTCACATTTGGAGATTTACCCTTTTTATGCTTTATTTTTCAGTGCATAATGTACATACTGTCTAATTCTTTAAAAAATTCTCTTCTGTATATTAGTGTATGTTGGTTACAAGTAAACATTTTTGAAGTGTACTTGTGTTTAAACTTGTTAGGATTTACATTTCATTATGCAGGTAAACGGTACATATTTGAGACTTCAATTTGATAATGACAAAGTAATTTGATCTGCAGTATTTTGTAAAGAAGTAATGCAGATTAGTTTCAGAGGTCAAACAACCACCAAAAATCTATGTACATGTACGTATACCCATGTCAAGATCATTGCATTACCATCACTCTCTTTAGGTTCTTTTTTTTTTGGGGGGGGGGGGGTGCGGTTTACCCGGAAATGCTTATACAGTTACATTGTTTGTATTATGATTAAACAAAAGTTGGTCAAAAAAAAAAAAAAAAATCAGGTTAGTTTCAGGTCGTTGGTGTAGCATTTTGATTGTGTAAACATAAAGATCTTTTTTTTTTCTTTTAACTTCAAAACTTGTACATCATGACGTTACACCTGGTTTGATTTGTGTTCTATTGATTAAACAGTGCTTTTTCGGTACAAATGAGAAAAAAAAAATGCTTGGCTTGCCCGAGTGCTGCCTCCCTTTGACTCCTAGGTACGACTGTTGGATGAGTACTGGTATGTGTAACTCTAATCGTGTGTGTGTGTGTGAATGTGTGTGTGTGTGTGTGTGTGCGTGTGTATTGCAAACACAGTGCCCTCTGATTGTAACAAAATTCTCATTACAACAAAGTACAAATTCAGGTCACAAAATTATCATGTGACCTTTATTCAATTCAATTTATTTCTACAAATCTGATAAAGACTGTTACATTGTACATCAGAGCATACATAATGAAGGCAAATGGAAAGTATACAGCACATAGGCTTTATATCAAGAGAAGTGGAGGAGTCAGCGTCATACAGTAGGCTTAGACCAGCCTTTCAAGATTAATCCCCAAGAAATACATTGTACAATATATTCAAGTGCACATGGACAAGACAAAACACACATCACAAAAACTTAAACAGAAGACACTACAAATTGGGTATCTATCTATTATAATATGTATATATATATATATTATATATATATATATGTGTGTGTATATTTATATATATACACTATATATATATATATATATATATATATATATATATGTGTGTGTGTGTGTGTGTGTGTGTGTGTGTGTGTGTGTGTGTGTGTGTGTGTGTGTGTGTGTGTGAAGTAATTTGTAGTCCATTTGTATGTCAAATGTTATCAATAGTAGAACAGAACTCCAGAAATGGACATGTATCATGCTGTAAATACATGTACCAACGGTTTACATGTTTGAAGAACAAACACATTTAGGGGCACCCTTCCTTTTGTCAAGTGAAGAGATTTTTATTTTAAATCAAAATCATGTATACATGTATATTATACAATATCAGTTTGTCAAAAAAAATTACAATCCACTTTTTGCACTGATAACACCCAATATGATTAAACCGTCGAAATGCTACTTCAGAGTCTTAAAATATAACATCTTGGCTCTATTTTGCATAAAACCCCATTCAGTTTCGTTAAGCAGTCACAGAGAAATGTAGATTGTTGTAAAGCATGTCACGAGTCTGTTTCTTCCAAGTTAAGCACTTGGATGCTCCTGGAAATGCAAATTAATGTGTGAACACAATAGACAAAACTTGGAAGAGATTTCTGACATGCTTTACAAAACTCTTCATTTCTCTTTAACCACTGAATCAAATCGATTGGGGTTTTCTGTAAGATGTGGGCAATGAGTTATAATTTCATATCCTGAAATCATATTTTCATTGATACACTATTTTTAAAGCCATCGTTGCGGAGGGTACTGTTCTAATTTTTTGGGGGACATACAGTATACATGTATATATATATATATATATATATGTATATATATATATATATATATATATATATATATATATATATATATATATATATATATATATATATATACATAATTTATATACAAACATTGGAGGCCAAAATTAGATTCGATTCACCTTTTGGGTTACAGGGTGAAGATGTAAATCCAGGGGCAGATCCAGGAATTCCATGGAGAGGGGGCACCATTACAAAATTGAAGGGAGGCGCATGCACCCCTCCCCCATGTTTTTCTTTTTATTTCTCTTGTTTTAACAAAAGAAAATAAAGGGGGGGGGGGGTGCCCGGTGTGCTCCCCCTGGATCTGCCACTGAAATCTCAGATGTGTGCTCCCTTACATGGATGTAAACATGTACAGGATACAATTGTATCACCATCCGATATGAGGGTTTTGCTATAATCAGCCTCTTTGTAACTGGTATGGGTGCTTCTCAAAGTATGTGAAGAGCTTACAACATGAGTCAAAGTAGTTCAGGTTGTAGAATGTGTGGTTCATTTGTGTTTGGTGTTCCTTTCAATATTATTTTTGGTTTCAAGGGTTGAGTTGGAATATGAAGTTTTGATTGAATATTTTCTTTATTCAAGAAAATGTATAACATACATAACCAGGTCAATTATCCATTTAGATAATTGTAGGCATACATCAAAAATTGAAAATCACAATGATAAGAACACTACAGATGACATCCATGAAATTAATGCGCCGATATCGACAATAATATCTAACATTAACAATCATTTTAAGTCACTTTGAAATTTTAGCAAAGTCAAAATAAAAAGGGCCAAAATTTGGTGACCCTGTGACTGTTGTGGCAGTAAGTTACAAATTGCTTTGATGGCGCAGCTCAATGTTGTATCTTGTATCTTGCCTTCAACTGATAGAGATAGGTTTAGAGACCACCCTCGCACATCAGAGATTATTTATACACACTGTCTGTATATAATAACAATAACAATCATAATCATAATCATAATCATAATAATACAATGTAATAATAATAATAATAATAGTGGCTACAATGTACTTGTATAGCACAGAGGTCCACTTTTCAGTGCTTGTGTGTGTGTGTGTGTGTGTGTGTGTGTGTGGCGATTGAGCCAATGAAGACAGTGGATGTCTCATTGTCTCATTACGATTGTCTCATTACTATCATTCTTCCCAAGATGACAAAAGCGTCAAATATCGGCATCATCCCACTTGAGTTAGTTTAAATGTGTGTGTGTAGAATGGTAGTGAATGTCATACAAAAACAATCACTGTCGGTGAAATATTCAATTAAAATATTCAAAACCATGTATTGGTGAAATATGTGCATCAACATTATTTTGTTGTACATACATGTACTTCACCGATACGTGGTCTTGAATATTTTAAAATATCAGTCATCTTCTTGGAACCACTTCAGCAATTCAGAGATGTCACTGACAAGAATGGTGTTTGTGCAATGTACGTTCAACATGTACATCTCTGAGATCTATTGACACCAGGAAAATACCAGTACATCATAGAGGGGATCTCGCTTCATTGATTTCTGCTATCCAGCCGAGGCCTCGACCTTGGACCTTTAGTGAGCTATTGAAGCTTGAATTTGAGAGTCTACATCCTGGGCTCTATTTCATAGGAGTATGCTAAACCATGTGTCTCCTTTTAATGTAATGGAAAGTGATAATGACGTTAGGTACGGCGTTTTCTGACTGCCTGTTGCTACAAAAAGTTGCTATTGTGGCAAGAATCGCTGTTTGAAACAAAAGCCGCACCTGTAAACAACAAGAAGTCTGGAATCTAGACTAGGTAGTCATCGGGTTGGAGCAGGAGTCGCTTGCATTCGATTCCCACCCACCACACACACCATACATACCGTACACACATGTACTGTATACATATCACATGTGCTCAGCATGCATATACAGTGAACAAACCGTGAGGCAGGCGCAGCGCATCGGACTCGTGGACCGTGTACGAGATGAGACGGACCAAACAATGTACCACTACACTATAGTATTGGCGGCAAAGAATTATAAGAAAGTATGTTTACCTTAACATCATATCTTGTTATCATCATATCTTTCACGAGATAATTACGAATACCAAGTTGAATAGACCTTGTACTGGTACTGGTGTAAGAATGAATTGACGTTATCGTAGTCCCATGTGCTCACATTTTTGTAAGTAGGAGGTATGTTTTCAATTTTCGCATTGTCGCATACTGTATACGCTATAATTTTCGCGTGCATAAATTTTCGCGAATTGCCGATGTCACACATTTTCGCGAGTGGTTAAATTCGCGATTGGGGGACCGGAGAAAATATGAAGTGGCAAAGAATGTGTGAATTTTCACCTTACTAGCTACGAATGCTAGTAAATTAGTTAGACGTGGACTAGCCCGACCAGACGCTGTTAATACGCTACGCGAATACAGCGTCTGACCAGCGAGCGGGCACCTTCAAAGTGGGGAACCACAACACAACTACAAAACTTATGAAAATTTATACGTTCTTTATAAACAATGTACACGTTACCAAACGTTACTCACCTTAAGTGCATGCTTGTATTACAGAAGGTTCGTAAGTCCATTGAGAGCCCTCGTGATAAGTCCGTGGAACCAAAAAATGATACTTTCTGGCGGATTCCCTAACACCGTCGCGGTTCATCGTTGCAGAATTCAAAATGGCGCCTTGATCTCTGCGGAAATCTTTTGCGTGCGTGCGATGCGCTGCTTGAGTGTTGGTGTAGCAGCACGGTCGACAGCGCGACCTTTTGAAAGGGCATTCAGATCATGTGACCTCCCGAATATTGGAAATGGCCTGGCGTGAAAGACGATGTACCGTTCGTGAACCGTTCACACATGCTGCATATAACCATCAATTTAGGTAAGTTATTGAATCTAAATTTCAATACTCATAGCATAGATATGAAGTCTCATTATCATTTTGTTCGTCAGATGAGTTTGAAGTGGCAAAAAAATGATCTAAAGTATCAAAATTCAATCCGATCGCATGCGATCGTTGGACCCTCTTCGTGTTTGGAGCTTCGTTGGTACAGCCCTGTCGCGCTACGTATGTACAGCGGCGACTGGGCTGTGTATAGTTAGACGTGGACATGCTATATGTACGTAAACAAGCTTAGCCAGTATGGTCTGTTCGGTAAGCCGTAAAATGATCGTATCGTCAAGGCAAGGGATTCATTTTGGAAGGTAATATTTTCGCGTGTTGTTAATTTCGCGAATAGCTCCCGACTCGCGAAATTCACGAAAATAAAACCCACGCGAAATATATAGCGTATACAGTAGCATAGGCTCTGGCAGTAATATAAATAGGCGTAACGTAAGATATACAGTGTTAACTTATCAATTATTAAAGGACAAGTTCACCTTCATAAACATAAGGATTGAGAAAATGCAACAATATTAGTAGAACACATCAGTGAAAGTTTTAGGAAAATTGGACAATCGATGCAAAAGTTATGAATTTTTAAAATTTTTGTGTTGGAACCGCTGAATGAGGAGACTACTACAGCTTGTGAGTCATACTGCGTACAACAGTATGTATAAAGAAAATTTGACCGAAAGATCGGTCTGTATCTGTCCGTCGGGGAATGTTCCGCGGAGACTGCGTCTGGCTCCATGGATCCCCTCCCGAGGACAGCGTCAATGGCAAAATATAAAAAGAGTCCTCCGGACAGACGGATCTGTCTGTCTAAAAGAAAATGTACAAAAAAATTCCACATATTTTCACTTTTTCGCATAATAAAAGAGCACTTGACTTGCCTCTTTCTAAAGGCAGGGGGAATAATATTACCCATAACATTTGTCGGTAACGAGTCGGGAATGTGTGCTTTTCTCAAAAGATGGAATTTTGTGAAATTCTCTTTATATTTTCCTTGGACCTTGTATTGTTGTACGCATGTGACATCTATTAAAGTTATTCATTACACTGCAGTAGTCTTCTCATCCAGCGGTTACTGCACAAAAACTTCAAAAATTCATAACTTTTGAACGGAATGTCTGATTATCCTCAAACTTTCAATGATGTGTTCTACTATAAATAGTGCTACATTCTCTCAATCCTTATGTTTATGAAGGTGAACTTGTCCTTTAAATAGGTCTAGGCATTAAACCATTGCTGTAACTATCATCTTTTTAATTATTTCTTGATGAAAAAAAAAAGATAAACTAGACATCTAGTTTAAGGTAAGTTACTTGAGCAATAAGGCAGGGCTGCCAACACTTTAAACTACATTCGTCAGTGTTCGTAGTTGAGCATGTTGAGAGTGAGACTCCTATAGGCCAATGCTATTTAGGAGTTAAAATGAGTGAGGTTGATAGAAATGCATGCAAATGAAATAAAGTTTTAGAGTGAGAAAGGACCAAAATGTGTGAGTCTCGCGCTCAATGCGTGAGAGTTGGCAGCCCTGAATAAGGTAGCAGTAAAATTTTACCCGATGGCGCGCGGCGGTATCAGCCCGGATAGGCGTAGTATCGCGTGTGTGTAGTACTCGGTAGTAGGCGTGTTCTATAGGACCGGGGCCACGGACCCTATATCCAGAGCACAGTGTGTTGTGTAGTAGATACTAGAGTTCTATCAGAATTCCTACTGTAAAACACTGTACTTTTCTGTAGCGTGACTCAGTGACAGTAGTGCAAATATATATAAAATTTTAATAGCTAGCCAATGCCAAACAGATTTGGTCGAGCATCTAGAACCTATCTGGATCTAAAATGAGATCTAAATCAAAGAAACCAGTAAACTTGATAAATTGAAAGCATGGTAACCGGTAAGGTTTTATCTATCTTGATGATTTATACTAAATTTTCCACTCTATATAGATCTTGTCCTACTTAAAGTGTAACTATTAGTCTGGCGGAATGCAGTTCCAGTCTACTTACTACTTCTAGAAGTTCTACATAGCACTATGAATTAATATTTGTGAGTGGTACATTTGTGTAAGTTTTATAATTATAGCTGCGTCTGTCCGGCATACCCTTTTCAGTGATATTCACCCCCAAGATCTATTATGACATGAGATGACATGATTAGAGAAGAATGAAACCTAATTTTCTCAATTGAGGGAATGCAGCAGCTTGGAACACATCAACAAAATCTGACTCGGATGAAAAGCAGACAGTCCATAAAAAGGCACAATGGCGTTAATAGTCTTTTGTATCCATGTCAAAATCTTGAATTCCACAGAACCAAATATAAAATTGCACAAAAATCACAGGATACACTTCAAAGCTTTTAATATTTCCAAGTTACTGTTACTTGTGCAAATTTTAACCAAGTCTTTCGTCAGAAAGCGTCAATATCAACTTCGAATTTCAGATTGCTGAAACAAACTCATTCTTCATGACTGCTTGGAGCGTGTGCGGCTTGCACAATCTGAAACCGAAGTTGGCCGTCTAGATTGAAAAATTATTATGTGACAAAGCAACAACCAGGACATAACGTGCGAGCTAAAATGAAAGTCATACTAAGCAGTAACTGTGGCAAGTTGCAAAAAGTCAGTTAAGAAATGCTTGTGTGTGTCTTTATCTTTCTATCCGGGAATGTTTTTTTTTTTTTTTTTTTAGCTCACCTGAGCCAAAGGCTCAAATGAGCTACTGCGATCGCCCTTCGTCCGGCGTCCGTCGTGCGTCATCCGCCGTGCGTCATGCGTAATCTTTTTACATTTTCATCTTCTTCTTGAAAACCCCAAGACCGATTTTCATCAAACTTGGCAGGTAGCATCCCTAGGGGGTTAGGAACTCAATTTGTTAAAATGGGCACCATGCCCCTCCCAGGGGGCCCCCAGGGGGCCCAAACCCCCCAAAATTAAGGAATCTGTAAAAATCTTCTTCTCTAGAACCAGAAGTGATAGAGCTAAGTTAATACTGTGAGTAAGTACATTGATGACTGTAGTTTCAAGTTTGTTCGTTGCAGAATCAGGGGTGCCCCCCTTGGGACCCAGGGGAGGGGGGTGGGGAGGGGTCCTAATGGGGCCTAAATTGTACCTTTTCATCTTCTTCTTGAGAACCCCATGACCCATTTTCACCAAACTTGGCAGGTAGCATCCCTAGGGGGTTAGGATCTCATTTTGTTAAAATGGGCACCATGCCCCACCCAGGGGGCCCCCAGGGGGCCCAAACCCCCAAAATGAAGGAATCTTTAAATATCTTCTCTAGAATCAGAAGTTACAGAGCTAAGATAATACTATGAGTGAGTACATTAATGACTGTAGTTTCGTAGTTTCAAGTTTGTTCATAGCAGATCCAGGGGTGCCCCTCTTTGGGGCGGGGGGGGGGGGGGGGGGGGGGGGGGGGGGGAAGGTCCAAATGGGGGCCTGAATTGTACATTTTCATCTTCTTCCTGAAAACCTCATGATGGATTTTCGTCAAACTTGGCAGGTAGCATCCCTAGGGGGTCAGGATCTCACTTTCTCAAAATGGGCACCATGCCCCACCCAGAGGGCCCCAGGGGGCCCCAATCCCCACAAATTAAGGAATCTTAAAAAATTTGGGCCCTTATTGTACATTTTCATCTTCTACTTGAGAATGCCTGGTCAAATTTTAGTAGAGCTGTGAATGATTTAGATTAGTGACTGCGTGAAAGGTGACCTTGCGATACTCAGGTGAGCGCTAGACCCGCGGGTCTCTTGTTTTTTTGTTTTTTTGTTTTTTTTTGCATTTTGATTAAATTGTGAATTTCACAAGAGCCAAGATTTGCGAAATTAAAATGCATGTAAAAGTTCTTGTCTGCACTATATGCATTGAGTGCCAGTGGCAATTCGCGATAATGTCATGCCACAAAAAAGTACATCGGCTCCAATTGGCAAAAATTTTATGCTGTGAAAATATCTTGTTCTATGGTAGTCATCCAGACTTTGTGGCTGTTTAGGTAATTGCACAATTGTACCATTTTCCTTTGCTAGCCTCAGAAAAGTTAAAGGACAATTTCACCTTGATATTCATCTGCTGCAATGTCGGTAGATCACAGCAGAGAAAGTTTGAGGAAAATTGGACGATCTGTTCAAAAGTTATGAATTTTTTCAGTGACTGTGAAGTCATTGCTGAATGAAAAGACAACTGTACTACAGATTGTGATGTCAGGTGTAGAACGACATGAAAAATAGAAAGAGAATTCCACAAAATTTCATTTTCTATGAAATGTATACAATCCCTTGACTTGTTACTGACATATAGTTAGGGTGATATTATTCTGTTCTCCTTGCTTTCTGAAAGAGGTGGGTCAAATGCTTTTTTATTATGCAAGAAAAGGGAAAATATGTAAAATTTTCTTCATATTTTTTCAGTATTTTTCTTCACATATTGCATCACCAATTGGAGTAGTCTTCTCATCCAGCGATGGCAGAAGTGAAACTTCAAAAATTCAAAACTTTTGAGAGGATTGCCAGATTATCTTCAAAATTTCACAACTGTGTTCTATCTTCTACATGTATCTTTGCTGCATTTGCTCAATCCACATAAAATAGTTTACCTTATTCCTAATCCTGTCAAATTTGTTTGAGATGATGGCAAAGAAAATGGCAAACAAGCATCCCAGTACAGCCTTCGAGGATGAAATAATTTTTGCTGTAACCTTCCAATTTTAAGATGACTTGTCAAGTATACTTTTTCTTTCATATCACAGTGGAACACTATGTTAGAGGACCAGTGGTCGAGGTTGAAGATCTCGAAGGACCATTTCTCCACATGGGAGTTAGGTTCGGTGAGGTGACAACGATGAAAGTCAGGAACGGCAGCAAGATTCGAAACCTGCTCACGTTTGCCACCAAGAAAATGAAGGTACAACTGGAGTTTGCAAAGTTTCAGGAACATCCTGGTTTTCTTGTAGTTTTACCTCCAGAAACCGACAGCTGAGGTAAATGAGAATGTTTGTAATTATTGCCAGAGTATTCAAACAGGAAGTACTAAGTTATGGAATTTAGGATTTAATATGCATCTTCAAAACTCCACTGTAACAGGTACAATGTAAGTGAAAATCATTGGGATGGAGGAATTCACAGACATTTTAGATAGAATTGCATAGGAGACCTTTTTTCATAAACAGTTGGAATAATCCTAAAAAGTTGAGAGCAACCAACTCGTAGCAGAATGAAATACAGCTGTATATATGTGACAGTATTCACTTATTTTCTTCTGGTCATTTTAGGGATGGTGGTGACAATTGTAGTCATCACCACCATCCTCATCAGTATCTTGCTATTATTTGGGCTCTTACTCATGTAAGTGACCATCCTCAAAAGAAACTTGGATGTACATTGGAACCTTGTTATAAAGAGGGTGAATACAAGTTGTTTTTAATGGCAAAAACTTCTTATAACAAGGTGACTTTGCAGGTGCCAACACTTTAATTTTTTTTTTCTTGGTACCCTGATGTAGTGGGAAGCCTGATATAACAAGGTAATTGCCAGAGTTTGTAGGTCCTTGTTACAATGATATTCCCCTGTGTCTCTTGTTATGTAAATTATTTGCTCCAAAGACCAACCTGCCTACTTTCCACAGGAGGACGAATCAAGAAGCATCATTTTCACTGGGGTGGGCCAAGCCGTCACAAAGACTGTCACTTGTGCGGAGATCATGAAACGGCAAATGAAGAATCTACACCAAATCAACAAGGCATACTTCAGGAGGTAAAAAAGAATACAATTTGACATAAGTTATTTTGTTGTCGTTGTGGGGCAATTATTTGACACAGAGTTGGGTCGATGTTTTTTAAAACTGCTTATTAATGTGACATACTCTGTAAAAACATGTTTGGTAAAATTTTATTATATGTAGTATGAACACTGATGTAAGAATAATATTTTATGAAGCGTATTGCAACACGTCACTTGTAATACCAATTTGGTATCTCACAAGGGTAAAAAAAAAATAAAAAATCATTGTTTTTTGCTTGAGTATCTGTAACTGTGGAGATGATTTTCAGTAAAATGGTGAAAAGTAACTCTTTGCAATGGGCAAAATTATAGTGCCAGTAAATCTGCATAATTCCCCATTATTAAGACCAATTTAGGAGAGTTTAATCCCCAAATACATCTATGCTTTTAGAACTGCACTATGATTGTATTGATACATATACGCACATTTGATAGCGGTCCTCCTTTGCGTTAACTTTACAAGATCTGCAGAGAGTGATTATTACATTGAGTACTGTTAATATCTGAAGAGATAGATTATCATATCAAGTATTGCTTTGTTACACAACATTTTAAGTATGATGATTCAATAGAGAAATTTGTCAATTTTCAACCTAAATTCATACCTCTTTCTTTCTTTTTTTCTCCTTTTTTGTCTCGCCCACCGGAGGTGAAGGCGAGACTAAGGGATCCAAATGGCGTCCGTCCGTCGTCCGTCCGTCGTCCGTCGTCCGTCACAAATGTTAAAGTTTACCTGCAAGACTCTCTTATGATGCATAACTTGGCAACTGTTACAGCAATGGTAGCCACACTTGGGTGATAGAAGCACTAGGGGTATCTTCATGTTATGGTGTTGTCAGAGGTCATGTGATGATGTCAAAGGTCATTTGAGGTCATATATTAAAGAGTATGTGCAAGACTCTTTTCTACGTTAAAGTTTACCTGCAAACTCTCTTTTGACAAATAACTTCACATAAGTTGCTTGGATTACAACCTAACTTGGGTCATAGATGGCACTGGGGGTACCTTCATGTCATGGTGCCATTGGAGGTCACAGGATAAGGTCAAAGGTCATTTGAGGTCATACGTTAAAGTTTACTTGCAAGACTCTTATCACACGTAACTCGACACATGTTGCTGCAATGGCAATCAAACTTGGGTGATGGATGCACTGGGGGGTACCTTCATGTTATGGTGCTGTAAGAGGTCACATGATAAGGTCAAAGGTCATTTGAGGTCATACGTTAAAGTTTACTTGCAAGACTCTCTTATCACACGTAACTCAGCACATGTTGCTACAATGGCAATCAAACTTGGGTGATGGTAGATGTCTCTTGGGAAGTTAAAGGTAGCCACAAGGTCAAAGGTTACAGACAGGGGTCAACGAACTTTTAGGGCCCAATGTTAAGTTTTTAGGGCGCATTTCGTTTATGGCTCACAACTTTTGATCCCTTTGTCCGTTTGTGACCAAACTTGGATGGAAGATGTCCCTTGGGGAGGTGAAGGTCGTCACAAGGTCAAAGGTCACAGACAGGGGTCAACAAACTTTTAGGGCCCAATGTTATGTTTTTAGAGCGCGTTTTGATTGTGGCTCCTAACTTTTGATCCCTATGCCCGTTTGTGACCAAACTTGGACGGTAGATGTCCCTTGGGAATTAAAGGTCATCACAAGGTCAAAGGTCATAGAAAGGGGTCAAGAAATTTTTAGGGCCCAATGTTAAGTTTTTATGGCGCATTTCGATTATGGCTCATTACTTTTGATCCCTTTGTCCGTTTGTGACCAAACTTGGATGGTAAATGTCCCTTTGGGTGGTGAAGGTCACCACAAGGTCAAAGGTCATAAGCAGGTCAATTAACTTCTGGGAGTTATAAAAGATATTAATTTCTTGTACGCAAATGGGCGAGACACAATTTGGCGATTGCCTTGTCTTTTTCAATGGTCATTATTGTTTCTGCTGCAGAACTGAAGAAATTTGGGAGCCAAAGCAGGAAGGTCTTGACAAGTAAGTCTTGGGCAGTAATCATTACATTTATCATATTTGATGAAATTAATCGGTGACACAACTTTTGACTGCAACAATTTCTGCGGTCTTAAATTCTCCAAGGACTTACTTGGTTAGGGTTAGGGTTGTGATAGGGTTTTAGGTTTAGTATGATCTGAGGACTAGTATTAGGGTTAGGGTTATGTTTGTGGGTAGAATTTATGTTTGGCTTAGCGTGGAGATATTTCATGGGAGCAGTTTTCGCTGGAGCAGATGTCATGGAACTAATATGTTGTATGTAAAGGCTCCAATTTCTATCACATCATGAAGGAGATGAGCTTCACGTTGCAACAATGCTATATTTCCTTACATTAAAATAGATACGTAATCTGTGTCGATAACAATGTACTTCAGGGTTTAAAGTGCAATTTATTGAGAAGATAATTCCTTTGTTATCATTTTGAGCCCTCTGACAGACATTTGCAATGATTCCCCTTGCTGCTAGTCAGCAAAAGAAAGATACAATGGACTCCCATTGTAACAAAGTCCTGGGTACCAGCAGTTTTCTTTCTTTATATCAAATTTTTGTTATTACTAAACAAACAAATGGTACAAAAACATAGAGAGGATGATGTTGCAGCCTCGATTCTTATTTCGTTGTTACTGGAATTTTGTTATAACTGTATTTGTTTTAACGGGAGTACACTGTACAGTACGTCCCCCCAAAAAAATTACAATCAAATTTTCGCATTGATGACACCCAAAATGATTAAACTGTCTAAATGCTACTGCAGGGTCTTAAAATATAACATCTTAGCTCTGCAGAAAACCCCATTCAATTTGGTTAAGCGGTCACAGAGAGGTATGGATTGTTGTAATGCATGTCACGAGTCTGATTCTTCCAAGTTTAGCACTTTGATGCTTTTATGTGTGAACACAATAGACAGAACTTGGAGGGAAGAGATTCTTGACATCCTATACAAAATTCTTCATTTCTCTTTGACCACTGAAGCAAATCGAATGGGGTTTTCTGTAAGATGTTGGCAATGAGTTGTAGTTTCATACCCTAAATTTGTATTTGGATTGATTCACTATTTTTAAAGATATCATTGCTGAGGGTCCCGTTGTAATTTTTTTGGGGGGACATACGGTATTGTGAAACTCTGTGAAGAAACAATACAGTGATAGATGTTCCTGTGCATGATACCCAGTGAAAATAATTCCAATTTATTTGACATTTTCTCACCAGGTTGAGAGTCAACAGACAGGTGCCAGCCTTGGCGATTCTCCTTTCCAAAGATCCCCTGGAGGAGACAGAACCTGGGTATGTACGTATTTATTTACATACAAACACAATGGCCCAAATTCATGAAGGTGGTACAATCTTTGTCCATGGTTTAAACCATGGACAAAGACTGTAGTTTTGAAGACCAATGTGCCAATGTTCTTGTCTGGAAGCTAAATATTAAAGCATTACAGTATTTGGCTCTGAGAAACAGAAATTCTTTGGCCAGAATTCACGAAGGTGGTACAATCTTTGTCCATGGTTTAAACCATGAACAAAGACCAAAATCAGTCATTTTGTAACAAAATAGGCCTTGCAACACTTGGTGCCCCATACAAAACTACTGTCTTTGACCATGGTTTAAACCATGGACAAAGATTGTACCACCTTTGTGAATTGGGGCCAAAGAGTTTGTGTTTCTCAGAGCCAAATACTGTAATGCTTTACTACATACTTAGCTTCCAGACAAGAACCTTGGCCAAACTGTAACTGGGGCTCGCTTCGCAGAACAGATTTATTCAACTATTGCACTTTCCTGAGCTGAACTTGCCGTAAAATTATTTTAGTCATTGCATTTAGATTTTTCTCTGTTATTATGGTAATGTGCAATATACCCTTTTTTTTTTACCCTTCTTGTAGTAGACCCCTTGTTTTAAAGATGCAGAAATTTGCCTTATGCATCAGGGATCATCATTTTGCAGCATTTGTTGGATAGCTGCTTCTCCCCTAAGGAAGCCAGAGGTATTATTCAATGTTAAATGCTTTTAATCCAAAGTGCAATTGAGTAATTATTGAAATAATTTTGCCATTTTCCCCTTTTGTATTGTTGTGATGTTTCATTGTTGTTTTTGTTCCTTTGATGTAAATTGGGTTCTATTTATTGTTGTAAGGGAATCGGCCACGATAGGCTTTATATGGCCTTTACTGATCCCTCACGTGCTATGTTTGTATACATTTTTCTCTTCTGTTTTATTGTGAACGTGATATTTTCTTTTTAGCATGTGAAATAAATTTGAATTTAAATTTGACTTTGAAATTTGAATTATGTTTTGGGGATATCTATGATCTTTCTTTCTCACATTCTCATCAATGAACAACATTAAAAATCAAATTGTTTGTGAAGACATGGACATCCTTTATATTTATTTCTTTTCCAATGCATAGAGGTTTCATGATTTTCAAGCCAGACTGCTTTTCCCCGTGTAGATTTGACAATGTGTAAGAATGATTCCAAGGGTGATGTGGGCTTTAGTTCAATATTGAACGAGACTTTGGTCCAAACTTGTAAACTGTAGAGTAATGTGTGGTCTTTTGACCTAGATGAAAGCTGAATAGGTCATTTTACTTTCCTAGCAAATTAAAGATTTATTTCTGTCATAGATATTTTTCATGATCTGATTTGAATGCGGTTTCCTGTGCAGTGTGTTTGAGCTCACCTCCCTGGTTTGAGTTTAGCTTGACATCATTTTTTATGAATACCTGAGCTAAGAAGATCTGAGTGCGAGGGAAATCTTAATGATTGGCCATCTGTTTCATTGATCTAGCTACCAAGCTCCAGGATCATTTGAAGTCAAGTGGACTGAAGATGCTCGCAAGGACAAGAGGAGGAAGAGTGAGCAGAAGAAGCAGTCAGCAGCCAGACCCCATGGTGGACGCCAGCCTGGACAGCAAGAGGATGCAAAGGGGGGAGACAACAAGGGTGGAACCCAGGGGAGTATGGGTGGGAAGAGCCACAGAAAGAAGAGGCGTGGCGACGCCCAGCAACCAAAGCAACAGGAGCAAAGGAGAACTGGTGGTAGCAAGGAGAGGAGGATGGGTGGAGCCGAGGGGCATGGTGTGGGTGGAGGTGAGGGGAGGGACAAGGGTGGTGAGGGGCAGGGCAAGGGTGGTGAGGGGCGGAGCAAGGGCGGTGAGGGGAGGGGCAAGGGTGGGGAGGGGAGGGGCAAGGGCGGTGAGGGGTGGAGCAAGGGTGGTGAGGGGTGGAGCAAGGGTGGTGAGGGGAGAGGCAAGGGTGGTGAGGGGAGGGGCAAGGGTGGGGAGGGGAGGGGCAAGGGTGGGGAGGGGAGGGGCAAGGGTGGGGAGGGTACGGCTGTGGCAATCAAAATGGAGACAGATTGAGATGAGATTGGGATTGATTTTGAGATGATTGGGATTGAGATTGAGATGATTTCACCCAAGAGAGAGGACAGCAGCATCGGGTTTGGATCTGCAGGACCGATGACCACTGAAGTCACCTGTAGGATGATGATGTCCAGCCAAAGGATTTTTACTGTGCATCACAGGATGGGAGTAGAGGGGACTGGACAGCAGAAGATGGAAGAAGCACCACTTGCAGCATGACAAATAAGAAATGCAGTAAAGTCAGGATTACCAGGTTGTGGTGACTAAAGGGCAGCAGTGGTCCTTCCAAAAGCCTTGTGTGCAGAAAAAGATTAAAGAGGAAGATGTGCTGTTTCAGACCAATGAAACACTCTTCATCATATAATGTGAAATGGCAAATCTACTCTATACTCCTTCCAGTGGGTATTTCTACCCAGAGGTAGCAGAGAGAAAAATAAGAATGCAGGGGAAACCCTGTTATGTGGAAGTCGCCAGGACAGTGGCACTACAAGTGGCAGGTGTATTTGTTTAGAAGAACAAAACAAAAAACAAACCCTCCTAGTATCAGTAATACCCAAAGTGTTGATATTACTGCTCCCATATCCAGTACAGTGCACTCCCGTTATAACGAACACAGTTATAATGAAGTAAAAATTCGGACTGCAACATTTTGTGCTCTGTGATTTTTATTGCTTATTTGTTCAGTTTTAACAAAATTTTGATATAACAAAAGAAAATTACTGGTCCTGAGGACCTGATTATAATGGAAGTCCACTGTATATGCTTCCAGTTCTGCAGACTTAGTGTGCACCATCTTCCTTCTTCACTGATGACTGCCATTCTCCATGATCCTTGACAAATTGGCTTCCAAATTTTATCCTCATGTCCTTGAATGGAGAATTGGTTGCATTATAGATGGTTGATGGGCTGCAAGATAAGCAGCATATCAAACAGTCATAGAACTGATTATGTTTTCATAACCTGGATTCAGCTTCACAGTTACAATGTGATACAACCCATGAAGATTGTTACCTGTCTTTGTTGATATCCAGGCAGAGGGAAGGAGTTGTACCAGCTTAATGTGCTTATTACCTTCACCAAGGGAGGAGGTTATGTTTTTATCATCATTTGTGTGTTTGTGGGTCTGTTTGTTTTTTTGATACCCGGTAGCAAAAATAACTCAAACATTTGTGAATGGATTTGAATGAAACATGCAGGAAGAGTTGATAATGGCACAAGGAACAGATGGTTAAATCTTGGCAGTGATTTGAGAATATTTAATGAATTTTTTATTTATTTTTTTTTTAACATTTTATTTTATTTTTTTTTTACATTTTGGCAGACGAAGGTCAGTGAACTTGGGAGTTTAAGCTGCGCATATTTGAGGTTTGCATGCGCACACTAAAGCGCGTGCTCTGCTCGGGCCAGGCACAGCGCAGCTGGAAGTTTATGACGTAAACAAAAGGCTTCTATATTGGGAAATTGGGCGATTCTCGGCATGCGTCTATGAGTGGAAATGAGCTGCTCTAATAGCGGAAGTCTGCGCTCTTAGAGTGCTTTTCTAGTTTACAACTTAATTCTTTCCACTGATACTCTTCTCCAAGAAACTAGACAAGGAAAGACAGAAAATATATCTGTTTGTTCTATAACATTCTTCAAAACCAGGATATTTGAGGAGATCTTTGCTTTTTTAATCAGAGAGAAAGGAAATATGAATCACCACAGTTTCCATCATTGTTTGCAAAGTATAGTACAAACAGTATCTCCCAAATCAGGGTTTTTACCATACTCCTTTCTTTACATTTTTAGAATATGACAAATGTTACCCTGTATCTCTTCTTTTTGAAATCACTGCATGAAATCAAAGTATCAAATAAATCTATCCCAAATACAGTGTGCATTGTGTTATGTATTCATCTTCGACTTATGTTTAACACTGTCCTAATGGATGAAAGTCTGCCTTTTAAACTACATGTAGTAAAAAAGAAATAAACACACACACACACACACACACACACACACACACACACACAAACTCATTCATGACACAATGTTACAGTTTACTCAGTGTAAATGGAATGATTGTGTGTTTTGGGGTGTTTTTTTTCCACAATCTATTGACAGTTTTTTGAAAATGTGAAAATATTAGAGTTATTGAAACACTGAGCCCAATGATATCAATACTTATCTTTTAGTGATCATGAATTCTGTAATCTCATTGGTCAATCATGTAATTGATAAAATCCCATATTACCTGTGTTACTCAGACCAACCACTGAATATTTCCCGTATTCCGTGAATAAGGTCATAGTGTGCATATGCGCTAAATCCGCCACTGAATATTTTCCGTATTATGTGATATGACGACATAATATTACACAGCTAGCTGCGCGTGTACGTATGCGTGCATAAACGGCTCGCGAGACGTAAGTCAACATGGCTGACAGCCGGCGATTTCAACATTCACGAGAGGAAATCGGCCGAGAAGAAGGTTAGCACATGTAGATCACACTTAAACAATTTAAATCATTACCCCCTGCTTGTTCTTACGAAATACGGGGAATATCTACGGTCTGGTGCCATATTCTATTCGGCCTCCGGCCTCATGGAATATGACACCAGACCGTAGATATTTGACCGTATTTGTGAACAAGCAGGGGGTAACTAATAATATCATGATACTTGATGTGTACACCTTCAGACATTAGTAATGGCATTTGGTGTTTATAAAATGTATGTATACATCATGTGTGTGTATATGTATATATACACAACTGTATATATATATATTATATATATATATATTATATATATATATATATATATATATATATATACACACATATATATGTATTTATATTTATATTTGTATTATACATACATGCACGTCAGAATACATCTATACACATGCAAAGTAGTGTAGAATATGTTTATCCATTTATCTATCTACAGTATACAGTTATTCACATCACCACTACGCATTTATTTTGGATCATTGCAATAAGTATACTCACTTCTTTTTACTATCACATCTTGTAATACTTCTGCTCTTTTCACTGGCAAAAGAGAGTACGATCAGGTAGTCATCATTACATAAATTACTACTGTATACCGAAACCCGCTGGCAAAATAGCCACAGGGAAAACCTCGCTGGTATAGCACAAAATCAAAGGGATAGCTCAAAACAAAAATTGTTAACTGATGTTTCGACAGTTTGATCCACTATTGTAACTTAATTCTAATTATCATGATTAACAATTGTTTTTCAGCTAAATATAGAGGTCCTCTTTATTCTAAATAGCTATGTTTCAATAGAGTATCGAAAACGGAATCTTTGATGATATCGCGTGCAAGGGAAATCTCGCAGTTCTGCATTATGAAGAATGATGGACGATGATGGGTATGTGTAGATCGAAAGCTGATATGTGCCGAAGGAAGATTAACTTTGATTACCGTCATTTAGAGGACATTGTACCTTCATGTTGGAGTGACTGCGCCCTCATTGTCGGGATGATCTTGCTCTATTTCCTCGCTGAGTCGCAATTTTTGTAACCCCTTCATAGTAATAGTTACTACCTAGTACCTCCTTGTTCACAATAACTATAAAGAGATTCCCTTGTAACTGCAGTCCGGGTAATTAGCATTCAAGATGATGACATTGCTTGTCATGATAATGACGATACTTGGATACAGTAATGACGACAATGATATCGCTATCTTGCAATAGAATATAGATTCAATCAATCGAGTTTATTAGTTAATTTATTTGTCGACAAAACACAAACAAACAAACAAACACAATTATTCAAACCAACATTCAGCTTAACGAATTTCCATGTTTTATTATGACGCATAAACTCTAGAAGAACTAATGTCAGAACAAGTTTACACCATAACAAATAAACTCCAAGAGTGAACGCTATTTCTATAACAGCTCTTATTGTGACATCATGGTATGGTTTGGAAATCTTCAGTGTCCTTGCACGAAGTTTCCGATTGCTGTCCGTACTGTTTTTTTTTTTTTTTAACTTCTCTGTTGATTGATAGGTTGCCTAATACAAGTCCTGATTTGCATGACATAAAAATGGCAAAAGATAATAATCAAAAGGAGTTAATCAATACTGAGTTACGATTGATATCATCTGTACTGGTAAAATTAGATTGCAAGATTAACGTATCAGTCCTGTGGTCTATACACTGAACAAAGCTCTCCTAAATAAACGAGTGTCTCTGATTTCCTGACAACTTACCTTCCCCCTCATTTGTGCTTCAAAAACAACCAAACAAACCACAAATGAACAAAAATCTTGATTATTCCTATGCAGAAATTGTGTTATTTTGTAATGATAATTACAACTCGATGAAAAGACAGGATGGTTCACGAATATAATGCAAGTCAATACAACTTAAGATACAATTACCAACCAGAACAAAATAAGGCGTATCCCATGTGGGAATTTCCCCAAAGGCGTACAGGAATCTGGTTAACGACCGGTACTCGGTTTTTATTGCTATGTAGGCCTGTCATTTTTATATATAGTATAGACCTATATAGAAATGTATATAGTAGTACTCGAGTGATTATAGTAGCATCATTGTCCTCCTTTTAAGTAGGCCATCTACCATTACCTATTTGTAGCATCATGATTATCAACCTAATTATTATTATTATGTAATAATCATCATCATCATCATCATCATCGTAAAAAGAGAAACAGCAAGAGAAAACGAGAGACGAGGAATTTTGAAGGAGAGCTATAAGGGTGCAGGAAACGCTTAGTCATTTTGAGGCTATATAAGATGAATTTATATAAATACTGATTGAATGAAACGTAAACCTAAATGTGAATGTGGATTGAGCGAAAGCAGCCAGACTAGCAGAACATCTAAATTTGATGGGGAAATCGGGCAATCACTTTAAAAGCTATTCATGTTTTTTTTTTTCTTCTTTTTTTTAAGTTTCGGTGTCGTCATCGCTAGAAGGAGACTATACTACAGTTCATGACGCCATTTACGGACAACAATGTAAAGAAAATATAAAGAAAATTCAACATATTTTAACTTTTGTATAGCACAATGAAAGAACACTATATATAGCCATCTAGCTCTTTCAGAAACCATGGTCAATAATATTACCCTTAACATACTATATGCCAGTAAAAAGTCGTTGGAATGTGTACTGCTCATAGCTGAAAACTAAAAGTTCGTGGAATTCACCTTACATTTCTCTTTTAGACCTGGACCTATAAAGTCATGGACTAGAAATATATTTTCTTGTGTGTGTGTGTGTGTGTGTGTGTGTGTGTGTGTGTGTGTGTGTGTGTGTGTGTGTGTGTGTGTGTGTGTGTGTGTGTGTGTGTGTGTGTGTGTGTGTGTGTGTGTGTGTGTGTGTGTGTGTGTATCTACAAACCTGTGATAACAACGTGAAACGAATAGTTCCGAAATTTTATAAAGAGATTTTACGAGCGTGGCAAGATTTGGGAAGTTTGAGAAATTTAGAAGAGGGGAATATGAATCAAATATTATTTAATGATATATTATATTTTTATATAAAGGTAAAATGATATATAATGAAAATCTTCTTAGAAAAACAAATGTTTAAAGATTATGTCATTATTTTGATGGAAAAGGTATACGGCCGATTACTTATTTTCAAAAAGCAGGGTTATGCAGTGAGGAAATTAAATATGTTTAGAGGATTTGTGATGTAATTTTGAAAAGTGGACGGTTTATTTTGTCGTGGGTCTGTACCAAACCTTTTCAGGTTAATGATATTTGGTTAAAATTATATGGAAAAGTAATTAGGATTGGTGATATACTTTTGATTTACAAGCATTTTTAACTGATTTACAGCAGTTATATATTGGAAGTACGAGATCGACAGGGTAATTTCGCCTTCTCACCAAAAGTAACCCACGATCTTCTCCGACCCAAAGTCACAACTCTTATCCCAAAGTGTATAGGGAATTTCAGTTTAACGTCTTCATGGTGCACTTTATACAAAAGTTAATCTATT
The DNA here is from genome assembly GCA_033980235.1 of Diadema setosum. Lineage (NCBI taxonomy): Eukaryota > Metazoa > Echinodermata > Echinoidea > Diadematoida > Diadematidae > Diadema > Diadema setosum. The sequence goes on from CM067075.1 coordinate 3,329,873, forward strand.
GATATTTGGGTTTGTTTCGGATGATCTTTGTCCTTTCTGCAGTAAAAGCACTGAGACATATTCACATTTATTTAGGGAGTGTATTAAAGTGCAGGAATTGTGGCAAATTATTATTCAGAAATTGAATTTAGAAGAACTGGAAAATATGAATTGGGAAGTTTTTTATACAATGTACATGCAGGTATATCCGGAACTCGTTAAAAATCAAAGGATAGAATTCAATTATATTGATGATTAAACATATTTTTATATTTAGCGAAATCAGAAGGGGAGGTACCAAATTGAAGTTTAATGATGTTATGAAGTATGTTAGGATGTGTAAAGAAGAAGAAAATAAGATAGCGATTAAAAGGAACAGTACATGTTGGAACGCATTTGTTAAGGTGGGAATATGTATGATGCATACCGAGGATGAGATATATTTTCTTTTTCTGTCTTGATTTTGCCGTATCTGCGAGTTACTGTCACATCGTTGCCATTTTTTCCTCTCTATTGCTTCTACCATTTCCACATCATTTCCACTTTATGATTAGGATGTATTTCATGAGAAAAAAAAATGGCAATTTACACGTCAGCCGGAGTTATTCAAGTGTGAATAAAACCTGAAACCTGAGGGCTGAATAAAGGCATGTAGGGCGGGTGGAGAGGAATTGCATGTTGGCGTTTGTGTGTGGTGTGGTGTGGTGTGGTGTGTGTGTGTGTGTGTGTGTGTGTGTGTGTGTGTGTGTGTGTGTGTGTGTGTGTGTGTGTGTGTGTGTGTGTGTGTGTGTGTGTGTGTGTGTGTGTGTGTGTGTGTGTTTCTCGCAAATGGCCACGGTTTCTTTTTTCTTTTGAGAAGCAATAGAATATGCCCCGTTTGTTTTTGAGCAAACTATCTATCATGTCAACCCGTCTTGCGGGCATTTTGCGAGAATAATATGTGTGTTTTAAAAAAAAAGCGGATTTCGTTTCTTTGGTTAAAGGAGTTATAATGTAAGTTTGACATTATTTTGCACAATGTTTGTGTCACTGCATTTTGTCTTTATAGTGCAACTGTACCGTGAAGATTGACATTATTTTGCACAATGTTGTGTTTAATGCAGTTTGTCAATGTTTTGTTTTTGTTTCAGTGAAAGTGAATTTTGTGATATGAAATTGAACGAAATTCGAATAAAGAAAAAAAAATCGCCCCTATCTATTAGACTGTACATTTTTAGACGTAAAATTCACGAACTTTCTCATGAATATATATATACTGTATATATTTGTTTTGTTCTTATTAAACCTCTGTTATGTTAGATGCGTCTAATTTACTCGATTTTGGCCAGACAGCGTTACAGTGTGAAATTATATTCAACATTGCTTACATAGTAAGTTACTGCTCATTATATAACTATCATGCAATGCTATGAAATAATATCACATTACCTAAGAGTATCGCATTTTACTCGAAGGGAATACCTGCAAAATTACTGCGTAAGCACAAATCAGACAGTATAATGAAAAATCACATATTACAGAGTATCTGTTAAGTCTTCTGTGAAACTTTCAAACCACCGGCCTATCACTTAGATAAATCTAAGTGGACATGTTTGAATGGGTCATACGACGCCATGTTACAAGACACGATACTTCGCCCAAACTCAAGGAAGAAATAGTTACTTTTTGTCAAACTCATTCAAGTTTCACTCACGTTTGTATGCCAGCTGTTGAAATCAATATGAAACAAAATAAATTCAAAAAAAAAAAAACTTCCACGCACGTGCTGTTGTAAGAGATGGCTTGATCAAAATTATTTTGTGGAGGGATTTGCTAAACATTTTCATGTCAAACCTATCTCTACAGCATGGTATGCTTTCTTAATTTTCGTGCTTACTATCACAGCTGTTCCAATAAGACAAATCTCCCAATACTAATATATTACAACAAGCGTTTATTTTCAACCAAAAAAAAAAAAAGTTTCATGGTCACTATTCAAAAGTCAATCAAGTGTGGTGCGCCTCTTTAAATAGGAGAGTATGTCATTTGAACTAAATGTAATACGTGACAATATTACGTTTGTCTATGTTTAGAGTCTGTCCATGTGAGTCACAGATATACAGTAGTAGCTCAGCAGCTTGTAAGTTTTTTATGCTCTCAACAGTTTGAGATATGTCACACTTTCACTGGATGGGGGGGGGGCGAGGGGAGGGGATGGCTTCCAGCTCCGTGGGCAACTATATTATTTAAAGGGGTGTTTGAAGTTCTCTCATTCTGCGAGTGGCTAAATGAACTGGGAGAGAAGGGACATGTCTACTCGTATATTCTTTTTCTCTATTTTTGCTAAGTATCAAAAAGCTTTGCATTTACTATTGCTTTAATATGAGAGCGTTGGCCGATATATTAATGATTTATTTTTAAGTTGTTCTGTAAGCATAATGGTACAGCCTGATGCAGTGGCACATGTGTGTATTCGGTGCTTTCCCGTGAAATCCGCAAACTCCCGAGTTTTGCATAGCTATCCACCACGGCATCATGTGTATCTCCCGTGCGAGCGAGACGGGACACAATCTTCCAGTGTATAAAAAGCGAGCGATTTTTATCGTGCGGTGTGTGCGTAGAAGCCTTCGACCGACGAGATTCTACAGTACAGTGCGCGGATATACTCAGTACACGAACTTAACGTGATCACAGCATGCCCACAAATACACGTGTTTGTGTGATGCCGAGGTTGTAGTTTTGCCGAAGCGCGAAGCATGCTGCATTACCGGGATTAATAGAAAATCGTATTCTGATCATCACTGCGCAGTTTTGTTGTTTTATCAGGAGGAGGCATACAAATAATTAGATCCAACTAAACTGGCAACCTAGGTCTACGGTACCTTCACACACGTGGAAATCCCTATTCCTGGAGTTCAGTACACCGAAGTTATCGATTTGTTGCTGAGGCGAACATCTGCGCTTTGTCAATAGAGAAAGAAAAGGCTCCGCAGAAAGGAAGACAGGAACGATTGAAGATGCCGGGCGTGAGTACGGCAAGTGTTGTGGCGGATTTTGTGCGCTATCGTTTAGAGAGCAGCGGAGTGGACATCGACATCAATGACTTTCCGAACCCAGCCTTGAACGAAAATGTCCCTCAAGATCTCCACGAAGCAATCGTGAATCTTTCTGAACGATTCATGATACAATACGGAGATACCTTCAGCGGTATGCAAAAGCAGCTAGGGCTTGCCACCGCAGATGTGACGGTGAACTCGATAATTTCGACGTTCTCCGCCGTGGCGGAGGAAATGTTCCTCGATACAGTGATATCGTGGGGACGAATTATCGCGTTTCTGGCCTTTGGGGGGTCTTTGTGCATTTGGAGCTCCGAGAAACGAATTCCCCAGGCAAGCAGACGAGTTCAACAGCTCATGACTTCGTACATCGACTCACACCTCAGGACATGGATTTTGGAAAATGGGGGATGGGTAAGAAGATTGCTCTCACTCTCAGTAACGTTTATCATCTCATTGCAAGTGTCATTTTTTTTCTTTGCCCCCCCCCCCCTTTTTTTTAAAGGTGCATCTAGTCCCGGTAGTGTAGAGGGCGCTGTTGATGATACTGCCGATCACCATTAGCATTGATACGAAGATTACCAAAGTTGAGCTGTCATCAAGAGTAAAGTGTGTAGTATTAATTCTAGGTTTTGCTATTAAAGTAACGTTGCCTTCGTTGTCTTCTCTGCGCATCGCGCAGTCTGTAGTGCCAGGGTGCGTGCATATGTGCTTGTTATTATGACATCACAAAAGAAGTTTGCTAGAGCTGACATCCCCCTCAGCCGAATCATGAGCCGAACTGTGATCGGTATGACCATGTATACAGTGAATCGGACTTCTTCGGACTCGGGGAAGTGGGCCACAACGTATTCGCTAAAGAGGAGTCGATAGCGTAGGTCTTTATAGGAAACTTTCACCGTGCGCCCGCGTACGCATTTGACTTAAACACCGGGACCATGCACCTATAATTCTTCTATAGTAAACAACCCGGTGTGCGACAGGCCTTGTAGTTGTACAGGGTGCCTATTTGGGACAGGGGCCGTTGCATTCATGGATGAAAAGGCCCAATCAGCTTAGGTGTCACTACCCATTGATAAGTTTTAACTTGCGAGTATTCTCCTGCATGTGACCAAAAGATCGGTCTGTATCTTGTCGTCGGGGATATGTGCCGCTGACACTACTGTACGTCTGGCTTCACAAGATACGGAGGAGAGTCGTAAAATGTCAAAAAATGATAAAAAACTCCTCTGGACAGACAGATTTTTCTGCCTCTGCTTGTAAAGATTGTTGTCTAAAGTGGGACTATAGTATAAGCTAAGCTCACGCCTTGATGTTAGCTGGAGTGTTATAGGGGTCTATTGATGAATGAAATTGGAAACTGCCCCAGCCACAAATAGGCATCCTGCTGAAAACAGCTGAGTATCAAACTTATCAAAACAAAAAGATTTAAAAAAAAGAATGACCTGATAATGGGTTGAATGCATGATTATAACAAACCAGCAATTGCGTGTAAGCAACTGCTTCAAGCACAAGCTTGTCTAGATTCTATAGTAAAACTAAAAGATCTAGCTTAAGCAATTGCTTTATGCATAACTTTTTGCTTTTGCTTATACCTTTTGCTTGTCCCACACAAGCAATTGCTTTTTTAAACAAAAGGGACGTCATGCCTGTGGGAACGCAAGAACAAATGCGGGGTTTGAGAGCATGTATTTGAAAGGGTGTGTGTGTGTGCAGAAATATTTCATGACATGACTGTATACATAGCAGAAGAGCTATGAGTATGATATGAAATGACACTCATAAAGTACAAACACACAGATGCTCACACACACATACACGTACATGGCTGATTCCCATTGAAATACAGCAGTCCAGGAAACCCGCTCATGAGGCCTGCTCCCCCGTACAAGCACTCCTCAGCCTCACGAGGCCTCCGGAGAGCCTCATGACGCTCCCGGGGAGAGAAACTCGTGAAGCTCCCTGTTCACTTTTTATTCATCTGACATCTGACATATAAATTGTCGCAACCTTGCACAATGATTTTTTGTTACACACACATGTCCACTATCCATGATGAAAAGAAGAAAAAATTCTGTCTTTTTTTTTTTTATAACAATCGAGTTTTAATCAACCGATGCACAGCGACCCGTCGAAACACGGGCGCCAGCGGGTTCGGTCAATGCAAGGCTGCCGCACCTAGCGGCCTGATCCGACTAAATATTTTTGTGCTTTTTTCTGCGGCTCTCACCTCTCCGCGCGCAAATTAGCCTCGTGAAGCTGACATCTTCTTACAAAAATTCATAACGAGAAAAATCAAATCAGTACTAACCTGATCTTGTGCATATATTCCAAATTACTATTCCATGCTTATAGAGTAGGTGGGTACTCCAGTTCACTTTGTAGGTATGACGGGTTCACTTTCTTCCGCTAACCTTTGGGCGCTTTTTTCTGGAATCCTGCAACGTGACGTCACATCACGTATCCAGCACAATCCATGATGTACTGTGGTGATGTGATGTGACGTCGCGTCGCGGGATGATTATATAGAGAAAATGTTAAGAAAATTCAACATATTTTCACTTTTTTCACATAATAAAAGAGTACTTGACTTGCTTGTTTCTAAAGGCAATGGGAATAATATTACCCATAACATATGTCAGTAATGAGTCGAGAGAATGTGTACTTTTTTCAAAAGATGAAATTTTGTGAAATTTTCTTGATATTTTCCTTTTTATATTGTTGTGCGCATGTGACATCATACACTGCAGTAGTCTTCTCATCCAGTGGTGACTGCACAAAAACTTCAAAAATTCATAACTTTTGAACGGATTGTCCGATTTTCCTCAAACTTTCAATGATGTGTCGAAATATTGCTACATTCTCTCAAGGTGAACTTGTCCTTTAAGCAGTTGCTTGTGCTTGCTAGCAAAAGCTTTTCCCCCCAATCAATTGCTTTTTTTTTTATGCATATGGATTCAAGCAAAAGGCTAGCACAAGAAATTGCCATTTTTTTATGCATTGGGTCCAATATATCCTATCAATTGTCTATTTTTCTGTGGCAAACCATAGGTCCCTAATTTTAAACTGCAAACCTTTCTCCCCCTAACCATATATAAACCCTTGTTTGATCGACCCTATAGAGTTGAATTTCCTTACGGATATGGCAAGAGCTTTCGAATTTCTTCTCACATACTGTATCTGAAAACGTGATTGAGCACAAGAACGTGCAAGTTGTGCGCGGGCATTTATCAGCGGCAGTACAAGTAGGCGTTTGTGGGCGATGGTGTAAGTAAGTGAAAGATGTACCCAACTGTATTATGTGCAAGTGTGTGTGTGTGTGTGTGTGTGTGTGTGCACGTGTGTGTGAGAGAGAGAGAGTGCGTGTTGTACCTGTACATGTGTGTGAAATTGAACTAGCGAAAGCTGATGTCACAAATGTAGGTCAAGCGTTCAAGAGTGCTCTGCATTGACATTCCAGCAATGAACTGTGCTTTGGAAGTTTCCAATTTCCCTAGCTGCATATTTGTGGTTACAGCTGTTTATTCAAACTTGTTCACCATGGGAAGGCAGGGGTTACCTTTGCCTTGTGGGTAGGTCAATGCCTAGTCTTGCATCCAGATGCTTGTTCGCAGTATCATACTGTACACGTAGTTGTGATAAACGAAGTATACCTTACAAACTCATGGATACAGGTTGATGTCAAAAAAAACACTTTTGTTTCACAGAAAGGACCAACATCCCCCCCCCCACCACCAAAAGAAAAAACAAAATCCAATAGAATAACGATGACAACACTCACAGACAGAATGAAATTTGACAATGTTAACAGACGGAAAGTGTTGAACAGACGGTGAAGTTCAAATGTTATAACTTGTACATCAAGACATTAGACGACAAAGATTAAGATGTCATGTTTGGGAATATACATACCAGGGAAGGGTAAGGTCAGTTTTAGAGAATTATGGTAGAGAAAGCCAAGGATTTTGAAAACAGTAAAATTTGACCCTTTGTATAATACTGTTGCATTTCTATGTCATAATCACTGGGAAAGTACTAACTATGTAGGCCGTAATATAAAACACAGTGGGATGGACCTTTGGGCATACAGTGTAACTAGTGTGCATGTAATCTCCGTTCATGTAACAGTAAACAATTAACAGTTAAAAGAACAATCTCAACTCTTGGAGAAAAAACCTTTGTTTCTGCAGCCCCATCTCTCTGGAACGCTCTTCCACTGAGGATCCAATCAGCAGAGACCTTTCTGAAATCACATGTTCGCATCTTGTTTTGATTGAATTTTCAACAAATTGTTCATTGGGTGTATATCTCTATCTATCTCTTTCTTCTTTTTCAACCTTCTTATACATGACTACGATGTATGCTATTCTTTTTATAATTATGTCCCTCTGCGCCTCAGAATAGGATACTAGATCGAAGGCGCATTACAAATGCTGTACTTATTATTATTATTATGTATTGTAACATAGAAACATGCGCATTTTGCTCAGTCTAGGGGAAAGTGCATTCCAATGACAATGTCTTTTGTTAACTTTATCAGTGTATGACAGATGCTATCACTGGTAGAGTGTTGGTTTGGAAGGTTTTTATAGGCATGTTAATTTAATCTGAAGAAAATAGGACAATTATAATGAAATATATAATGACACATTTTATTTTTTTTCTCCCTAAACTTAATTTGAAGTGTTTCCTCCCATATAATGTACCTTCAATTTGACACTGCTTTATATTTTACCTCTTTACATGTACATATTGTATAATGTTTAAAGTCATGACATTTTGTTATAAAATTCTGATACATTGAATTTCATGAGATTCAAGATTCGCAAAATTCAAATGCATGGAAAAGTTCTTGTCTTTGAAACACTATTCATATTTGAATGCCTACAATTTGCAGCAATATCCTGCCTTGAAAAAGACCATTGGCTGAAATCCACAAACATTTCATGTCATGAAATTTGCTTTTTTACAATAGTCCCTTTAAGATTGAGAGAATCACAAAACAATCATCTATTAAATCAGAAGGACAAACAGTTTGGATGAATGTAGGAATGTTTACAACCCTCAAATCTCATTTCATTTGGGTCATGGCCACTTTAGATTTGATTTCTCATATTTGTGGAGGTGGCATCAGGGCCAGTTAGGGGACATCAAGGCCAAAACTGATTTGCATTTCAAAGGGATAGTTTTGGTTGAGCTTTTAACTTTTTGCAACACACTGGTACCGGTACTCAGAAACCACTTTATGAAATGTTAAAGAGCATACAATTCTAAAGAGGAATTCAAAGTTAATTTCATGAAAATCATTTTTTTAAATGGCTGAAATATCCCCCCCCCCCAAAAAAAAGAGTAAAACAAAGCAATCCTAAAAGGTGGGTCCCACCTTTTGTTAATAGGATCACTTTGCTTTCGATATCTCAGCCATTCCATAACCAAATTTCACCAAATTAACACTGAATTCTTCCTGGAATTGCTGTACCTGCTCTTTCTCATTTCATAAGAGGTTTCTCAGTATCTCATCCAAAAAGTCTGAAACCTGAAGCCAGGTCTCAACCAAAATTTTACCATCCTTTTAAAGGAGAAAATTAAAGGAGATACTGAGACTGCTGTAGTAGGCTGCTGTTGGATCCCATTCTATTTATAACTAGAATAGGAACTGCCCACGATCAATTTTGGATTCATTAAAGGACAAGTTCACCTTCATAGACATGTGGGTCGAGTGAATGCAGCAATATCAGTAGAACACATCAGTGAGAGTTTGAGGAAAATCGGACAATCCGTTCAAAAGTTATGAATTTTTGTCACGGCTGGATGACAAGACTACTGTAGCCTGTGATGTCACTGTACAACAATATAAAGAAAGAATAAAGAAAATTAAACATATTTTCGCTTTTCTCGCATAACAAAAGAATACTTGACTTCTCTCTTTCAGAGGGCAGGGGGTATAATGTTACACTTAACATACAGTACGTCAGTAATGAGTCAAAGAAATATTGTGTAGGCCTACTTTATTCAAAAAGTAAAGTTTTGTGAAACTCTCTTTTTATTTTCCTTTATATCGTTGAACGCACAGCATACACTATAGTAGTCATTTCATCTAGCAGTGACTGCGCAGATACTTTAAAAATTCATAACTTTTGAATGGATTGTCCGATTTCCCCCAAACTTTCACTGATGTGTCCTACTAATATTGCTGCATTCACTCAACCCACATGTCTATGAAGGTGAACTTGTCCTTTAAATTCGCCATCGTGAAGGACAGTAATGGATGGAGAAATATGATTGTACATATGTATGTACTTGTGCAAGTTGCGTTTATGTCGGTATTGGACTTGATATTTCCACTTATTTTCAATTTTAGGGAAAGCATCAGTTGCACAAAATTTGTGAAAATAAAAACCCTGCAAAATACAGTATGTGGTTTTTATACAGGATACTAGTGCCTGATCAAGGAGGTACTGATCGCCTCCTCCTTGGCCTGATCAGGGAGGTGCTAGAGAAGGAGAGACAACTACTGCTCTCCTTTAAAGTCATGCGCGGCACCGCCGAGAAGTTATGCGTTCAACTACAGGTGTTACCCATGTGCTTTGACAAAAGAGAGCATCAATAATCAGGACTAGCGCTCTCACATCTAGAAATACCCCTACTGCATTTTGCTCTCTTTCAATGTGATGGCAACAATGAATTTGTTTACCTTGAATTGGAGCAGCGAATCAAAATGCAGTGTAAAACTGACAATTTTAACAGCAAATAGTTTAAAAGCACGCTGGAACACGCTTTATCAGAGTACTTTACTTGAAAGATCAAAATATCCCAGATTAAAAGATAGAAAACTAACATGTGGAAATGTGCGCATTATAGAAAAATGTTAGGTTTTTTAGAGGGCCTAATTTTCATTTCGATTTGCACATTACGAAGAAACTAGAAATACAAGTTTATAATATTGAATTCTTTCCTAAACCATTCTAAATCAATTCGAGTATTTCATTAAAAATTTTACGGTGAAATAAAGCTTGTAATTCAACGAAAGGTAAAATGCGTTCTTCGTCTCTGAACTCCCTCTTGCAACTAGAGCGGTGCCGAGCATGACTTCAAAAGCGTAGTGGAATGCTAGACATCCGATTGTAACGCCTTGAACCCAAACATGTGTTTGCATGAATTACGAAGAGTTGCCACTCCATCTCTGTAACACCTCCCTGGCCCGATTCAGAGACTACTAGTACTTGTGTAGTGGAGGTGTGGCCCTACACAGCACTCCTGCCTGTGTGGCTGAGTTAACTCAAGTCAACAGTCTTCTGTATGGGTAGGGTGGCGTGAGAAAGGCAAACAAAATGCCTGGAATTGATGAATATTGTCAAAGCAATGTATAGTCAGGCATGAATATGACTATTGTCTTTCTTTTTTTCCTCCAGTGAGCTGTGCACGAACTACAAATTGTGATGTAGTGTGATCAAACAAAAATTGCAGGCAAAGACAACATTGCAAAATACCAAACTGTACAGAATATTTATAAAGCATTCACCTATGCATCAAAATACCAAAGGGAGGAAAGAAAAAACAAAATGAATAAACTAATACAGCGAGAAAAACAGAACCTGCAATGTGCATTTTCTCTAATAATGACATAAAGGGGCATATCAATCATAATCAATGATTCACTATATATAAAGGAAATTATTATGGACAATTCTATTAAAGACAGTGAAAGTTATGTATTTTGAGGAAAGAAAGAATGGATGAATTGGGTATCCCACAATCATAGTCATAATGAACATTCTGTATGGTAGAAACATTTTGTATGATGTCACAAAAGATAAGAAATCATGATACTGGCCTGAAAATCACATCATATTACTTATATTCTGCTCTTCACTTCACTTTTTCATAAGAGCAGCATTCCTGGCATTTTAAAGAGAAAATGAAGCTTTTTATTCTCTTGTTTGTGAGCAAAAATCAGTATTATTCAGAGACCACAAACCGAACACACCCTGCTTCAAGTCAAAAGGTTAGGATTGTGACCTGCAGCAGATATTATGTGACATTTTGCACAGCACTAGTTTCACCAGGACAACACATTCTCGCTGTCATATAGGTGCATTGACATGATCAGTTTATTTTGTTGTTGTTGTTTGTGGAATGTCACACTATGCATCATACTGTAGCCTCACAGTGTTCATGTGTTGGGTTCATGTTTAAAATTTGATGCTAAACATTAAATAGCATGAACAAGTGCATACAGTGTAAAAGCCCACATGTACACTATGTACAATTGTACATCATACTGGTACATTCTCCTACAACTTGTGTGTGTATCCCAATGCCTTATTCCTGTTACTTTTCTGTCATATTTTTTAATCACATTTATGCACATAATGTTTATCCTGTAGGCCTGTTAATATAATTTTTGTGTCAAGATCTTCTTGTGATATTTTTGTGCACAACAGGCTCATCTTCGTATACATGCAAGCATCAACAGACAGTACTTGTTGTACATGTATGCATGCAGTACATTGTACATAATTTCCAACAAACATAATTTGGAGACAAAACTGAAGTTGTTTTGTTTTTAGAGTTGAATTATGTGTACCATTAATGCTATTTTTATCACGGAGGTTTCCATTTCCAACCTCAACACAAATCAATAGTTTTGTGAATTAATTCCATTCATTAGCGGGTAGCTACGGTTGACAAAAATGATACAGAGAAGCTATTAAAAATGAAAGTAAACAACTCCCGGAGGTTTTTACTCTATACTATCACATTAAACATGCCACATGAAAAGGTCATGTAATAGTCACTAACTATTACAGAATTCCTAAAATTAGATAAACGAAGGACATATTGACTACCTCAATTAGAATGGAAAAAGGGGAGATATTCAAGGGGGGGGGGGGTGGGGAGCAAACATGATTTATGAACTATTTTCTTGGCGATTAAATTTCTTGCCAGCAGTAGAGAATAACATGCTTTTGTCATTGTCACATGCTTGTTGATTTTATAAACAACAGGTCTTATGACTACACTGTATGTCTGTAGGAGTAAATCTTTAATATCAATGGATGCATAGCCAACAAACAGAAAATCCCTCAGATTGTTTTTTTTTTTTTCTGTTTCTTTTTTTGCCCGAAGAGATGCACAAGTATTGCGCAATCGATTGCATCATGGAAAAGTGTGATAATGTTGAGTTTGATGATGTGGCTGACTGTACGGGGAAATTTGTTGGCTAGTGGGAAAAAACTATGAGTCATGTGACTGGGAAAGCATGATGACAGGAGCGGAGAATGTGATTCAGTGTAAATTTCATGTTGCTGGTGAGCACAATGTAAGTTCCATATTCATGAGGTAAAGTGATAGGTGATATTGCATGACATTCGGCTTGTAGAGCAAGCCCATGATGTGTTACAGTACAAAATTGTATGTACATGTAGCTAAAGCCAAAATTAGTGAGTGCTCACTTGATCTGCAAAGTTCCTGCAGTTAGTGGAGGCATCATGCCTGTATGGTGTCACACCATTGCATATTTTTCATTAGGTTTAAAAGAGAAACTGAGATAGAATTATGTGAATTTACAAAGAGATAATGAGAGGCTTAAGATAATTTGCCCTTGCACACTCATCCACACTTACCCTACGCCTCCCTCCCCCCCCCCCCAAAAAAAAAAAAATTAATGTATAGGCCCTATGACCTGATTCGTGTTGTTTCGTGTTGTCTTATTTGGGGGGGGGGGGGGGGGGACACAGTGCTTGTACAGTACCAAATACATACATGTACCTAATTCATACTATAATCGCATCTTGACATTAGCAGTGGCCTGGTGGCCCAGGCCACTAAAATTGGTGTCGGGCCACCAAATTTGTCTTTTGATGACCTGATTGGGCAACTAAGATTAAAGGGTGTGTACAGTTCTGGTCGAGGTGAGGATTTAGCTTTCAATGTTTTGAGAGATATTCAGAATCCACTCTATGAGATGTCAAAGAGCATGCAATTCTAAGGGGTATCAAAAGTTTGTTTGATGAAAATCGGTTTTAAAATGGCTGAGATATCCAAAAACAAGGTGAAACAAAGAGATCCTAATAAAAGGCGTGGCCTGTAGTCCTTTATTATTATTAGGCCAAGTAAAAAAAGAAAGTAGTTTCTCGTCCGGGTTTTTTGAGCAAGGCGATGAGGGAGGTCCTTACTATTTGATATCTTACTATTTTTTCGAGGATTGTCAAAATGAAAAAGTAATATGTGTTTCTCGTCCAGTAACTCTGAGAAAGGTAACGAGAGAGGGCTTTACTATTTTCTATATCCAATTTATGAAATGAAATATCACTATGGTAACTGTGTTATGAGAGACCTGGGCCCTATTTTATGAAGAGTTAAAATTGATTATATAGTTGATTTCAACTGTAAGTCTATGGCAGCCTGTGTGGTAAGGAAATTTAAAATCGATTTTATCTTTTGATAAAACGGGGCCCAGGTCCCAAGTGTATGTCTTGCCTGCACTCTGTGCATTTTCAAACAAATATATGTACCATACTTGAAATGAAACTTCATGCATGCAGAAATACATTTGCTTTTTCTTTCCACTACAGATGTCAAGGGAAAATGACCATCATAAAAACTGGTATTTAGTGTTGTAATGGCATTTCTGATACCAGTGTACTTGCAATTCTGATGTATTGTGCTATTAATTGAAACAGGTATAAAACGTGTCTTTCAACAAATGTACGACTGAAATAAATCCCATGATATTCAAAACACTGCTTTATTAGCTCACCTGAGCCAAAGGCTCAAGTGAGCTATTGCGATCGCCCTTCGTCCGGCGTCCGTCGTGCGTCGTCCATCGTCCGTCGTGCGTCGTCCGTCGTGCGTAAACTTTTACATTTTTATCTTCTTCTTGAAAACCCCAAGACCGATTTTCATCAAACTTGGCAGGTAGCATCCCTAGGGGGTTAGGAACTCAATTTGTTAAAATGGGCACCATGCCCCACCCAGGGGGCCCCCAGGGGGGCCCAAACCCCCCAAAATTAAGGAATCTGTAAAAATCTTCTTCTCTAGAACCAGAAGTAATAGAGCTAAGTTAATACTATGAGTTAGTACATTGATGACTGTAGTTTCAAGTTTGTTCATGGCAGAATCAGGGGTGCCCCCCTTGGGACCCAGGGGAGGGGGGTGGGGAGGGGTCCTAATGGGGCCTAAATTATACATTTTCATCTTCTTCTTGAGAACCCCATGACCAATTTTCACCAAACTTGGCAGGTAGCATCCCTAGGGGGTTAGGATCTCAATTTTTAAAAATGGGCACCATGCCCCACCCAGGGGCCCCAGGCCCCCCAAAATGAAGGAATCTTTAAAAATCTTCTCTAGAATCAGAAGTTATAGAGCTAAGATAATACTATGAGTGAGTACATTAATGACTGTAGTTTCAAGTTTGTTCATAGCAAATCCAGGGGTGCCCCTCTTGGGGGCAGGGGGGGGGGGGGGTTGGGAAGGTCCAAATGGGGGCCTGAATTGTACATTTTCATCTTCTTCTTGAAAACCTCATGATGGATTTTCGTCAAACTTGACAGGTAGCATCCCTAGGGGGTCAGGATCTCAATTTATCAAAATGGGCACCATGCCCCACCCAGAGGGCCCCAGGGGGCCCCCAATCCCCCCAAATTAAGGAATCTTTAAAAATTTTGGCCCTTATTGTACATTTTCATCTTCTACTTGAGAAGCCTGGTCAAATTTTAGTAGAGCTGTGAATAATTTAGATTAGTGACTGCGTGAAAGGTGAACTTGCGATACTCAGGTGAGCGCTAGACCCGCGGGTCTCTTGTTTATCATTGGTGTTTGTGACTGTTTGTGTCCACACAGCTGGTATGTATCTGCATTTCTTCACAGTACAATTGTAGCAGATTCAACTGGAAACTGGCTTGTACAATTGCAGATGGATGTCAAAATGATACTGATATGGCATTATAGCATTAAACATTTAAAGATGTTTCTTCATGTTCTAAAAAGACATTTGATAATCACTCATCATTTGGATGATGAATGATTGTATACCACACTACAGATGATACGACTCACGGCCGTGTCCGTGAATTTACTTCGTAAAGAAAAGTATCCCGCAGAAATACGAGACAAACCAGAATCCGTGGAAAAGTTATTTATTTTGTAGATACACCCATTTAATAATTCTACATATGCTGGAAAAGCGCATTCATTTTATCTTCAAAATATAACAGTACATCACCGCCAGATGCAACGTTACAGAGCAGAGTGTACGGGCCTCTACACAGCTACAGACACGCACACTTTGCCAATAAACGGTGCGGCACGGCCACTGCATTACCGTACCTTCCGACACTGCACGCACGTCAACAAGCACATAGTCACAATGACAGGGAAATGTATACAAACTCCATACAATCCTCACAAGCATTTGTGCAGTACAATTCATCCGCTTAAAATATGAGAAACGGGGAAAAATACGAACAATGCGTGAAATACGCGTGGAATATCAGCGATTGTTCCCAAAAATGTTGCCGCTATCACGTTCATGACGTACCGAGTGTGCTGTACATCACAGCCCAGGCCTGCCCATCCAACTACAGTTCGACTGCTTTGTGGAGCAGTGTGAAATGCATGCATTATTACATACGCACTACAGAAGCTACAGCTGTACTACAGCTAAGTAGAGGACGCAATGAATTAGAAATGAGACATCACCATTGGTAGGTGAATATGATTGTCAATTTCTTTTTTCGGCGGCCGAAAAAATAGTAAATATCAAAAAAGTCGATTCGGCAACTGAAAATCGATGCGTGCGAGGACGAGAAACTGGTTTCTTTTTTTACTTGGCCTTATCACTTTTTTGGATATCTCGGCCATTTGAAAACCAATTTTCATCAAATAAATGTTGAATCCTTCTTAAAATTACATGCTCTTTCATATTTCACAAGAGGTTTCTCATTATCTCACTTAGGAATGTTCAAAACATGAATCCCCACCTCAACCAGTACTGTACAGTCCCTTTAAAATTAGATTGGAACTTTTGCTTTTATTTTGGACCACTACATATCTTTTTCGGGTCACCAAACTTCAGATTAAAAGATTTTAGTGGCCCAAATGGACCACTAGACAAAACATGTTGTCAAGACCTGTGCAATGCATATTTTTAGGGAGGGAGTTGACCCATTTGTCATGGCTACCATGACAGGCACAAGTGTGTTTGTGTCACAACATTGTATTAAAAAGCTGACAATGTCTCTATAAAGGGGCTAACGTGGGAGTGAAGTGGCTAATTTGGGGTAATAAGAGCCCAGCATTCTATGATAATCGCGATGAATCACACTTCTAGCTTGTCTGGGAATGATAGATTGGCATGCTTTTCTTTGAATTGCACGGAAGGGTCAGTTTGTAATTCTCTTGGCATCCTGCCCGCAAAAAAAAAAAAAAGAAATACACAAAATACACAAGGGGTGGGGGGGGGGGGGAAGGGTAGGAAAAGGATGAACGGACACTGGTGACTAATACTTTCTGTCTGGGGTCTTGTCTCTTTATTTATTGGAATGTGCGCAGTGACCAGAGCTTGGTGATGGTGACGGTTGGCCTACATGCATATTGATTGATCCCCAAGATCAGTCTTTGCTTTATTTTTGCTTGTCTACCGATCTGTTTTTATTTTGCTTTGTGATGTAGCCTACTGTAAAAGTGGATATTTTTGTGTGAGTAATTTTTTACTCTCTGCAGAATAAGATCAATTTCGTATGTATTTAATTCCATGGTATCAAGACATTACATAATGATACATATGACCAGTAAAAAATATTTGCATGCTTTTATTTTTGCACTAATTTCTGGTTAGGCGAAATGGGTGAAAATTTACACTTTCACATTATGTCTGTCTTTTACCATTAGTACAAATCTTGGGTTGCCTTAACTCTGTAGTACATCCCTTTAGTCTCTTTTGATCTTCCATAAATGTTTTTTCTTCTTTTCGTCTTTTTTTTTTGTGTAAGGAATACTCTGACAGTGATGCATCGCTCAGTCCAATCTACAGGTTACTGTGTAATAATTTAACAGCATTATTACAGTCTATTAGCAACCACAAATTGACATACTTCAAATCTCATTGTGCTCTCTTGTCTTGTGATCTCCCCAGGAGGGACTGATTGAATTCTACCAGGACTGGTCGAGGGACTCCACTGGAGCGTGGAGCGGGAAGCAACTGGCAACCATGGCAACGCTGGGACTCCTTAAGGTCGGCTCCTTCTTCTTCCGGCCTTGAGGTGCAGTCCAAGGTTTCCCTGCTGATTATGAACGGTTGCCATTGACATGACAGTATAAGTGCAGTGAAATGTCTTTCCACATGAGCATTGTTTTCATCACATGACACCAGTTAGTATTTGTATAGCTCTTCGGTATTTGGAAGCAAAAGGACGCTGAGTACAAGGATGTTTAACAGTATGATAGTAGCGCTTTTGGCTCTCTCGGCTGATGCTGTTGTTTGACTGTCCTTGCCAACAGGTTTAGAAATTGAGCACGAGGAAATTGAATATATTATCTACCTGTAAATATGATAATAATCATAATGATAAAGGATATTTGCAATACCCCTTCATAACTTCCTTAATGTGTAATTAATGTTTTCCTTCTAGCCCGTACAATTTCCTGTTCAGCATCAGGGGGTGCGTTTGAGCACTCTCCTAAAGCGAACTGTACCGTACCGTACCCGCACCAGAGGAGCGCTCGAACACTCCTAAAGTGTACCGTACCGTACTGTACCGAGCCAAAAGTGGACCACTTCCCGATGTGCTCCAAAAGCGTACCAAAGCGTACCAAAAGTTTGTTGTAAAGCATGCGCGTATCATGCGCATGCTTCACAATGCAAAAGCATCATTCTCTTTGTTCGGGACAGGTGTAAGTAGTTCAAGTGCAAGGTGGATGACATTCTTGCTACAAAAATGTGTGACCTTTTCTACAAATAACTCGTGAGGTACGCTTTCTCAACAGAGCGCTCGAACGCTCCAAAACTGGCACAGTTCGGTACGGTACGCTTTGGTTCAGTTTGCTTTGGTTCACTTTAGAGCATTCGAACGCACCCAAAGTGTACAATGCTAGTGATCTCCCAAGTTCAAATTTCTACTAAATATTCACTGGTTAGCATGATGGTGTTAAAGGGCAAGTTCACCTTCATAAACATAAGGATTGAGAGAATGCAGCAATATTAGTAGAACACATCAGTGAAAGTTTGAGGAAAATTGGACAATCGATGCAAAAATTATGAATTTTTAAAATTTTTGTGTTGGAACCGCTGGATGAGGAGACTACTAAGGCTCGTGATGTCATACGAGTACAACAGTATAAAGAAAATGTAAAGAAGATTCAACATATTTTCTCTTTTTTCGCATAATAAAAGAGCACTTGACTTGCCTCTTTCTAAAGGCAATGGGAATAATATTACCCATAACATATGTCAGTAATGAGTCGAGAGAATGTGTACTTTTTTCAAAAGATGAAATTTTGTGAAATTCTCTTTGTATTTTCCTTAAACTGTTGTATGCATGTGACATCATGCACTGCAGTAGTCTTCTCATCCAGCGGTGACTGCACAAAAACTTCAAAAATTCATAACTTTTGAACGGATTGTCTGATTCTCCTCAAACTTTCAATGATGTGTTCTACTAATATTGCTATATTCTCTCAATCCTTATGTTAATGAAGGTGAACTTGTCCTTTAAACATTTTCTAACTTCATACTGTCTTTCTTATTTATAAATCAATTAGAAATAAGTGACTTCCTAGATATTTGTTCAGTATCATTCAGACACTCATTGTTTTGTTTTGTTTTACTTCACTTTAGAGCAAGTAACTTTCAGAGCAAATTTTCGAATTGTAAATTCCAATTTGAATAGTTTGTCTTGTTTTGTTTTTAATCTGCTCAGAGAAGGTAGACCTTGGGCCATCTTTCTATGAGGCAGGATGCAAAGGATTCGTACAAAATGTATGATCCACATGATCCATGCAGAATGGAATGCTACTGTGCCAAACTTTGATTTAATTCTCTCTCATGTTTGATTCTACAGTATTCAAGATAGTATGTGTGGATAGCCTATATACTCTGTTTGACTTATATATCACTGATCGGAGGTGGGGGGAGACAAAACCTTGTATCTCAGAAATCTCAAATGTTCAGGAGAGCGGAAAAAAACAACAACAACAACATGGCAGCCAAAACACTAAATATGGCAAATGGGATCGCCTTTCTTGTGACATGCCATGGGGCTTCATCTATGGGTAAGACGAATTTAGAGGACTTAGACAGGATATCACTTTACTGATTATCTGACAATTATTTTTTTAATTGATTTTTACCAAAATAAGGGAAACAAGGTCCTGTTACCCCATCAGCAAAATGAATCTATGTGACACACATCCTAACTGAAATTCCTTATGGTAGAGTATCCATTTCACTTGATGCAAGTTACACTCTGTGTATAAAAAGTTTACTGGTTGAAAGTTCAATGCTGTAGTTATCGACAAGCTCTATGGGACACAAAAATGGTGTTAACTTCAGTGTATTTGGTCATTTCATAGATTGTCCCTCAGCAAAAAATCACAGCTACACAATTGACATATCAGAGGGAAAGTCTTTTCAAATACAAAAGTTGCCAAATCCTGTTGCTGTCTTTTTGTTTGTTATTGCTCCCTGAAAACTGGATAGACTCCTAGGGGCTTGTGGTTTTAACCAGGATTTGTAGTCATTAATGCACCTGTGTTGCTCTTGTTTGCATATGTTTTTCAATCATGTTTTTGTCTTTGTGCGTTATTATAGCATGATGTCATTATTGATCATCAAGTATGTATGGTAAGGTCAAAACCCTATAAATTGACATTGAACACACATGAATCACATTGGGGTACAGCAACGTTTTGACAAAAGCAAGAGAGACTTCTCTTCAGATATTTTCTGCTGAATTTATCTGAAAAGATAAGAGTGCAAAAATGTGCAGTACAGGAGCTCTCCTTTTATCGTATTTTGAGTTCATACCAAATAGATGTTATGAATTTGAGATGTTTTTATGTCAGTGTTGGGAGATCCCGAACAAAATGAATGGAGATTACAGTTTGCAGTATATGTAATCTTCAGGTTTTCTTCATAGATAAGATTGTGCTTTTAAATTTGCTTAATCATAATGAATGAGCATTGGCAAATATCACAATTCTTACAGTCTAATAAAACAATGAGACACGGCTGTCATGGTTTAAAAGGGTAAAATGTTATAATGCGAGATCACTGCAATTTTGATACCATTAATAATCATGATGCTAATGACCATGATTAAAGATTAGAATGTTGGATAGATGGAAAGGAGATGAAAATTACTATTAAACTGTTGAACTTCACTGTTCAGGTGAAAGTAATATTTAATCCTTGTGCGAAAATAGTGCTTGTACTGTACATAGAATGCCAAGATGCAGATATCAATAATCACCACACCAAGTAATTCACCTTCCCTTCAAAACTACACTGAAGTTTTTATGAAACCATACACATTTTGCAATATAGCATTGTGGACCACATTTTACAGTCCCTGCATGAATATTCATTCAGCTCAGAATAGCTGGTAGATAGTGAATAGAAATAAACTGTGTAATGTATTTCTTTCTGCAACATGAGGTTTTTGTTAAACATCCATTAGAGGTACAAGTATTTCAGCATCTTATATTTGATATACTGAGTGTAGTTATTATTGTTGTGTTGACAGTTAATTCATTTCAGAATTGACAGTACTCTGAAATGTTTTTGCTTTTTTAATTTGTACATGACTAAAAACAGTATTTTTGTGGTTTATTTATTGTACAGTTGTATAAAGTGTACATAATTTATATGTTTACCATGTTGGAATGCCTTCTAGATCTATGTTTAGTTGAGTGAATTTGTTAGCAATTGACATTGTTTCTATGTTGTTGCCATTGTGTCTATGTATGTGTGTATGTGTGTGTGTGTACGTGTGTACGTGTGTACGTGTGATGACAATTGTGTACAAGGTTGAGTACACATCTTGATGTTTTGAATCTGGGGTCCACTGCATATATGGGGACAAACTGCTGACAGTGGAAGAGAGTTCCAATAATGTTCATTGTGTTTGCAAGTTTGCCTGCTTTGTGCAAAAAATTGAAATGATATCTTTCCATCATATGAAAAATAAAATTACACATGTGTATATGCAGTGGACCTCAAGTATATGACGAGCAACAGTAAAGATATAGAATGAAACCTTGCCCTAAGATGTATTTAAGAATCTTTGTGGTGTTCATGTTTGACTAGCTCAAAGATGTTTTCATGTATTTGTAGATGCATTGCATTTAGATTTAAAAAATAGTGTGTATGGAGAACTAGAACAGGACACCTGTATGATATCCGATCCGGCAACATTCATTGTTTTGTGTACCATGCGACCTTAAACCACTGTCTCTCAGAATGTGATGAGATGTGTATAAAGTCAATGGTGATTTGAGAATGTTTTAAGAAATGGGTTAATGAAGGCTCCTGAGTAATAGCCACCCAGCTCTTGTTTTCAGTGTAACAATAATGCTTTATCTGATTTTGTTAAAGACCGGGTAGTGTGAGGATACAGTGAAGTGGGTAGGATGGCCTGGTTTGGGTATACATGTATTCAATGTGTACAGCTTTATTGCTAATCTCTGTGAGTACACACTCGGCTAAAGAATTGAAGCTCAAGTCGACTGTTAGTACACTTCTACCCCTTTCAGTAACTCGTGCATTTCTGGCCAGCTCCTGGCCCAAGCTGAATTGGCCCACGCCAAGCAGTAAAAATTGCATTTAGTAACCATAGCAGAGCAGCACTACTTTAACAATGACCCATTCATGAACTCGGCCACATAAGGGATAACTACCATCGCAACTGAACGTGCGCTCCAGCGGAGGCATGGCCAGGTCATTGTGACCTTTGACCGTGCAAGAAATTTCGTCCCGAGTCTGGCGCTGCTACCGTTCATAAACTCTTCTATCGGCGCCAGGCCCGAGCCTGGCCCGTGCCTGGTGCTAGGTTGCAGCAGTGCCAAAATAGTGTGCGCCTGGTACGGGCCACTTTGGCCCTACAGCTGTACATACAATTGTACCCATTCATAAACTCAAAATTGTATGACTTACAATGTAGCTTAGGCCTGGCCCGATCCATTATGGATTCTGAAAGGGGTATAAAATGTACCAAGTAGTGACCAGTGCTATTCATGTTTTTTTTTAATATACCCTGGTGGGCAGCTAGTTAATTGGTCCACCCATGAATCCACATGCTACCTGGTCTTTTCATTGTGTGACAATGAATGAATATTCTTTATATTGACCACTTGCCATCTTGCCATTTAGGTTGTGAGCCTTTTTATCCATTTCCTGTACTCTTTGCTGTAATTGTTTGGTTGTTGCTGTATAGAGTTTCATGTTGTACGCATAATTTAAATGTTGACACAGAGTTATATGTATGTCATTAAACGGTGTTTGTCAAGACCTACACAAACCTGTAACTGTTTTAATAAACATCCATTGCATATTGTACCTATTCTACAATCATTCCACTCTGAAATGTAGCAAGCATTTTTGTCCCCGCCGAACGAGTTCGAGCAGGGGACTATGAAACGGGCTCCGTATGTGTGTGTGTCCGTGCGTCTGTCCGTGTGTGCGTCCGTGTGTGATCAAAATCTTCAATTTGCTACTTCTCTGTCATTTATGAGCCAATTTAGATTCTGTTTGCTTTATATGATAGCACTACATGGGAGCTTTGAAACTTCTATGCAGAATTTCAGTTGTGACCTTTGACCTTGACCTTTGACCTATATTGTACATTTTGCTACAAAATGCTACTCCTTCGCCATTTCTAACCCGATTTCAATTCCGTTTGCTTTATGTGATGGCACTAGGTGAGGGCTTCAAAACTTCTACACAGAATTTTGACCTTTGACTTCTTTGACCTTTGACCTTGATTTTTGACCTATATTGTGCATTTTGCTACAAAATGCTACTTCCGGCGGGGACATATATTACGCACCGCGTAATTTCTACCTTTCCTTGTTTCTTTTTTTGAATGGGATAGTAAGAGTAGTCTTACATGGTTAAAGCACAAACTGGTAGATAAAAGTACAAATTTAGAAAAGAGTATAAATTTAGAAACATGAAGATAAATTTGTGAAATACAGTGTATGCAGAAATCTTAGTCAACAACATTGTAAATGGGAAGAATCTTTATATAGGTTTGGGTTGGAAAAAGGTCAAGTGACATCTTGCCTACAGTGTAGGGGATGGGTGATGGCAGATTGGAAGCAAATCCACAAGATATCCACAAAGACTTGAAATTTTTGAAGTTTCATGCAGTTGCATTTTGTAGGATGATGTACTCTTCCATTGTTTTGTACACAATGATATCATCAAATGATCAACTGCAGTCTCTTCCTGCTACGGAGGTCATAAATGTTTGGCTATTATAACACTGCAGTGAATTAATGAAAAGACACCTTTTTTTTTTTAAATGAAAAAATTGTTCTAAAAAATGTAAAATGGAGAGAGAAATTTGATAAAGATTTGTCTCCAGGACTAATAGAAGACTTTCATCTGTTAATCTTACTTGAACATGAAAGTGGCATGACACTTGTGTTGGCTGCCAAACCCTGATGGTGGTTGTTATGACAGCTGATCCCCTGACATTAGGAAGGAATTCTGTGACCCCTGACCTTTCGTATTACCTCTGCACTGAAGGCTGCTTGAGGCAGTATATACATGTAGTTGTAAATGTTTTCGGGTTGTCAGTCTGTCTGTCCAGGTAGGTGGACCATCCACCTTCCTGGGCTGTCCGTCCATCCCAAGTAGATCTCGTTGTCAACATTTTGATAGAAATCATTCTGTGGATTTGCTTTCATACTGGATGCTTGGCCTAGGTATCAATGCTTACATGAACCAAGATGTGCTGATTAGATTTTTGGTAAATTCCCTCATGGTCAAAGGTTGCACGTATTGGCTAAAAAAAGGGGGAGCTTTTTTGAACTGTATACTTCATAATATAATGCCCAGTACATGTAGTACAGTAATACATAATTTGGTTGGAAGGGTAGAAACGAAATGACAATTACAATCTATATGCATAAATTGCTAGTGTTGGTAAGTTAAGTTCAAAGGTCAGAAGTCTCTGTACTTTTGCTAAAAACTGTGTAGTCATGCCCATGTGGTGTGCATTTGTATGCAATGTCACATTGCAACTGTTACTCCTGCTCTTTATGAATGAATAAAGAAGTGTAGAACATGTTGACTAAAAATATTTGTGTCTATTGTCATTTTTTATGTCATTTAGGTGCAAATTCATTTTTATGATGTAGCACACTCTGTGTATAGATTTTCTCGTGGATGTGGGTTGGTTATGTAGGCTGTGTGTTTGTTTATTTGGGTTTTTTGTGCGTGTGTGTGTGTGTGTGTGTGTGTGTTTACACTGTAGGTTTTCATGCGTCAACCTCCGGAGAAGTTTAGTTCATCCGTTCATCCATCTGTTGACTATCGTACACTGTAAAGCCAGATTTCTTCATCTATGTGGACAACTCCAGATTTCGTTAATGATTAGTTTGAAGAAAAAAAGAAAACAAAAAGAAACTCTTCGTGTATGTACCTGATACTTTCCCACATAATCATATGGTACTTGAATTGTTTTGCTTGGTTGACTTTGGGTATACTTACTACATGTATAAACTGGGTGATTTTGCCCTCAGGAAAAGGGTGGGGGTGTCCGGTCCAACGTCATGACAAAATGTTCTTCATCTTCATGTAAAATGTAGGGTCGTAATCACTGACAACATCCTCAGTGACAGTGTGATTGAGAGAAGACAATTCGAAATAATAATGTGGCATAACATGGATGAGACTCAGCAAAATAAAAATGCATGTACGTCCTTGGACAAGATGTGTTTACCCACCATGTCCCTCTCGACTCGGGTGTATCTAATGGGTACATGGCAACTTGCAGAAATAATAATCGTATAGGGCCCTCTCAAGAATAGAGCAGTGGCAGCACTGAAGAGGCTATTATTATGATAAAGAAAAAGACTACTGGTACATCCCGGTGAGTCTATCTACCATTATGTCCTATGTCTTCGAATCTTGCAAAAACCCTCATTAAAGTCCATGACTGTGGCGAAGCAATAAATAAAAGAAAAACAGCAGCAATCCTACATAACCCTAACACAAACCCTAACCCTAGCATTAAAAAAGTATTAAAAAAGTACATAAGGCCTATCTGGATTGTTCTAAAAGCAGTGATTTTTTCAGAACATAGATATAATACAAAAAGAAAATAAAGGAAGGTTATCTTGCTGGATGTCAAGAAAAACTTTGCTAGGGAAGTAAGTTTTAGAAACGAGCTTTACTGTAGAATCGATATAGGTGACAATTAAATCTATAAATAGATGACGATGACGAAACAAAGTGTCAAAGTTTCTATTTATCCGTTTATACTGGCATCATACCTCTCCCACCTGTAAACATGTGATAGTCCTGTGAGAGACTGCTAAGCATTAAGATTCTTGTAAAAAAAAGTCGTTGGGGTTTTCTCCATACCCGGTACTTCGATTTTCGCTTTTGTTTCGTGATCGATCTTATACTTACGAGCCCCGGAACCTGACGATCGTCAGATGTCTAGAATGAAAGTGAACAAAATAGTATTTTTCTTGTAAGTTAAGATCCCTGATGGTTGCTCAATAGAATGATCATGCCTTGATTTCTATCCAGGCGCAGCTGTAAAGGGATGTGTGGGGGAAGGGAAATCGAGCCTCGTCATCTGACGTTCTTTCTGTTGTCCGCTTTTGCAAGTTTCAATAGCATTTTATCCACCAAACTGCGCTTTCGTTTGCCATTGTACTTGATTGTCACATATCCGATCATTTGGTGAAAGTTGCGGCGTCCGGTATCAATTTTGAATGAACTATTACTGCTGGGGACCGAAAACCGAAAGTGTATCTGGACTCGAGCTATCAATGGTCGTTGGGATTTGACTTGACATTGTGGCGCATTCTTAAAGTGTGATTTCACTCCATTGTTAAAGTGGACTGACCAACATGTGGTCAATTATTAGCAGGCCAGAATGTTTCAAAGATCAAAATCGGGCGTAGAATCGGGATTTATGATGTCGCTTGTTTTAACGAAACAGTGACGTAAATTACAGTCATATTGTTCACATAGATGACGTCATCACCTGTCAAGTCTCCCACTAAATTTCCTGAGTTAAAATGAAATCAAAGAAAAGAACTTACTTTCCTTCACATCACACTAAGATAGTTGTGTTATCATAACCAGGTATTTGATGACTTCTATATAATGTGTATGTATGGAGAAGGGGTTGTAGTTGTTGAATTTGGGCTGCAAAGTAACATTGCACCACTGTACAACAACTGTGCGAGGGAAAGTTGCGAGAGGATGACGTCCTTACACCGTTCCACCAATTATGTATATATATATTATATATGCTTATGCATTGCCTTTTTAGAGGCTATACAAATGTAATAGCAAGGGGGTATATCTCATACCTCCTTGGTAATAGGTATACTTCTTGACATTGGGAGTCCCCCCCCCCCCCCCCCCCCCCCATGCAGGTATAGGTAACATTGTCTCAAGGGGAAAATAATGCATGTCAAGTCTTATATTACAACGATAGACGGGGTAATATTTGTTGTTTACATAAATACACATTCCGGGTATGGCCTCGTCGCAGCCTGTCAAATTCTATAGAATTACATTACTTGACTTGACGTCACTGCTAGCAAAAATTACTATTTCGATCCTCCGTTTATTAGTCACGTGATTGCATTTTGACCAATCATTGACCAGTGTTTATATAGACCATAACATAAGAAAGCAGAAGCAAGGGTGCATATGGGGGAAGAGATGACATTGTGCAACAAAATTAATGAACAGTAAACATGAAAAAAATCTCCGAGAAATAAGACAAGGAATTTATTCTCAAATGGAAGTCATTTTTTTTGCGAGAAAACCGGAATATAGCTATCAGTATGCGCAATATTATGTCGTCATCATTATGAACATTTCCCTTTTTGTTGTTTATGATGCGAAATGTTTCCCCTATACGAAATATTCTATACTGGAAGCATTCATTCATGCATGACTCCGATATGTATTTGCCACGGCTGAAAGTTTCGCAAAAAAAGTCAAACGAAAACTGAGAAAATTTGAATCAGGTCACATTGGATGATAAGACAAAATCATAAAGTTGAACATTCGGCGAAAATTGCGAGGAGTTACAGATATAACATTGTGCTCTTGACAATGAAATGGTTCGCACAGCGAGGAATTATAAAATGAAGAACACCAATGACCCCCCCCCCCCAAAAAAAAAAGAAGAAGAAGAAATGTGTTTAACAAAATAAGGTAATTTATTTCGAAATTGTGCATACATGGTCATTACCTATCTGATGACCTTTGGGTAGACCTTTAACGAAGAAGGAAACTCTTCCGAGGTGATCATACGCGTCCAGCGAAAGTTGCATGTGCAGGAAAGTTTTCATGAATGTGCTGGTTGAGAAAGAAAGGGAACGTAGACGGGAAATCCCCTCGGAGAAGGAAACGTCATAGTCTGGATGCCAGAGGCTGAACCTTGCTTTGCCGTCCCCCGGTGTTTTTTTGATAGTTTTATCCTATTTCGAGAGTGCTGAATCCGAATCTGGATGTTGTGACTCTTGCATCCTTGAGGGTTTTGAGATATTCAAGATGGCCGTCAAAATGGCCACGCAAAATCTTGAATATCTCAAATCCCTCAAGGATGTATGCGTGTTGTACCGGATTCGGTATCCTCGAAATAGGGTTAACCCACCGATTTATTTTTCAATTTATTCACCATTATTTTTATAAGAAAATACTAACAATAAAATTTAAGCTTTTGGCAGCAATTTTGGATATCTCAAAACCCCGCAGGGATGCAAGAGTTGCCTCTTTCAGATTCGGACTCCTCTCCCTCAAAAAAAGGGTAAATCCACAATCATTTTTTTTTTTTAATATATTGTTTACCATTAAGAAGGAAGTCAGTACATGGGAATATCCGTTTTTGCGACATTTTGGAGGCCATCTTGAATATCTCAAAACCCTGCAGGGATGCAAGAGTTGCCTCATTCAGATTCGGATTCAGCATCCGTGAAATAGGTTAAAGCCATCAAAAAACACTGGATGGACGGTAAAACAAGGTTAGGCCAAAGATCTGACTTTTGGCACCCATCTCTCACTCATTAATGTTTATATGATAGATAGCTATTAATTATGCATAATTATGAACGGGGTCATCCCACTAGACCGACACCCACGAGTCATACAGCCCACGAGTTCGACATTGAAAACAGGCCCATCAGTCATACAGCTCAAGAGTCATACAGCCCACGAGTTCGACACTAGGCAAATAAAGCCCATGACACCGACACTAAGTAAAAACAGTCCACGAGTTCGACAGATACAACACGGCGCTTTATGTGTCGGTCTCGTGGGCCTTGTTAGCTTAGTGTCGAACTCATGGGCTGTATGACTTGTGAGCTGTATAACTCATGGGCTGTATGACTTGTGGGCTGTATGACTCGTGGGTGTCGGTCTCGTGACGTGCACCCTTATGAACGAACACTGGGGATACAATAATGTAGGCCTACTGGAGAACTTGTGTGTCTCCTCGGCATACTCCTCCCATGACAGCTTAGATGAGTGATGAGTTGTCTCAGTTTATATTGCATTTTGAGATGGAACAAGAGGCAGAAGACTTTGACTATTTTGGCTACTTGATTTCTGAGTCTGCTTTCAGCACCTTACTTTGACTCTTCCCCCCCCCCCCCACCCTTTCTCTCCCTCTCCCTGTTTAAAGGAAACAAAAGCCCAAATATAAATGTATAGATTGAGTGAAAGCAACAATATTATATAGTAAAAGACATGAAGTTATTGTAGAAAATTCAAAACTTCAAAACTTTTGATTCTATTGCCCGATTTCCCTCAAACTTTCACAAATGTGTTCTTTTAATTTTGCTGCTTTCGCCCAATCAACAATATTTGGGGTCTGGTTTCTTTTGATATATGATTATCTGTTTTTCTCTCTCTCCCTCTCCCTCTCCCTCTCCCTCTCTCTCTCTCTTTGTAAAAAAAAAAAATGTATAGGCCTATTCTATACTCGTGTCCATGAAAATATATCATAGTGCTATACCTTAAGTTTTAGATTCAGTTTCAGTTTATTTATTTTTTCCACTTGTACGAATAAAAAAAGAATGTAACAGATCATCAACAATTTAAACATCAATATAGACAAACATGCGTGTGATCATTTTCATAATGTTTCGAGGCATACACTAGTGGAGGAGATCGTCATCAATAAACAGTATTTATATGCTTGACTGGGATGACATCCTCGATATTTTTTATTGGAATTGAAGGAGTGCTGTAGAATACTTCACATACAGAAGAGCGATTTCACAACTCTAATTCAAGAGAATCTTTGCATTTCGTCAGATGTATAAACAGCAAATCAAGGAAATACGATTTTGCGTTAATGACTTCCCTAAATATGCAAATTTCCTGGCAAGTATAGTGGCTTGAGAACATTTTGAATTATTTTTCACGTTGATTTTGTCGGGTTTATGACAATGTGATGCTGGGATATGGAGCAACATTATTTCAGTATCAAATGGAAGGAATACGTACCATTAAGAATTAGATCTTGTGAAATTCTCATTAAATTTTCCTTGTATAGCCCATCGTTGTGCTACATTGTCTACGTTGTCCTACGTTTCCCTTGCAATAATCATGTTTCTAGTCTGACAATCTAAGAACATGAA
Source organism: Diadema setosum (assembly GCA_033980235.1). Lineage (NCBI taxonomy): Eukaryota > Metazoa > Echinodermata > Echinoidea > Diadematoida > Diadematidae > Diadema > Diadema setosum. Next base: position 3,359,731 of record CM067075.1, read on the forward strand.
TTGATAATTGATTGATGACTGAATAAAATCAATCAATGAATGGAAGCACACATTGGACCTACAAACGAAAACTGTAGCTCCATGTTATTACGTACCAATTATACGTGCACAAGCATTCATTCATACACAAATATAATATACACACGGAAATGAATGAAAGAAAAAATGAATGAATGAATGAATGAATGAATGAATGAATGAATGAATGAATGAATGAATGAATGAATGAATGAATAAATAAATAAATAAATAAATAAATAAATAAATTAAATAGATAAAAATGAATGAATGAATGAATGAATGAATGAATGAATGAATGAATGAATGAATGAATGAATATATAAGTGAATTAAGAAGTGAATTTTATTTTAGAAAAATATGAATAGGTGTACATACACACATTCATGCACGAACAAAGTATCCCGGATCAGGGAGAGAGGTAGAGAAAGGTGAATTAAGGAGGAGACTGAAAGCGAGACTGGAGGAGAGGGATTGTAAATCTGAGAAGTGTAAAATATAATCCAAACTGAAAGTTCTACAAGCGGTCACTAATTTGCTGACAGATACAGCAAGCATTCAGTCATTGGTCATGGTTTCCTCGCAAGTTTTCTCCTTATTTCTCCAGGTCCCTATACTATATACGTCGATGGTATACGAAATGTCAAGCATTCCGAGCAGGCCAAACATTCAAAAGTCGTCCCCTCTCCCTCCCCTCTTTCTCTCTTCTTGTGACCTTGAGTCAATTAAAGTGAACATTCGCTACATGCGCTATTCTGAAGTTGACTGTAAAAGAGTTGTATTGAACAAAGAGGACAGGGAAAGTTTCACTGAAATAAGAAAAAAAAAATAAGTAAGGTTATTGTTATACGGCCAGTAATATACATCAGTGAGGGAGTCATACTGCGAATAATTGCCCAAGCAATTAAAAGTACTTATAGTATCCCTTGGTTCTCGGGGAGATAGCCGAGGGTGTTTGGACTGTTTCAAAGGTACTGGATGTGAGTAATTAAACTAATGACCGAACGAAATGTTGTGCATTATCTGTTTTATAAAATGATGAAGTAGATCCGTGTCGTTTGATAAAATTCCGCGGGAGCCATTTCACGAGTAAACAAAACGAAGAAATCTCGCCCATTCACGTAGGCCTGTATAGTGAGGCTACCATCGAGTATTGTGAGCGGTATAATGACAGGTCGTTTGTATATTTTACTATAAAATGACCGGTCATAGGCGAAGTTACGTGTTAGGCGAAATGAATTATGTCTATCGTGTGCTCTCACACAATCACTTGATTAGGATCTGCTTCGTTATTCTACAAACTTTTCTTATGACCGGTCATAAGCAAGATTACGCATCATAGGCAAAGTGAAAGCCTGATCACGTGAACGTTCTCGACTGCTTCACACTTTTATAAACGATGTCACATTAGCACGTTATCCAGTACACGACCGGCGTCATGTTATGCCACTTCCGGGTTTCATCAGCTAACAAACAAAAACCATCAGCTAACAAGAAGAGGAAGGAAAAAAAAAAAAAGTTCTTCAGCGCAACTTTCTGATTCCACTTCCGGGTTTCTTTAGCTGACAAGCAAAAAACAAAACAAAACAAAACAAAAAAAGTTCACAAATCGCTTTGGTAAAGCTTATCCACATTCTATTTCTTTTTTTCTTTTTTTTTTTTTCTGGTGCTGGCACCAGTAGATGTGTGTACGGGTGGGTTGGGGGCGGGGAGGGGGGATGGCTACACCCTATGTATTCCTATATCTTGCACACACACACACACACAAAAAAAAAAATAGGCCCGAGACGTCCCCCCCCCCCCCCCCCTTCCGCTCCCGTCGGTTACTCATGGAAAAAGATGAGTCCATGACGTCCTTTCTATGCATGCAACTCTATCATCACTTTCATGAAATTATAATGAAAATAATGCTTTGAGTTGTCACATAGCGATAACGTCCCCTTCTTCCATGTTATTTTCTAATCTCTTTTATACCATCTATTAGCATTTTTTGGTTGGGCAAATGATATTTGTTTTTCCCAATTAATTTTTCTTTTATTTCAACGATAGATGTTTGGCAAGCTCGTGTCACTACTAGTGCAGATTTTTGTTCCGGTAAATACTACTTTGTTAGGGGGTGACATCACAAGTTTGATTTGATTTGATTTGATTGGTTCCTGCATTATATCATTGCTCATGGAGATGAATACACAAACGATATATATTATATACATTGTTGGTGCCATGCACATATAGTCCTATACATAAACATTTATTGTTAACAAAGTAAGTTTTTTCATTTGCCTTTGCAATGTACAACAAAACATATATCAGCGATGCAATGAATAACGCAGAAGGGCTTGCATGCAGTCCTCGTAAATAGTACATAACATAGGAAATAGGACGGAGGGATGACTTGCATAGAGATAGGATAGTTAAACTGTTTTATCTCATCTAAATTTATTATAAGTTTTATCTCATCTGAATTTATAATAGGCCCTAAGTTGCGTAATGCTTTAAAAAGGAATTTTTGTGATCATATCCGATTTTAATCAAAATTCTAACATTTTGCTTGTCTGATTTTTCCTTCCATATATAAATATAGGCCTACATAATAGGCCTAATAGAAGTCAGCTCAACGCAGTGGACACGGCGTGCTGTGTTCCCTTTAACGCACTGGATAGTGTTACCGTATTTCATGGACACCATGAATTAATCATTATGCGTGTTACCTTTGATAACAGAGGCCCAGTGTTGTGTTTTCTGTGACACGACAGCGTGAAAGTATCAGTGTAAGTAGCCAATATAGAATAACAGTGCTGAATATGAAGGGATAACTAATTTCGTCAAGGATGACTAAAAATAGCGTTATGTCAGATAGGGATGCCTTGGATGAGAGGTGTATTGTACTTCGTAGTTTTAAAGCCTACCATGCATGTCACAGAAACTTTGCCAAGATCTCTTTAATTCTTTTTTTTTTTACTCTGTGACTTAGATTTGTCTTTACTCAGTCACATAATTATTCATCATTATCATCATCATCATCATCATCAACAACAATAACAAAGAAAGAAAGAATGAGTTATTGTATTGTGATGGAGAACCGTGATGTGCCTTGGTGAAACCAGGGTGGGGTGGAATAAAAGTGTCCATTTGGACATGAGAGTTGGAGTTGGCAAACATGGCGTGAACAGTTGCAGTCATTCGGTGCTGATCCAAGAATGTTTTGTCGGTGTATGACAGATGTTATGTCGGTGCTGACGGGTGTTCTGTTGGTGCATGACATGTGGGGAACATGTCCGGGAAATGAACATACAAACAGGCCATCTTTTGGTAGTATTTCGGTGTTTGGTACATCGTTGTATTGATTGTATGTGTATAGTGTTCGCACTCATGTGAGATGTGTACACAGGGTAGCGAACGTAACAGTGTCGTTTGTTCGTAGCGGTATTGTATACTGCGTGACATTGCACGGTATGTGTAATGGGGCTGCGTTAGCAGTGGTTGTGAGTGGAAGTGCGATTCGCGAAGCGATGCGATGAGTATGTTTTGCGCACTTGTACTGGGGCCCGTTGCATAAAACTTACCGTTGAATTTCAATGGTAACTACCGTCAAAATTAGGCGTCACAGCCAATCAGCATCAAGGATTATAAAATTTACCGCTAATTTGAAGACTTACCGCTAGAAAGGAGCGGTAAGTCCAGCGGTAAGGGTTTTATGCAACAGGGCCCTGGTCTTCTCGCTAGCTGAATACCAGGGTTGCAGCATTGATTGCTGGAAAGGAAGGGTACGTATTACCGTTTCCGTTATGTCATTTTATCAGATTAGTGTGTCACTTTCTGGTTATTTGGATTAGCATCGTTAGATGTCTTTACGAGGAAATTGGCCTCGAGATATACGAGTGTTTGTCAGGTCTGAATTGCTTAGACTATTCTCGTAGTTCGGTACGCAGTGGAGTGTACCGTACGAAGTTGCGGTAGCGACGTAGTCTTGAAATCTAGTCGGAAAGCTAGATGTTAATAATGGCAGCCAAGTTCGATGCTGCAGAGTTTGTGAAAGACGTCACTCTTGGTAGATTGAGAGGGTTAGTGAAAGCCCAATTGATTGAGGTTGCAACTCATGTAGATGCTGATATCAGAGAGTGTAGTCGAAAGAAAGAAATCTTTGCAGTTCTGGTGAAGAAGCTTGAACTGGGTGGTGTAGAAAATGAACACACAGACCAGAGTGAGAGTACAGATGAGATTGAGAGTGCTGGTAGAAAAACTGCCCCAAGTACTACCACTAATACTACTAGACCTGGTGAGATGAAGGTAGATTCCACACAACTAGAACTGGCAAGATTGGAGTTAGAAAAAGAAAAAATGAAGGCAGAAAATCTGAGACTCGAACAAGAGTTAATGCAACGTCAAATTGAGTTGACCCAGGCCCAGTCCAGTAGCGTCCCAGGGGATAGGCCTAATGTTACTATGTCGAGACCAAAGACGCCTGACATTGCAAAAATGGCAAACACAGTCCCCTGCTTTGATGAAGGGGATGTAGACTCTTTCTTTTTCTCCTTTGAGAGAATAGCCAGGAATTTGGAGTGGGAGAAGAAATATTGGTCTATGATAGTACAACAAAAGCTCACAGGCAAGGCACATTCAGTAGTGTCTGCTCTCTCGGATGAGGAGGCAAATAACTATGATACAGTTAAGGAAGCAGTCCTTCTTGCCTATCAGTTAGTCCCAGAAGCCTACAGGCAAAAGTTTCGAGGATTTAGGAGAGGTTCGGGACAGACCTACGTAGAGTTTCAGAGAGAAAAAGAAATCATGTTTGATCGATGGGTTCGATCAATGAAAGTAGATCTCACTTATGACAATTTGAGAGAGATAGTGTTGATGGAGGAGTTCAAGAAATCGACACCTCCAGATTTGAGAACATATTTGGAAGATCGAAGAGTGCATGATGTAAAGAGTGCAGCAGTCACAGCTGACCAGTATGAATTGACACATAAGGTGAAAACAAAAAGTCCTGAGGGAAAGAGGAAGTTTGATCAGTTGAGAAATCCTGACACTCAAAAGTGGCACGGTAGTCATAGGGATAAAGTAAAGACTGAATCACAGAAAGAGCGACCAAAATCGCCACGGCCTCACTACAAAGAAGTGAGATGCTTTTTCTGTGGGAAAACGGGTCACATTAAGTCTGAATGTAGGCGGTTGCTGGAACAAAATGAAGCAAAAGAAAAACAAAAGCAAAGAGCAACACATGGTTTAGTCCATGCAGACACACGTACACAGAGCAGTTCAAATGCTGAAACAAACGAGAAACCGAACCAGACAGCCACCAATGGTTTTGATAAGTCAGGTGAAAGTGATGAACAGCGTCATCCAAATGTGGTGAAAAGCAGTGTCTCAAAAATGACAGATACAATCATGTTCAAGTGGTCGTGTGGATGAAAAGTACAAGGACTTCATTTCCAAGGGTACAGTTACCATTGCTGAATTTAGAGTATCGGTTGTCATCCTTCGTGATACTGGAGCTACACAGTCCCTCATGGTAGGAGATGTGAAGAGTATGCCCATAGACTGTAACACGGGTAGGAAAGTACTGATACATGATGTCAATGGAGGAACTCAGGCGGTCCCTCTTTTCCGAGTGAATTTGGATAGTGGACTGATTTCAGGGGAAGTGATTGTGGGAATTGTTCCATTTCTCCCCATGGATGGAGTTTCCTTTTTGCTTGGTAATGACCTTGCAGGAGGTCGAGTGAGTGTCCTTCCGGTTGTTTCTGAAGTCCCAGTGTACGAGCAGGAAACTGAAAAACTTGTCGATGAATTTCCAGAAGTATTTCCAACATGTGCTATCACCAGGTTTCGAGCAAGTGAAGCAGAGAGTGAGAGAAAGGAGTCTGAAAGTGAAATTTCTCTTGGTGACACATTCTTTGGAAAGGTGACTAGTGAAGATGAAAGAGAACAAAGTTGGGAGGAAGGTGTGTTCAGTCAGCCGGCTTTAATCAAAGCACAAATGGAAGATGAGGAGTTGTTGAAGTTGAGAGAGGGTGCATTGACTGTAGATGAGGCGAAGGGAGTGCCAGAATGTTTCTATGTAAAGTCTGGTGTTTTGATGAGGAAATGGCGTCCTCCAGATCGTCCCGCAGATGAGGACTGGACGGTTGTCAACCAGATAGTTGTTCCTCCGCCGTATCGAAAGGAAATTCTACGTCTTGCACATGAAATTCCAATGGCCGGACACATGGGTGTCAAGAAGACTTTGTGTAGGATCAGAACTCATTTCTTCTGGCCCAAGATGAGAAAGGACGTGTCTGAATTTTGTCGAACGTGTCATGAATGTCAAGTGGTAGGAAAACCACAACATGCCATTAGATCTGCGCCGTTGATTCCTATTCCGGCTTTTGAGGAGTTATTTAGCCGTGTGATGGTAGAAGACATAGGTGCAGTTGTGAGTGAGAGTGTCTTGCACAGTGCTGAGAAAAGTGCAGAAGAGCTTGAAAATGATGTTCCAGATTCTCAGAGTGTGAGTTTCAAGTCAGGAATGATTCCGCGAGTAGAGAACTCAAAGGCACTAGAAAATCCAGAGTTACTGCTTAATCATTTGTCTGATTCGGAGAGGCAAGATGTTGTCGACATCTTCCAGGAATTTCCGGAGGTTTGCAGTGATACATTGGGCTGTGCGAAAGACACTGTTCATACAGTAGATGTTGGTGAAAATGCACCCATTAAGCAGCATCCATATCGGATTCATCCTGCTAAGAGAGAACAAGTTGATAGGGAGATAGATTTCATGCTTGCAAATGGAATCATAGAGCCTAGTAACTCAAACTGGAGTTCCCCAGTAGTGCTAGTCCCAAAGTCAGACGGAACGTCCAGGTTTTGTATAGATTACAGGAAGGTCAATACCATAACCAAGACTGATTCGTTTCCGCTTCCTTTGATTGAGGAATGTATTGATCGGGTAGGAAGTGCTGAGTATGTCAGCAAATTGGATTTGATGAAAGGGTATTGGCAGGTGCCATTAGACAAAGATGCAAGAGAGATCTCGGCGTTTGTCACGCCCTCCGGGTTATACCAGTGTCGTGTCATGTCCTTCGGGATGAAAAATTCCCCCGCAACTTTTCAACAGATGATGAATAGAGTTATTGCTGATCATGATAACTGTGTTGTCTACATAGACGATGTGTTGGTTTTCAGCAATACGTGGGAGGAGCATGTTGCTCATCTTCGAGAGCTGTTCCAGAGGTTGTCACATACAGGACTCGTGGTGAATCTGGCCAAATGCGAGTTCGGGAAAGCTTGTGTGACTTACCTAGGTCACATGGTAGGCCGAGGTAGCGTCGCACCACGAGATGCTAAGGTCCGAGCCATCGTGGACTTCCCAGTGCCGTCATCGAAACGGGAGCTTCAGCGCTTTTTGGGAATGTGCGGATTCTACCGGAGATTCGTTCCCAACTTCAGTCACCTGGTGGTGCCCTTGACGGACCTGTTGAAAAAGGGTACAACGTTCCAGTGGTCGGCGAGCTGCCAGGATGCGTTCCAGAAGCTGAAGGCCGTCCTCATGAACGATCCCGTGCTCATCGCACCGAACTCCGAGAGAAGCTTCCAGCTAGCTACGGATGCTAGTGACCGAGGAGTAGGAGCCGTGCTACTTCAGGATGACGACAATGGACACAGCAAACCTGTGTGTTTCTTCTCCAAAAAACTGAATCGCCATCAGCAAAAGTATTCAACTGTGGAGAAGGAATGCCTCAGTGTCGTTTTAGCCGTGCAACATTTCGAAGCGTATTTGGACGGTGGAAGAGACATCGTGGTGTACACTGACCATAACCCATTGACATTCTTAGAACGCTTCAAGCACAAGAATCAGCGTCTCTTCCGTTGGAGTTTGATTCTCCAACCGTACCCACTGAGAATTGTGCACATAGCAGGAAAGGACAACAAATTAGCAGACGCTTTGTCGCGAGTTTGAAACTGTGCACGCGCTGATAATGTTGCCGAACGATAACAATCTCAAACCTACATTGAAACCTAAATCAAAGAGAACATTTCAAACAGGACTCAAACCAGACAAGAAACTGATGTTGATTTTTTTTTTGTATATGACAAAGTATACATGTGTTTATGTATTTTCGTTCAGTTTTCTTCCTTTCCCAAGGATCTGTGAAGGAAGAAATTGTATTTATGCTAATCATGTTTGTTTCAAACGAAAACAGTATATGTGATTGATGCTAGGAAGTATGAGAAAGTACTAGTACACAATACATAGTATTCTGTCTTTATAAGGAGACATCACTTGAAATTTTTTTTTGATGTGTTACACGCCAAGCATTGTATGATACAGTTGTATTTTGAAAACCCAACATTACAGGAAGCGCCAGGATACAACTTTTGTGGTGTGTAAGATTATCGTGAAATCTGTGCTTCAGTTGCACACTTCTACATGTATTGTGATTTCATTCAATGTACCAAAGAGTCAAAGGATTCAGATTTGTTATGTATACCGATACGTTACAGAGTTAATGCTAGCAAATGCAAAAAGAGTATAGCAAAACACAACCGACTAGTGACAGGAAAACTGGTGATCACATTTTTAGTTTTATGTCCATTGATTTGTGTTAAAACAAAAGAATTTGTGTTGTTTTGTATTAATGAAAAAGTGTTGAGTGACAGTGAGGCATAAAGAAGCCAAAAGATAATGTCACATCTGTAAATTAATAACCTGTATATATATTTCGTTACAGAGTGAATGCGTCACATTTGTGTGTCGAGTATGATCTAGATATTTTCCAGAGTTTGCACATATGTTATAACATGCTAACGAGTGACAAAACATATGTGTGAAGGGACAAAAAGAAATGTCCTGATGGTTAAAATTTTGTTTTTGCTTTGGTTAACTTATGACGCAGAGTTGACATGAGTATAAGATTTATTAGCAAGTACATTGAGTCGATGTACACATGTGCTGTAGTGTTTAAATACGATGTTGTTATAATCAAGAGATGTGTGCTGTCACATCATTCAGTGAAACTCCAGTGAAAGTTTCTGTTGGAGAAACAGACATAATTATTATCTTTGCAACAGTCAGGAAATTTTCAGGAAGAAAGTGTATGTTTTGTTTTTACATTTAAAGATGCATTGTATGTGTTACAAAAAATACTATTATTGCCTGAAGTTACATGTATGTAAGTTTATGGATCAAGTATGTGAGGATATGATTACAGTCGAGACTACCAGAAAGCACAGTCTCAGTCAAAATATTGATATTACTGGAGAAATGATTGATTACATTTGGTGTAATCTTTCCGGATTATGTGCACCCGTATGTGCACCCGTTGAAAACAGTTTCACATGTGTATTACTGTAGACACATTGCGTAATTAGTGTATTTACATGTTTTGTAGGGGGCTTGTCAAGTTTTCATATATTGTTCTAAAGGTGGACAATATGATGCCGGAGTGAACTGATTCTGATAAGGGTCAAAATCAGTAATTATACGTGTAGTATACCAGGTGAGGTTTTGAGAGTACAACACAAAACTATTTGAGTTTGTAATCGTGTGAGCTGAACACGTGTAGTAAGCAAGCACAGTGAAGTAAGCCTTACAACGAAGGTGTTTATAGTCGAAAAGTTACATTCATAACTTTCCTCTTGTTGGGGGGAGGTGTGATGGAGAACCGTGATGTGCCTTGGTGAAACCAGGGTGGGGTGGAATAAAAGTGTCCATTCGTGACATGAGAGTTGGAGTTGGCAAACATGGCGTGAACAGTTGCAGTCATTCGGTGCTGATCCAAGAATGTTTTGTCGGTGTATGACAGATGTTATGTCGGTGCTGACGGGTGTTCTGTTGGTGCATGACAGTATACCATCATGATAGTATTCAGGATGCATTCATTATGATAGAATACTATCAGTCGAAACAGAATTGTGTATAGGCCTACACGTTTCATTTAACAAGAAAAAGAGAAAACAAAAATAAAAACAAAAGTCGAGGTGATGATGTCATCACCTCTCAACTCTGTCACTGGTTTCTGGCAAAAAAAAAAAAGAGAAAATTCATGCATTTGATCGATACATCAGAGGAACAACAACCATTTCCCCATAAAGCTCGTTGTTGCATTGTTATTTTATTTTATTTTTTTTTTTTTGGGGGGGGGTAAAAGTTTTTATCTTTTATTCCAATTTAAAGAAGTCAAAAAAATGGAGGAAATTACCCCTAATTAATATGTGTGTGGATCAATGGCAGACATGTAAGGAACACCACTATTGCACCTGAGTGCAGTTTGCTTTCAAACATCATGTGAAGAAACATTTACCATTCTTTTTGACTGATTTTTTTTTTCTCCATGCATTGAAGCTCATTTGAATCTGATGTGGTAGATCAATTAGTTTATCTTCCCCCTTATCTCTTTCTTTCTCTCTCTCTCTCTCTCTCTCTCTCAGTCCCTTCTCTTTTCTTGTGACCTTGAATCGATTAAGATGAACATGTGCTATGTGTCGTGTTCTATACTTGACTGTGATGCAAAATATTTTCAAGAGTGAAAGTGGATGTTCGGTTACATCATAGAGCTACAACACGTAGCTCCATTGCTTCAGCTTCTGACCAGCACCAAAGGAACAGCACCAAGACGGTGTCTGCTGCGAAGACTAATCATATATCATTAGTATGCACGTCTACGCATTTCACGGCGTCGTCATTGGACGGAGTTAATTAGAGACTTCCGACAATCCATTCACGGACTGCCACGCGCCATCGCTCCGAAGGACGTGTTGGCGCGTTTGCACTTACTTCATTACGGAAATGCGGAAGTTCATACGACGGCGTGACCCTGTAGGCTCTTATTAGCTCAAGGCACGTTCACACTGTCGCTTTGTTTATAATACTCGTATAAGTAATCATTTTCTCAGTGTAATGGACGCGAAAATAGTGGTATCTCATGGTGCCACTAAATTCAATGAACCGTGGGAGAGAACGATTATATCCATGTACCGTCAGTCCAACTTAGAAGAGAAATATAGATGGTTGCAGATGACGAGTAAACAAACTTAAATCAATATGAATCCCGGATTACAACTCATAAAAGCACACTTTTTGTTTCTTTATTCATTCTATTTCTAATCCCACTTTTGCGCAATATGAGAGAAGGGTCATCATAATCAAAATCCGTCGTGAATTTATGAAAAGGTTATATGGAACTGAAGTTTCACATAATCATTTAATTAGTCATCGGAAAAGTATCTACTAGTATCACAATCACACAGAGAAATCAGTGAAAAATCAGATTACTATTCAATTTAATTTGCAAAAATTGTTCATCATATAGTGTGCTATATTAATATAATCTTAAAAAAAAACAACATTAAACAAATCATTGAATGAAATACATTTCGATGAATTGTTTTTAAATAGAAATATAAAAATTACACATCATAGCACATTGAGTATTTGAAGAAATTGCAGTACAACTATAGCGATGAAGATACTGATACAAGCACATGCAGTGGCCATACTGAGCATCATGGTTCCGTGTTATATTTTACCCGAATCAATGACAAAAGGATGTTTACATGGACGGTGATGCCAGAGGAGATGCTTGTTTGTTTGTTTGTTTGTTTGTTTGTTTGTTTGTTTGTTTGTTTGTTTGTTTGTTTGTTTGTTTTAACAAGTAGTACATGTATATAAAATTTGAAAGTGTAATTCAGGACAACATGGAGTATTTAGTGATCTTTGAATTATCACATCACCAGCACATAATCTTATTGGAGGTACGTTTTCTTTCCCATCTTCAGCATAATTAAAGATTTATCATCACTCCCGGATTCTATATGGGAATCTTTGGTACAAAGTTTGGCTTTTCCCTGGTTTAAACCACATGACGCATAAACTATTAAATGAACCTCCTGAACGCAGCTGAAACGGACTTGGTTCTTAACAGACTAAATTAAATTTACCTTGCCAATCGGATTCAGGGTCTGAAGTAGGGGTGGGGCGGGGTGGTCGGAAGGTAGTGAGGGTGGGGTCGGACCTTGTCTCAATTGGCAGTTCTGTTCCTGTCGAGCTAAATGAATTAAAAGAGCGTAAATGGAATACTTCCGACTGGAGGTAGAACGTAATAATCATCGTGCATATGAGACGGCGAGCCTGTATACGCCCACTGGGTTCGGTTGACCAGCAGCGCGGCGTTCACTTCATCTGAGTCGCCATTGCTCGATACACAAAGATAAAGGCCTATACAGATATTGGTGGTCGGTGGAAACGTCATACACTGCGGTTCTAATAGATACACAAACCTATCAATTATCACCATTTCATGGTTTTCATTCTTTCGTCACACCCATTTGCCATAATAAAATGGCAGTCTTGCGTCAGAACACTGCCTGCCATTACACCACGTCAGCAAACCAAACTTTTCACTCACCATTACTTTTATCGCTCTAAATTATTGTCAGTCGCTGTTCTTTCTTTTCTTTCTGTGTTTTGCTTTGTCTGTTATCTGAACGAAATTTTCACGCTCTTTACTTCTATATAATAAATTGCCTTGGAAAATACAGGCTAGGTTTTGAAGAATATAACATAAACATAAATCATACTAAAGCGTATATATATAAAAAAACAAAAAACAAACTTAGTAACCATGGCTATAATAGCGTAGAGAAACTATTACTAGTCTCTTGTTTACATAATGGCCCTCATCGTTTTGTTGTATATATAAAAAAAAAATGTATATATATAGACATGATACACATATTATTCTATTTGTTTTCCCTGACGTTGTAAACACTATTGACTGACTTTAATTAAAGTCCCTAGCCCTCCGTCTCACAAGCACAACATACAGGGCAAGCATGTCGTAACCAACTATGTTTCCAATGCAGTTTAGATTGGTCAGCTAGAGGAACACTGGGTGATGAGTTCTATCAATTTGTTACCATGCTATGGTTTTTGTTGTGGCTGTCGCTGTTTTTACTGATGCTGCTGTTGTTGTTACTGTGGTAATTTTTCATATCAATACTTGCACACAATCCTATTATGGCAAAATACACCATTGCATCTTCACTGGCAATTCACAAATATGTATCACTTAACGTTAAATCGGGGAGAATGAGTTTTGTTTGTGCTTTTGTTTCTGTCCCTATCATAAATATTGCGTACGATTTCGTTGATATTTCATTTTCTAAACTGCGTGATTTATCAGTCTGAATCATTTTTTAAATGTCACTATTTCACAACAGTGTACGTCACGAAAAAGAAAAAAAATCACATCCCACCCATCTTTTCTTCTGAGATATTTTTTTTTATTTTCGATTCCTGTTTATTTACTCAACATCGTTTTATATGCTGCCAATCCTTACATAACAGACTAGTTTTATTTATTTTTTTTTGTGATTAATATTGCCAGATAGTTAAGTGATGTCTCTTAAAAATCCTAGTTGTTTTTATCCAATATAAGAAACTACCAGGGCACGTCAAAGAAAGGCGATCACATTTGTTATAGTGCTTCTGTGATTGTTTTGTGTGTGTGTGTGTGTGTGTGTTTTTAACATTTGATATTTTGGACATAACGTCTGCAATTTAGAGCGATTTCACGTAATGCCTTTGAGCGCGTACAGTGAACAGTAGAGGGCGCACTAGTAATTGCACCACTCGGTCGGACTGATCTCTGGAAGAGATCAGCGGACTGGGCTGACATTGATCGGATTATTACATTTTAGAATTTTGTTGCGCCTCACTTGAATTTGATCTAATAATAATAATGATAATAATAATAGTAATAATAATGATGATAATAATAGTAATAATAATAATAATAATAATAATGATAATAATAATAATAATAATAATAATAATAATAATAATAATAATAATAATGATAATAATAATTATTATAATAATGGTCATAATGATAATAATAACAATGATAATAATAATGATAATAATAGTAATATGATTGATATACTCCATACCTCAAGACTCATTCAAAACTGGCTCGTTAAGGGGGAAAACGGCAAGGAAAGGGGTGAACTAGCAATAATCAAAGCTGTGATCTAGTCTAGAGAAAGGAGAAACAATAATCACAATGTAAGAGAGCCTTTTAAGACCTTTGTGTCAACATTGAATATATGAAGAGTTTGTTTGTGTCCATATTTGCGAAATGGAGATATTTGCAATTAAAGGTCAAGAAAAATAAAGAGAATAATAAGAAAATTTTTGCTTCTTTTGACCATAACTTAAAAAATGTACCGTTATAATGTAATGACCAATATATCATTTAAAAGGTATTATTTTGTACTTTATGACAGAGACCGTACTTCAAAATCTTCAAAAATGGACTTATCGGTTTTTGCAAACTCTTCATTTAGTGATAATTTATAATTATTGTAATCATTAACAATAACACTTACAATATGTAGTTTTTATATAGCAAATTTCAGACTTGTTAAGAATTTCAGTACACTTTGCGAACTATAATTACCCTGGTCACCGGATAGGTTACAAATTGTATTTCCAAACAGCACTGACAGTGCTCACTCGCCACTCTCATAACACTAGGAGAAGAATTTTAACTTGAGATAATAGCTGCAGCTGTAATGAATGTTTTTATGAGTATAGAGGGGGGGGTAATATTTTCATGGTAAAACTTATTTCTTCTAATTATTTGTTGATGAATTATTCTTCCTAGGGAGGTCTGTGATACCTCCTTGTTCTTACCAATAGCTGTCTGTGTACTTGTGTGTTATTAAGTGTACAGTTGAACCTCTCTTATCCGGCCTCCCTTTATCCGGATCTCTCTATTATATGGACGCAATCTCGCCGTGATTTTTGTTTTAATAATTACGGGAGGAAAGGGGGATTCCCAACTCCTTGAGAACTCCTACACAAACACACATGAATAACATATTACTTCGAACATGATTAACATACATTACATCAAATTTCCTTCCAAATTGCTTACCTTCAGACATTTGAACATCCCCAAACATCCCCAAATGTAACAATGAAAGGTTGCAGTATACACATTACTACATGTGGTACTACAATTCGCTACATCAGTACATGTGTATGTATATGTACGTGCATAAAGCATTGAGTCTCCCGTATCCGGCCAAATCCCTTATCCGGATGAGCCCCGGTCCCGACTTGTCCGGATACGAGAGGTTCAACTGTATATCCCATCAACAGTGTACTCTTAAGGGATGTATTGGAAGGGGTTAGTGTGTGTGTGTGTGTGTGTGTGTGTGCTCTTTTTTGTTTCGTTTTTTGCACAGGACACCTATAAACAATCATAATAAACAAGACAGAGGGGACAAGCAAAGACTCCTGAGTTCATGTATTACGAAAATTATTTTTATTGAAAAGAAAATATCAGGATACCAGAGAGAATAGTACTGGGAGATTCATCACACAAACCACCAAACACAGTATAGAAAAGATTTAAGAAAACAAAATCCCAAGGTAGTATAAAACCAGAAACAACTCAAACGATACTGTCGACCGTATGCCATTGCACTACAAATGGCCCTATAAGTGCAAACAAGCTATATATGAACAGGACTTCATGCTATCATATTTCACTACATGCACATAACATAAATCTGCCTGAGCTGAAGAAATACAAAAAATAGTACCCACCATCTACGATGCCGACAAGTTGTTGAATAGAGCCTCTTAAACTTATCTACTTGCAAGTAGAAGAATACATCTCAAATTTTGCAAAATCATTGTGTTCTTGCAGTTGACAGCAGTGTTACTTATAAAAATTGCCATAATTTAATTGTGTTGCATTTCAATGCATATAATAGTTCATCATAAGTTGACTTTAAGTGTCTTTACAGGTATGATGTATTACCCACAATTTGTTCTTGACACTGGAAAACCTACATACATACAAGTATCAGGGACTAAAAAAGTAAGCACTGTCTCATTATTTTGATCACACCTTCGCTAACATCTCATAAGTCATAATCATTGTAGATTTGATGTACAGAACATCACATCTGGGGCCCATTTCATAAACTTGTCGTCAGTGACAAGCTACTAAAATCCTTGCATCTGATTGGCTGAGAGCAAATTTGTCATAGAAATGTGGCAGTTGTCACTGATAACAAGTTTTATGAAACGGGCCCATGAACTGCATCATGGCACATTATTATGTGCATCAGTGCACATGCAATCTGTGTATGCATGGGGGTGGGGTGGCTTTGGACTGGGAATTCCCCTATAACACTAATGTTGAAGAGAGGCAAAATACTCAGTAGCCACAAGTGAAGATCTAGCCATGAAAAATAGCAGTGTCTGGAGTCTAGATTCAACAGTCTGTTTCAGACCATGTGAACATTGACAACATCAACAGATTTGATGTCTATGAAATAAAACAAACAAACAAAGAGCATAACACTTTTAGAGAATAACATCGGGACAATCCATGATACAATAATATATATAAAAAAGGCTTGACATGATACAATCATATTTCATCATCTCAAATGAATATTGCAAGGCAAATTTTGCGATCATACAAAAATATAATTTCATCTGGCTTTCATCAATGATTTGACTTCAAGAATAATTGACATATGACATGTTCCATGATATTGAGATCTATCGGTAGTCAAAACAAATACCAGAATGCTAGGTGCTATATTCATAAGAATCATGATGATGATCATGACAACACTGATGATGAAGATGAGGTTTAGGAGGATGAATAATTAATTGAGACATGTTGGCAGCATTGATAATGGTATCATGAAAATGTAACCAAAGATGCTAAAAGAATTCAAATGTCTAGTGGTGATGATAATCATGAGTATCAGTTACCATGGCAATGACTATGATGATGTATATAAATGAGGGCAGTGATAACTGATAAGTATGACAAGAAAGACTACATGTATACAAAAACAACGTACGAGCTTGACTGAACACCATTTGCAAGCTACTCACACAATAACTCACTATACAAACTTTATTGCTGATGCCTCATTCCCATCGGCACAAGAACATGAATTGAGAACCAAAAGGGTGTTAATTAACATGATACAAAAGTCAATGGAACTAATGGCCATATGATTCTCATCCAAATGTCATTTGCACTACTTATATTTGAAAATCTAAAACTGCCATGTTTCAGGTAATAGCTTATGTTGAACCATAGTTCATGCAGACAAACACTATTTTATACAAATCTGTTACAATTAAGTACATGATTAAGCCTTTTTTTCCCCCCTGTGTGTGTGTGTGTGTGTACACATATATGTGTGTGTACTGCTGTAAAACCAGAAAAGTTTACATGCATGCATGAAACTTTCCCAAATTTCGTGAGAAGCCAAGATTCGCAAAATTAAAACGCATGTGAAAGTTCTTGTCTGCACTGTGCATTGAATGCCAATGGCAATTCACAAAACACTTTATGCCACGAAAAAGGCTGTGGGCTGCAATTCGCGGAAATTTCATGCCGCTAATAATTCTGGTTTTACAGTAGCACATGGGCATATCCCTTCACAATTACTGCGCACAAACAGTTTACACTTCAAACATGAGTCCTACCCAATACTATGTATACATAGCAGAAAAACACAGTGATCATGACGAACAAAAATGATGCAAATTGAGACCCCAAAAAGCTATGATGTGAGTGAGGGGCCCCAAAGACGGTTGGACCTCTCGGTCCTGGCGGACCAGGCAAAGACTTCAACATGATTCAGGGATGTTTCTGTGCATGCTCAAAACATGGAACACAACTAGTAAGAAATGATACAATCATAGAGATTATATACAAGTTCCACCATGGATATGATCCAGTCACATGCGTGCGAAACCCAAAAATGGGCAGATCCCAAAGTCCCCTAGCTGAGATCGAGAAGCACATTCACATACTATAAAACGAGGAATGTTCACATGCATTCTAATTTCATGAATTTTGTGAGAGCCAAGATTTGCAAAATTAAAATGCACAGAAAGTTCTTACCTACATTGTACACTATATGCATTGATGCCAGAGGCAATTCGTGAAAATTTCGTGCCGCAAATGTATCATATCTTACAGTAAGTAGTCTTAGTTGTTCGAAACCACTATCACCGTAATGCTTTTATTTCTGACATTGAATTGAATTCTAAGTTCAAATTTGAATTTGAATTGCTATGTGTTTATCTGACCACTAATGAAGCATTGAATGCATACAAGCAAGTGACCAAATAGGGTTAGAAAGGCATTTCTTAAAAGCTGAAAAAAAATGGAATTGCAAATGTGTTTGAACCAGAAAAGCATTTCTGTAGGGTTGATGAAATGCAAAATTGTTTTGAAATGCATTTATTGCTTGGACCTGCCCAATACTAACCACTGCCAACTACACATCTTCCGCTCTTTGGGTCAAACTGTGCAACGGAGATCTCAATCTATAGCGACAGAGTTGATAAATGCAATAATTTGAGAAACGTGATCCAAAAGGCATTTGAAAACACATTTTGATAGCGGCATTTAGAACATGGGAAAGTTGATAAATGCAGACCAAGATTTGTCACAACACTACCTCAAATGGATATATCTTTCAATAATTTCTCATGACAGGCTCAGCTATGGCACAATATAAAATCTTCTCTTTCTCTCTAATTTTTTTTTAGCAAAAATTGAAAGCACAATAATTCTATACCTGAGAATGAATAGGCACAGAAGGTCTACATGCACAAAATATCAATTTCTAGCTACAGTGTACATATCTGAACACCACTCACATTACATGATGAGAAATATCTAAATGTTTTAAATCTTTGCATGGCAATACACACTTTTGATATTTTTTTGTTATATTTTGTGGAATAACTCATCAGCTGAGAATGAGAAGGGCGTTAAGGTGTCTTGAACACTATGGGTTTAGCAGTAATTTAACGCCCTTATCATTCTCAACTGATGAACTCTACAAATTAACTGTAGTTTAAAAACACACACACAAAGACACGATATGAATATCTGATGAATATAATCTCAAAGATTAAATCTTTGACAGCTGAGTACCAGTCGCTTACTATTTAGATGCATTCTGGCACTCTACATCAATACCACATATATGGACATTTACTATTAGTGATATTTCTTGACATATTTGTGAAAAGCCTTTACAATCTGGTTCAACAGTGGAATACAGTAGTGTCATACCATGTCTTTCAATGAATGTATACAAATAACTGAATTTGATAAATATCACAATATTTCTTACAAAAATAATCTGCAGATGAAATATATGACAAGTTCTTTCAAACAATATTGGATTTTGTGATGTCTTTAGAGGAACATATCTATTGTATCTGAAGGCATGATTTCTGAAAACATTGTGTATAGAGTAAATTTTTGTGACATTATACACCAAGATGACAGTGACTCTAAATGAAGTATTATGCCACAACTAGTTAGCAGATACATACAGAACAGAAATGCTTCAAACAAGAAACTTTTCATATTAAAGTATAAAATTACTTTGCAGAAAGATATTTCATCAACATTTTTATGTAATATATAAACCTCTATGCTAACTTTTTTGTCCTTTTATTATGTCATTTTTTATGAAGGCGCTTTCTTTCAAATGAATCAATTCAAAGTAAATTGGCAAATTCAAAGCACACATACATGTCTCAGTCCCAGAATAAATCATCATCATCACATAAAATTAGAAATTTGTGAATATTGTGAGAAGGGGAGGGGGTGGGAAGGACAAAGGGCCAGGAGTGCAGGAGTTAAAAAAAAAAGAAAAAAAAAAAAAAAAAACAGAAAAAAAAAGAGAGAAAAAAAAAAAACAGAAAAAAAAAACAGAAAAAAAAAAAACTACCAGTAAGTACATTGGCGTTGAAATACATTCATGGTTTAACCCACACTGAAATTTTCTTTTTCTTTTTCGGGGGGGGGGGGGGGGGGGGGGGGGGGGGCCAATGGCTAAAGTTGAAAAAATAATAATCCTAAACAAAGCTGATACAGCTTTCTGTGCAAATACACTGGCAGTGTTTCTTTGTGTGATCTTTCTGGCAGAGAACATCTCTTCCAACATAACACAGTTGTGAGTTCCACTGGGACTGATTTAAAATATGCCCCCCCCCCCCCCCAAAAAAAAAAGAAAAAAAAAAGAAGAAGATAACAATAATAATAATAAAATAAAATGTTGAAGAAAGTCCCAACTTAGGCCTCATACATGGCTACTTTGGTTAAAAGTAACCTTTGCTTGTGTGAGGTGAAGCAAAGCAACTGCCAATCACAACCCCATCTTGTGAGGGGTGGTGAGTCTACGGACAAGACAAATCATCTGAGGATAATTGTTGGGCCGTGTCTGATCCTAGAACCTGCAAAATTACAGCTGGCGACTCAGTACCCTAACCAACAGACCGCCATGTTTCAACAAGCTCTACACCTTCATCAGTTTAGCAACCATGAAGTTATCACATTGCCACGGGAACAGAATAAGCAATATCAAATATTGACATCACTACAGCAGTGCAGCAGTATCACATGGCTACCAAATGAATAAGCGGCAATTACCATGACAACACTGAGGGTCCTTTGACTCACTACTGAATATACAGCTGTTCACTTACATGAAAGCATTCATCCCACACCTAAATTTGATGCATGGTATGGCTGAATAGATCCTTCGACATGATGAAGGTATTGCAACAAACATCATCACATATAGGAAGACTGAATATGATGTAGTAAAGTATGATAAGTTCTTACAGCTGTACATGCACTTGCTGTGAAAGTGGATCGCATCGTGATTGAGATCTTAGAACCTGACCCTGGTTGTCGCTCTTTTTTCCAAAACCAATATCAGTCAGTCTCTGAAGTAATTTGCCACAAAATATGGAAAGAATGACTGACGGAAATGTTTAATTCTTGATGTGATGTCAACTATTCATATCCCCTTAAGACTCTAAATTGATCTGGTGCTGGACAAACAAGGGCCTATCTCAATGTAGGAGACTTTGCTGATCAGTCGCTGCAACTCATGCACCTCTAAAGACCATGAAATGGCTTGTGCTCACACCAAGAAGGTGACTCCGGGGCAAAGTCTGAAATGTTTCCAAACAAGGTGACAACTTAATGACCCGGAAGTCACAGAGACGTTGCTGTGATGTCACCGCAACATCTCCTAGACGTCTTCTCAGTCATAGAGATGTCTCTGCAACATCATCAGTAGGTCGCCAAGAGAGGAGATGTCTTGGCAATGTCATGGACAAAATCAGTCTCTATAACTTAGCTGCAAATGAGGAGATGTCATAAAGACATCCCCGAGACTAGCTAGAGAGTGGAAATATTCTCCCCCCCCCCCAAAAAAAAAAAAAAAAAAAAACATATATAAATATATTATATTTTAGCACATGTTCGATTCTCTTGCAACATCCCAGAGACAAGGCTAGTCTCCAGGAGATGCAGAATTGTCATGGAGACATCTCCTGTCGTGGAGACATCTCCGCGACATCTTTCAGACAACTCTGCGACTATGAAGTCTTGAGTCCCCACCTAGTCTCTAAGCCAAGGAGATACCCACTTAACTGGCTGCTAACTCAACAGGCACTAAAGCACTTACTACACATAAATCAAAGGAGAGCTCTGCCCCCATGATATACAAAATGGCATCAACAATTAAAAACAGAAACTAACACTGAACAATAAAAACAAAATTCCACAGAGAAAGACAATCATCAACATGAGGAAACTTAAAACCACACGAAAAAATAACGGCACTTTCATGCCATTTCATGAATTTCATGCAGAATTCATAGGATCAAGGCTAAATACAACTTTTGTGTGTGATACCTGAAGAGTAAGTAAACTTAAAAATACCATCTGACTCAGTCCCATATAAACCTAAACCCCATAAAGCATTTTGCATTAAGTACCATCTGCAATATATTATTTACACTGATGATATAAACAAAAGCATTACGAGTATGTGCTATAAATATACATTTTAACAAAAGCCTATTTGCAATGATAAAACAGATCTGATATCATTTCGATTAACTTCTTGCAAATAGTAACACTTCTGTATGTACAGAATATTGCAATAAATTAATAGTACCTTTTCATATATTTCTATACCGACGCATAAATAATCACTAAAGTGCCACAACGAAATTTTGCATTCATTTGTTAGACGTACTGTACACACACAACCAATGAGAACATTTTCTCAATACATGATTTTTTTTTTCTTTTCTTTTTTTTTAACCCATCATGCTAGGTTTTGATGACACATTATCTTCAAAGTTTGTGCGTCCCTTTTGCAACTCTGAAAATTAGATTTCTTTCATAAGCTGGTATATTCAAATACAGGTACGCAATTCAGAACTTTTCTCAGATTACTGAAACTGACGACTTCTCGATGATGGAGGGAAAACAATACTATAGATTTCAAAAGAATATCTTAGGATCTTGAAAAAAAAATCCATTTGTTATATGCAATACCAAGGGGGGATCAAATTCTTGCGTGACATGGGGTTGTTTTTCAATCCATTTTCAAAAACTCCGAGTTGTGTTACCGTAAGATTTCATTCACATCATTGGCAGACATCCTCTTTCAACAATGCCAAATTTTGTGACGTTTTCAGATGGGATATACAACCTCTAAGGAAAGCAGTCAAACAGACTTCTATGAAACAGTCTCATTCCTTACAGCTGAATATTTATGAGAGTAATTTAAGCCAAGGTCTGACCTGGCATGATAACAGTTTGTCTTAAGACTTTGATATCAAACAATCATAGTCATTTTTAAGTATTTTTTCCCCCCACTCGTTCACAAGACGAAAGTTTGAGCGAAAAGTTGGTATGACAAACTGGCAGTTTGAACTAAAGGGTTTGATATGGCTTGATGGCAGTTTCAATTCAATTTCAAATCATTGCAAGCTTAATTTGTAGTCTAAATGACCATATGGAAGTATGAGTCAAAATTTCAGTTGATGCACAGGTGGTCTTTTTTTTTCAAAGAGATTAGTAGCATCAGGAAAAGGTTTGAGATGACACCAGATAATTTGAGCGACAGTTTCACATGTAACACAATGGGGGCTATACTATCAAAGCAATAGTATAAAAGAAAGCTATCGATTCAAAATTATATGTATAGCTATATATCCCCCCTCAAAAAAAACAAAGAAAGATACAGTTCAGACCACAAGTTCCTAAACCAGAAACCATCTTACTCACACAATAAAATAGACCCCTCAACCTTGGATTACCACTCCAAGTAACATCTGTATTGGCAGTGTGGCAACATAAAATAATATCAATTTTCATAAAAATATATATTATTATATCTATGTATCTATTTCATAACAGATAATATTTGAAATATATAATTTAGTTAGCTCAAAAACCAGAAACTATGAATGAATTATTCAGTATATCACATAATTTTACAATATTAAGGCAAACAAGATGATTAGAAATTTACACACCAAATCATTTTCCCCACGTGTCAAGGTAGACAAAAGGCCCTGATGCCTAAAGATGCCTGCAATCTTAGTGAATTAAAATAATTATAAGTTACTGTGGCAACAGTCAAGACTTAACCTCACATGTCCTTGCCGCTGCTTTGGAAACTGGGCGTAATTTAAGTTACAAATGGTATGGGCTGCCATATGATAATTGATCCTGAAATCAAACTCAAACAATTAAAAGCAATGGCCTGACTCTAAATGTCTCTACACATTTCCTTTTTAGACATTTTACGCAAGGTGCCGAGATTAGCTTGATGGAGTGAGGAAAACAAAGAGAATTTATGATGAATTACGAAGAGATACCGTAAGTGACAACTTTCGATTATTAATGCCGTATATGTCAATTTGAATAATAAATACACTCAGATCTGTATTGTACATATCAACATACTTAGATGGTGATCAAACAAATAGCAGGACACAAAGTTCAAAGTCTATACTACAAGTAATATTTCACCACTGACAACATCAGCTTTCAAGGTATGGTATAGTATTGGTGGAGCTGAAGATTGGACTTTAAACTTTTGGCAAAATAACAATAAACCACCTATGAAATAGTACAGAGCATACCATTCTATGAGGAATTCAAAATTTATTCGTTAAAAATAGGTTTTGGAATGGTCGAGATATCCAATAACAAAGTAAAACAAAACGATTGTAATAAAAGATGGGTCCCACCTTTTATTAGGATTGCTCTGATTTGGGTATCTCAGCCATTATATAACCAATTTTCATCAAGTAAACATTAAATTCCCCTTGAATTACATGCTCTTTCATATTTCATAAGAGGTTTCTCATTATCTCACCCAAAAATGTCAGAAACCTGAAGTTAGGTCTCTACCAAAACTATATGATCCCTTTAGGATATCTTAACCTATTTTCTAAGTCTGTAACTGTGTCAAGCGATGGCCAATTCAAAACTAGGTCATGCCTACATGTACTTTTCCTTTCGCAATCCAACAAACAGATAATAGCCTGATGGAGTGGTGAAAGACAAGGATACATGATGAATATGAAAGAGATATCATGCACAACCACGTGAGAATATGACCTTCCAAATGCTATACATGGAAGTGTGGACGAAACACCCAGTTCTGTGCTTCATGAATCAGCATGTTTAGCACCTGACAATGTTCAAACAAACGGTCGGCCAAAAGTTCAGAGTCTACACTCATATTGCAAAACTGACGACATCAGCTGAGGGTTATCTCAACAACCTATTTTCTAAGTCTGCAACTTTGTTTGCAACAGCCTACTGTGAGAGAGCATATTTTTGCTGTGTGGAAATTTTCATGTTCTTCGCATGACATAAAACTAGCCTGAAAATGAAAGCACACAAAACATTTTGCGGTTATATGTAATACTATCTTATATCCAGATTGCATTAAAAAACATGCAAAATTCATCTTACCTGGATAAGTACATAAAAATGTCCACTTTTACAGTATTTAGAATTGAGTCACAAATATTGTTTTTTTCATAATCCATTTTGATCATCAACATAAGAATTGGCATACCAGTAGAAAACTGATGAAAGCTTAAAAAAGCAAAATAAGTCATACTTTATGTGACTTTATACTTTAGTTTCTTTATGGAATGAAACTCATCATAATTTTTTTTTTTTTTTTTTTTGGTGCAATGTATATATTGGTTACTATTAAGTGCAGTAGACGAAAATAGGATTTTTGTGCAGTATTCATAATTATTTTTCATACAATACACAAATTGGTGCAAGGCCTGTGATGCTTTTGGTAAATATAAAGAATTAGAAGTTCTTGTCATCTGTATCTAAAAACAAAAAGCTGATTTGCATATGATGAGATGACTCTGAAAGATACTGTTTACCATTGGGAGCGGCGATTTAAAAAAATGTTTGAGTTAGAATCTATCACATTTGATGCATATGTGCAGGTCAGTCGCATAAAAAAAATCCTATCATATAACAATTTTGCAGTAAAGCCTAAAATATGAGGAGATATCACTATTTTTCTCACTACTCTGTAACTGTAGATGCTTTAGTTCAGAAACAGATCTTAGTTCTATTGTTCACATTTTGTATATTTAACAATACTTAACATTGATTATACTGATTAACTTTTTGACACTGGTTGTTTCTATCCCAAACTCACATTTTAGAACTATTTTGAAGCACTAAAGCTGGGTTTTTGTTTCATCTGCAAATGATAAACAATGCCTTTAAATCAAAGATGAGCTGTCCTACCGCTTTGTCAAGCTGTTCATGAGACATGATTTTTAACCCTTTCTATGCCAGGGTCTTTGGAGAGTCCTGTACAATGCTATGGGGTTTTCTGTGACAGTCAGGGCTCAAACCATACAAAGGGTTAAGTTACTTTTACCTCAAGGATAATATCCAACAGCAAAGCAGTTCACCCTAAAAAACCATCAAACTTCGGCAACCCATTTACATAAAATCTTTAAATGGATAGAAAAAAAAAAAGCATTCATCTTTTTTTTCTTTTTCTTTTTTTTTTCACCAGCAAGATACCTAAGAGCTATGATATCACTA
This sequence comes from Diadema setosum, assembly GCA_033980235.1. Taxonomy (NCBI): domain Eukaryota; kingdom Metazoa; phylum Echinodermata; class Echinoidea; order Diadematoida; family Diadematidae; genus Diadema; species Diadema setosum. The sequence continues at coordinate 3,385,725 of CM067075.1, forward strand.
TACCATATCCAAAGTGGTTTGTTCTAATGTTTACTGTCTACCCGGATATTTTAGTACAATGAATCCAGTCATGCAAAGATGTCCAATTTTCGTAGCATTTTGCATGAATCTTTCAACAGAATAAATCAATCCTGGCAACAGAGGTCAACAATACACCAGAGATACTATGTAGTGGCGTTGCGTGACAATGAAACTCACCTTCCTTCAAACAGGAAAACACAGTTCATACGTTCCTATGAACACACCTCTGGAACTCCACACACAACATGTCAACAACTACATAGCAGTGTGCCATGCTACATGAACCTTTTTGTTTTACCATCGGTTCATATTCATTGTCCCTGCCTATTGATCTTCATGCACTGTTGTGCATGATAGATTAAATTTTCATGCATTGCAGTGTCTTTTCCTTGCTTTGAGTGCTAACTGCCACAGAAAACCCCGTTGTACACACACTGTACAAAATCCCTAACACAAAGAAGGTTAACAACAAGTCTTTTTCTAACATTAAGTACTGTCATCCAACTAACCCCATTGCCCACAAACTATCTTAGTTATCTATTAGGTTGATTATATGACACAGCTGGATCCTGCAATCAATGGGTTCTATCTCTGAATGAATCCTAAAGGATTAGAAAATTGGCACTAAATGAAACACTCAACTAGGGCACGAAGATGACTTGAACAGTAATGAACATATTCTAAAGCAAGCGAACAAACAAACCAACCACAGTCTTAAAACAAAACTAGACTGTTCATGTAGTCTAAATGTCAAGAAGGTTGGCCATGAAAGTGCAAAGCCACACTCTGGAATCCAACACTGGGAACAGAATTGGCTGAGGAGAAATTCTACCTCAAAGTCTGGCTATCAAACTATGCTAATGCTTACACTCTGAGGAATACAAAACCATTTTCAGAGAAGAGAAGCGGACAGGCACATGAAAATTTTTACCAAGAAGTAGCAAGGCTACACTCTGGAATTAAAAACTATTTTCCAGACAAGAACATGATTGACGCAAAAGAAAAACAAGGAAACGACAACCTTACACTGAGAGCTGAGTCAATGGAATAAAATAACGTATATATTGTAACAATATCCTCTTCCCCCTCAGGCGTTCAACCATACACATACTGTAGAAGTGGAAATTTTTCGCGGTGTTGAAATTTTTGCACATTTTCCGAACAGAAGCTTCTTGATTTTGCAATGATATCTGTGAAAATTAAAGATCTACAAATGCAGGGTACACACAACAAACTCATATGTACCGACCTATGATCCATTAAGTCTTGCCGTCTGCATTCATTCTAGTATTAAGGCGTACTAAAAAGAAGAATTGTTGAATGAAAGACGTCCACTTTTTTTTTCTGTTAGAAAATATCATGCACAGTACTCTGCGACAATCTCTCACTTACACGTCAGCTTCAGCATCTGACAGTATTTCGAGGCAGTTTTCAGCAGTTCAGATTTCAGCCATTATTCATTCACGCAAACACCGAACCTGGCACAAATGCAGTCACCTTGTGTGAGTGTAACAGGGTTTATATTATGCAGACATGATAATGAGAGAAGTTCTATATAGAGTTACCAAGGAGATAACAAGTATGTCACATGCATCTAAATAGGTCACCATAATCCCCAAAGTAGGAGGCTCGTACATGATCTTCATTTCTTCTTCTTGTTTTTTTTTTTTTTTTGGGGGGGGGGGGGGATTGCAGAGAGTCTTCTGCGGATTTAGAATGACTTAGCAGGAATGGTCTGGTGTATATTGTCTCACACACACGATAATTTGCTATCTGACTTACAATGTATCTCCTCTACACATCTGTCTCAAGACACTCTTGAATTTCAGGATGTTTATTGCAAGCAACTTGGCTGCAACAGGGTGGTATCTTATCAGGGGACAGTGCAACCGCAACAACCCTCTCTCTCTCTCCCTCTCTCTCTCTCTTGTTTCAAGCCATACAAACAGAATTCAAATACATTCAGGACAAAGGGCAAAAAAATAGTCCATGAGTTAAGAGGACTTGTGGTTTGGCACAAAAAGGATAAGAAATATATGTTGGACATTTCAAGTTGTGGCAAATTTGTTAATATTTCCAAGGGAAAAGTCAGCCTCTCTTTAAATGCTGCATTTATAAATATTTCAGGAACTCGGCCTACTAGTATCTTGGAAAAAGAAGACTTGTATTAAAGATAGGATGAAAAAAAGGGTATGATAGTCCCTCAAAAAAAGAAATTAAATGCACCTGTTGTACATCTTGAGTTTAGAGACTTTTCATGCTGGGCATTTCTATGGAAATGAGACAAAATTCAACTATGGATCGCCCTTTTACCCTACTGCCCTTTTACCATACCTATTTGTTGACCTTCAAACGTCACTGTGACATTAGAAGTATTACATTTTCAGTCATTCAATTTTGACAAATCTTTGTGGAAGATGCATAATTTACAAACTTCGCACAAAGTTACAAGTCACTAGAGTCATTTGTTTCTTGATCTTTCATAAAAAAGACTGTACAGGCACAGTGTTGATATCATAGTGTATAGTACCTAATATCTGACTCCATCAAGACAGTTTGTCAAGACAGAGAGTTTGAAAGGCAATATCGTGTCGATGTGCATCCTATATCCTCTCTTGTCCGATAACCCCTTCATCGTAGTCTGACTTAAGCTATTCAGGGACATGAGACAAAACAGGTATTCCCTGGTCAGTATTGCAAATGTTCTGCTTTGCCATCTATCCAGCCATTCAACCACTAATCTTTTCATATCTTGATCTATTCATTTATCCATTCATCCATATATCCATCTTTCTATCTATCCATCTATCAGTCAATCTATCCATCCATCTTTCTTTCTCTCCATCTATCAATTATCCATCAATCATCTATCTTTCCATCCTCTATCCATCTATCTTTCCATCTTTCTATCTAACCATCCATTCATCCATCCATCTTTCTACATGCATCTTTCCATCTTTCTATCCATCCATCTATCCATCCATCCATTCATCTATCTTTCTATCTTTCCATCCAGCCATTCACTAGGTGTGGAAAACCCTTCATTCCTTACTCGGACTAGCCTGGAGCATCTGGAGGAGGCTGTCCAGACCAAACACAAAGCTGGCGTCCACGCCCTGGTAGTCCATCCCCTCTGATGCTTGCAACTCCCAAGAAGAGGCATGCCCAAAGTCGATAATTTTCACCATGGTATTCGGTGTGTCCTTCTCATTCCACGACCGCCCCCTGCTGCCATTTCTCCCGTCCCCGTCCCCGTCGGACCCCGTGTCCATCCCTTCGTAGATCATCAGGACAGAGCAGCCGAAGAAGCGGTAGTGGTCCAACTGGGAGATTCGGTCCCTGAGCTCAGTGATGCGGTCCACCATCGACCGGCGGATCTCCTCACAGTGGCTGTGCCGCTGGTAGATGAACCGGCCGATTTCCTCCCGAAGGGATTCTTCCGTCAGCGTGTTGCCGTACTTCTTGTTGCAGCACATATAGGAGCCTTTGTCTGCGTGGTAAACCTGCGCTCACAACACCGTAGCAACAGCCATAAAAGACAAATGAAGAGACAGAGAAGAAATAGGTAAATATCTAAATGATGACTGGGACGGGAGAGAACATAATTATATATAATGTTTCATCTGAAGAATTTGTAATGCCAGTGAGGTAGGCAAAGTCTAGGGACTTATAACCCCTCCCCCCCCCCAAAAAAAAAAGCAATAATGAACAAACAGCATTTCAAATCCTGAAGTTAAAAAAATTCTGCATACTCCAGACATCACTGGTTTGTACCAGCTTAAATTTTTGTGGTGGCGTATTTTCACAAAATTTCAGGAATCACCTTTGAACTGTGAATAAGGTAACAATGTAACTAGCAACCTCAGATTTCAGCATTGGGCTTGCAGTATTGTTCTTCTGTTTGGCATTGTTTAAAATTTTCATCTTCTTATACATGTGAATTGAGAGAATGCAGCAATATTGATAGGACACATCAGTAAAAGTTTGAAAAATATCAGACAATCCATTCAAAAGTTATGAATTTTTAAAGTTTCAGTGCTGTCATCATTGGATGAGAAGACTACTACAGCTTGTGATGTCATATGCGTAGAATGATATAATAAAAATTCAACATATTTTCACAACATCTGACATGACCTTTCATTTTTTTCTCCCATCAGGAAAAAAGGTTGTGTGGCTTGTACACCAGAAAATAAAGTGGATACAATATGAGAACAACCCAAGCCTTGAAATCACAAATACCTGCATGCCTCCAAAGCGTACTCCAAGAGTTCTCGTGGTGCTCTCTGTGGCGCGGGCAATGTTCAGTTGCTTCTTCTCCTCCGATAGGTCGTCGCCATAGCAACGGGTGCCAATCTTGAGGTCCAGGATGGAGGGGCAGTGGAAGTATGCAGATATATTCTCCAACAGAATATACTCTGGAGAGAGTAGTGTTAAAGTGGGAGAAAAAGTACATGAACAGATGGCAAAACATGACTTTTAGACAAAGCTATCATGTATCTATATGTCATCCTGCATCACAAAACCAACAGAAAGTTATCAGACACAGATTTTTAGTAAAGAGCAGATTCTGAAAGAGCAGACTTTTAAGCTTTAAAATGATGTATAACTCAACTCAAATGGTCTCTCCTAACCTATCCTAAAATTGGAAAGAAAGCAAACACTCTGAATAATGTGAAGTAAGAAAAGGGGTTCCAAAGTACATCGTCTATTCAAGCGATCAATCTTTATCAAGCCTTGCTAGCTGTGCGATGAATGAAACAAATAACAGGATGTTAACCACCAGAGCAACAATAATGAAGGGATTATCAGATTAAGCTGAAATTGGGCACGCTTTATCAACACATTCTGTAGATGATCAATGCCTACTTTCAAAGCAATGGAATCATTCTTTCTAAAGTTATTGGAGTTGAAAGTGAAGAGTATGGACAGGGTTTTTAAGAAATGAAAAGAGGACTCTATGAGAAACACCAAATCACACTATTCTACCAAAAAGCATTCCAGAAAAATTGCTAAAACACAATCTCCTTTTTATTTTATGATCCCAAACTTTAGTATAAGGTAGAAGAAGACTTGCTCTTTCAGAAAATATGAAAAACTCAAGATTGGCATGGTTGACTCATTTCATCTATTTTCAGTCCTAACAAAAAATTAGTGCGTGCGACTTTTTGTTGGTTTTGTAGTGCACTGTCACATATATTGGGCCGGATGAATGAAAGCTAGCAATTATTTGTGTTAGCTTCTTACTTGACGCTGCTTGAATCTGTATGCATTAAAACAAGCAATTGCTTGCGAGCAAAAGCCTTTGCTAGCAAGCACAAGCAATTGCTTGCTGCCTGCAAGCAATTGCTTAGAGACCAAGCACTTGCGTAATTGCTTGCTGCCTGCAAGCAATTGCTTAGAGACCAAGCACTTGCGTAAAAATGTATGCGTAAAACATACCTTTTGCTTGTTCTTGCTAGCAAGAAACGAGCTTGAGCTTTTGCTTGACTGGGACGTTCCCTTTTAAGTATCATTTTCATATTCATAAAAAAGAAACCAAACTTGAGCAGGAGTAGTATAAATCTACAAAAAATTACTCCTAATTAGTGCAAGAATTTTTTTTGTTTCAACAATGGGAATTTCTAGTGGTCAGCATGCAAATTGTGGTAAGAAACAGGTAGGATGTCTGACATCTGTGGAGAGCACGGAGACCTCTCCCCACATGCTACCTGGCAGATCCGGGCTACTATAAGCAGTGATCGGAATTAGTACGTGTGTGTGTAAAGACGTGTGTTTGTCTGTGTGTGTGCATTTATTATGAGTGTCATTTCATTGCTCTTTTGCTATGTCAGGAAATGTTTTTGTACACACACACACCCCTTTCAAATACATGCTGCCACACCCACCTTTGTTCTTGTGTTCGCACAGGCGTGACGTCCCTTTTGTCAATGTTTGTAGAAAACGCAAGCAATTGCTTGTGCGGGACAAGCAAAAGGTATAAACACAAGCAAAAGGTTATGCATAAGGATTGAAGCAATTGCTTGAGCTAGACATTTTGCTAGACGAGCTTGTGCTTGTGCTTGAAGCAACTGCTTACTAGCAATTGCTAGTTTTATGCATTCGGCCCAATCAATACTTCCAAAGTCCCGGAGACTTCTCTTCTCCTTTCTTGTCAGGGTATAATTTTTTATTTTTTATTTTTTCCCAGGAGCTTTCTAAAGAATCTGGAAGACTTGGTAGGTCTGTTTTGATACTTCAGTGTAGAGAACTGATGTACAAAACAATGTTCAACCCCATCACGCAAATACAGTCCTACACATTCATATCCTGGTATGCAAAACAGAACTAATATTGTACCTTAGTAGAGATAGCCACGCTGCTAACTAAAATCCCAAAATCAGAGCCAAAGAAGTATAATATACTAATAAAATTTGCACATGGGCATGAGAGTGTAGCCACCTGAATGACCTACTGCTGTTAGTAAAGAGTTAAAAAGACACAAAGCTTGTGTAAATGTATGGCAGAACTATGTTACTACACTGTACTACACTTGTGCTTCTTAAATGTTAACTATCAAATTTAATCAATGATTATAAAGAGCCAGAATATTCATGAAACCTTGTTACCTCTATTTTTTTTTTTTATTCTACTTGATAATTTGAAGGGAAAAAAGTAGCATCAATAACTATGCAGCCAAATGAGAGAATTACAGTTAGTTTCTCGAATGGGTTTGATTCACTTGTAAAGTTGCACATTTACTGCTAAGTTTATGTGAAATCCATTACTTTCAAACATTGCTCCTTTGTTTTGTGATTCTTTCCACCATCTACATATGATTTCCTGCCTGACAATAAACAAAGTGACACTAATAGCATTTATGACTGAATCACATAATTTAGCTGTCCATATAATTTATGCGTATGATGCAGTCATTTCATGCTGTCATAAACCAGGGCTCCACACTAACTTTCATTTTTGGTGGCCCAATCGGGCAACCAAAATCACTGATTTTTATTTTTTGGTGGCCCGACAGTAAAATCTGGTAGCCCGAAAAGAAATCAAGAAAAACATAGGAAAAACTAAATCGGTCCTATTAAACATAGGAAAAAAAAATATTAAGCATTAGCTACCCATGTCTAAATTCATTTCCAAAACTAAAAACAAACATCTGAAATTTATTTTAGCATCTTACGGAGCCGATTGTTACCGCTGTTCTTTTCCAAAAGTAAACATGGTAAAGGCAAACATCCGACTTTTTTTTTGTGGCCCTATCGAACCCTGTATAAAGCCTCTGGGAAGGTGTGTGTGTGTGTGTGTGTGTGTGTGTACGATATCTCTGTAACAGGCATTATTGGTATTCTGTACCGACAAGTATTTCTACCTTAATCCCATTTCATAAAAAACTCTATTTCTACTTTAATCCTAGCTATTTTATAAAATTTCATACATGTCAACTTGAAGACTAATTCATATTTACTTCAATATGTACACTTTTATCACATTATTAATATCTGTTGGTCTAACGACACTAAAATGACATTTATCTACACATCACTTCCTCCATTCAGTTATAGTCCTACACAACACAGAAAATAGAAGGAAGGTACCATGAACTTCAAACTATTCCTTATCTTTACTACGTTATCATCACGAGAACAATACAAATACAGACAAGAACATGCACGCATGCGGAAGAACGTGTATCAGTATTTGTACATGCGATATTGTATGAAAAGGAAACAGGGCAGAATATTACAACATCACTTGGGGGAGATTGAAATTGTCATAGTGTTGTATAGAACTGTTATAGGATTTTTTTTTTTTTTTTCTGAGCTAGAGCAACAGACTTTTCCAAGAGGGAGGTTACCAGTTGCAAATAGGAAGTTACCAGTAAAATGTTTAAAGTGTGATAATTTTGGGAGCAGTGGCAGAATCAAAAGTATGAATTTGATTGATTGGCAAGTTCAGGTTTCACATTAATTAGAGGGATATTCTCTCAGGTGATATCACATTGCTTTGTTTGAAAACACATATCAGGGTCGAATTTCAGTTAAAAGTTCATATTTTACATACGTACTGTATTAGAGCAAGTGCCTTTGCTTTTTTTTTTTCCCCAAACCACAGTGAACACAATGTGAATACATCTCTGTAATGAAATCTTGTGGCCTGCAGACATAATTATATTAATTTTCCTATAAACTTGAATGATTTTGCTAAACCGACCCCAGCTTGAAAGCTGTGCCCTATGGGCACTTCTGGGTTCCCCGTTTTGTGGGTCGACACCTTTCATAAATGTCTGCATGCCACTCTTCAAATGGCCCCACTTTTTATTTGTATGCACTAAATGGTGAGTACACTAGCTCTTACATTTTGTATATAGATATGCAATCTCTTTGGTTAAAGCTATAGGGGAGACCGTAAGATCAGAACTGTAAAGCAAGAAATATTTGCGGCATGAAATTTTCGGGAATCGAAGCCAATGGCCTTTTTCGCAGCATGAAATTTTCACGAATTGCCACTGGCATTACAATGCATTGAATAGTGTACACAAGAACTTTTGCACGCATTTCAATTTCATGAATCTTGGCTCTCGCCAAATTCGCAAAATTAGAATGCTCATGAACTTGGAGAAATTGAAATGTCTGCAAAAATTTGGGGGGTTTTCGGTATTGAAACTCACTGGAGTGTATTTTGGATGGTTTGTTGTCTCCTAGGGTGTGCCTCAGGTACTGTCTCTCATGACAGTGGAGACTCCAGGGGTTAAGACTCTGACCCTGGGGACGGACGCTGAACTCTGTCTCGTCCTCAAAGAGGTCACGGGAGGACAGGTTTTCCTGATGACTGCCCCTCAGACTGGACAGTTCTGGCAGGGAGTGAATCCTGGTCAAGGTGACAACATTCCAAGACCGTCACAGGCAGAAAGAAACAGGTGCCAATCATACAGTATGTCAGCAGTGAGAGATGATGTATTTTTTGCATAAAAATACACAGATAATGTTATGCTGTTATTTTCGCATACTGATATTTTCGTGATTGACATTTTCGCGAGATGCTGTTTTCGCAAACTGACGCCGATATTTATGTTAATGCTCTATCAACAAAGCATCCAACTGTGATTTGCAAAAATTGGACTCTTGTGAAAATAACAGCTGATACATTTGTACAGTATGCATCATCCATGTTTATTCTTATGGAAACTGTGGTCCTCCCTTTGCCTCAATTGTGCTCAGCCACACACTCAAGATCTTTACACAAATTATGGGATAAACTGAAAGCCACATTTAAAATCTTCTACAGAAATGGTACAGTTTGGGTTTTTAAAAGTAAACAACAAAAACAATGTGTGCAAACTGTAGCTAATAAGTTCGATTTTATTATTCTTCATATATGCATGGACAGCATTGAAATGAAAAGGAATGCAGAATACAATGGAATTAGGCTCGAGGCAAGATGATATAACATCAGAAAGTTGATGCTCACCGTCGACAGGTTGGACTAGTACTGGACTTATTTGTCTTCATTTCACAACCATCGTGGCAGCTTGGGTCCTCAGGCCTGCCGTTGCTCTGCACAGAATCTTGCTCCTTCCGTGGGCACTCCAATGCCGATGTTGGCTCCAACTGAATTGCACTTGGCGGCACTCTGCCTCTCTCATCTCCACCACATGAGGGCTCACTGACAGCCTGATACGTCACATGATCTTCATTGTCCTTTTCGATCATGACATCAATGACCCCTATAAGGAAGACATGTCAACCAGAGAATAAATAATAATAATAATAATAATACAGTCTAATAATAATAATAATAATAATAATAATAATAATAATAATAGTAATAATAATAATAATAATAATAATAATCATAATCATAATAATAATAAAAAGGTCTCCTTTATCCAGGTTAGCCTCTTCAGTGTTGCCACTGCTCTACCAGAGGACCATGCCATTGTTATTACCCTAACGTTGCCAGGTACCCATTTAAATACACCAGGGTCGAGAGGGACATGGCGGGTAAAACATCTTGTCCAAGGATGTAAGCGCTGTGCGGGATATGAACTTAGGTCCTTCGAACAGGAGTCGGGAGTCTTATCCACTATGCCACAGCGCCCCCACTGTCACATCAAACTAAATATAAAACCCTATCTCAATGCTGACCCTATCTAAGTTAAGTGCAGAATAGTACTGTATATTGGAACTATCCAGGTCATATGGTGGGTGACACACCAGTTCGTAATTAGCTCATGTACACATTAGTACAATTGACCTTTCTTTTTTCTCAGTTGGTTAGGCACTTCACTCGTTTTCAAAGCGGCATAATGCATAAGCTTGCCCGACGTAACAATTTATGGAATTCATCTGCAAACAAAGAATGAACTCGCGTTTTCTGTAGATCAGGTGATCAGAATATTCCATCAGTTGACAATTTAGTAGGCATCCATTTCATTGTTTTGAATTGAATGCAATAACAGCCTATTTCCTTTTATATTGCGAAATACCATTCTTGCTGTCAGGTGGATGTGCTGGCAAGCACCATTTAGATAAGGATCACATGAATAATTATCGCATCACAGATGCTTATCTCAGTGAATTTACAAACCAAAATGCCTATTGGTACAAATGACCTTTTTCTGCTCATGCGCAAAGTGGAATTACTAGTCTATTCCTCCGGTCTCATTTTCCTCAAGGACTTTCTGATAGGTTTAGGGTCAGAGTTGTCATGGGGTTTTAGGTTTAGTTTGATGTGACTGCAGGGATAGGATGCCAACCTCATTAACAGCATTGCAGTATTCCGAGGGCTGAAAGGGCATATTTTGGGTGGAAAAACAGTGTTTTTACCTTTTCTGCAATAGGCATGTGCAGTAATGATATTGGGGAAATGATGTTTTCCATGAAATCTACAGTATATTTTGAAGAAAAAAAAGTACAAAATTCTGAGAAAAAAACAAAACAGTTAGCATCTCTGTGTGAGGATTAGGATTGGGGTTAAGCTTGGAGAAGAATTTACAATTGCATGTTTGGCTGATATTTCATGGGAGCAATTGCCATGAGAGCAAATGTCATGAAATACTTATGGCGAGTTCCTCCCCTCATGTCAATGTATTAAACAAAAACCACACCATTACTAAAAAATCATAATTATCATTAACCCTTCTATGTGACTGGGTTCTGGCTAATCCTGTCAAGCTTTTTCACCAGCCTTCAATAATCAATCCAGTTGGACCTGTAAGGTATGGAGATTAGTGAGCCTACTCAGTTGTGATAATGGACTTAGGTCTTTAGAACAGGAAGGCCATGGTGACACAATAGGGACCGCAGATTAAATGGAATTAGGCAATCTCTTTTCATGGACAATTACTTTCCAAGCATTTTGTGGCAATTGGGGTAGAAAGGAGTCCAGCATGTGTTCTATGTGGCAAAAACACAAACAAACAAACCAACCCACACAAAAAAGGGCCAATGATATTTTTTTTCCCCTATGTAATGTCAAAGATGATGGATAATGCCTTCCTGTAGAATGTCCGGTGGAAATGGAATACACGTGTAAGTGGGAAACAGAAAGCACATACAAAATACATTCGAGAGACTGCTGTGCCGCAGTACTGTAAAAGTGGAAATTTTTGTGCATTTCGCGCAACCAGAAACTAGTGCGAAAATAAAAGCATGCTAATATTTCTGCTGCCCGTATGCTCTAGTAATTGATGTCTTGATTCCGCAAAATTAAAAACATGCAAAACTCTTCCAAAAAACTTGCCAGGCCAAGCGCAAAAAATTAGTTGCGTGAAAATATCCACTTTTACAGTATCATAAAAAATGAAATATTGATATATTATGGACTGGCCTTGAGGGGGATACAACATTTATTGCCTGAACTAGAATTGTATTGCCCTAGTCAAAGATGAGGGCAATAAAATTCTAAGTGAGGGCAATTAATGTATATCCCCCAAAGTAGCCAGTCCATATGTGACCCTGCACCACAAAACCAACAAAAGGTTGCCATACATGAATTTTTAGTTAACGATTTGGGCAGATTCTGAAAGAGCAGACTTGAAGCTTTAAAATGATGTATAAATCAATTCACATGGACTCTCCTAATCTATCTAAATCCTGGAAAGAAAGCACATACTGTGGAAAAATGTGTACTGAGAAAAGAGGCTCTGAAGTATAGGGTGTATTCAAGTACCGGTACTCAATCTTTACCAAGCCATGCTTGCTGTGCAGGTGGAATGAATGGGAAAAAAAAAAGAAAAACCAGGATGCAAACCACCCTAAAAACAACAACAAAGGGATTATCAGATTAAGCTGAAATTGAGCATGATCTATCAAGACACTTTGTCCATCATTAATGCCAACATTCTAAGCAGTACCATTATCCTTTCAAAAGTTATTAGGGTTGAAAATGAAGAGTGTACAAAGATTTTCAAGAAATGAAAAGGGGCCTCAAAGACACACTTTATTACAACAATCTTCCAAAAAAAAATTGTTGTAGAAAAACTGCTGTAAACCTACTTTCCCATTCATTTTATGATCCGATACTTGTGAATAATGTTCAAGAAGAATACATGTAGCTCTTTCAGAGAACGAGAATAACTCAAAAACTGACTCGGTTAACCCATTTCACCTTTTTTGAGTTTTCACATAAAATCAAGGGGTGCAACTTTTTATTGGTTTTGTGATGCACGGTCACATATAATAATTTTTACTCATTTCAGGCATCTGGATCTGTAACATAAATTATTAGAGTGTAAACTTTTAACAACTTTTTAAAACATATTGCCACTTGGCAGCACCTAGAGCTCCACACCACTGCACTACATCCATACCATGTATACACAAGTGCACGGCTAAGCAATGTGGTGCACTTAACAGCCAGTTCACACAGTTGCAGCAACCGTCTTCTATTTTTACACGTTGACAAAAAAGGAATTTTGCCCTCTGTCACAAAACTTTCAATTGCAACTGATTGACAAATTGCCCTACATCGAAGAACCAACACTTGCTTTCGGGTGAAAGCTCGGTGGTCTAGTGGAGATGACGCCTGTCCGGTGATCAGGAGGTCGTAGGTTCAAATCCTGCTCGAGTATGTACGCCCATGATTTTTATCATGGCTACTACTAAAACACTGATCAATTCAGTGCTTATTTACGTCGATGTAGGGCAATTTGTCAATCAGTTGCAATGAAAACATCTTGACGGAAGAAAATCATGAATTTGAAAAACTTTCAATTGTCGATTGCTCAAGTGTCAGCGCTGCCAACATTGGAAACTAGTTGAGAGTGAGACTCCCATAGGCCAATGCTATAATTTAGGAGTCAAAATGAGTGAGAGCAATAGAAATGCATGCAAATGAAATAAAGTTTTAGAGTGAGAAAGGACCAAAATGAGTGAGTCTCACTCTCAATGAGTGAGAGTTGGCAGCCCTGAAGTGTGTGGATGCTACATTCCCTTCTTTTTGAACATGTGCACATGTGAAATCCCATTCTATGCATTCATTAAAAAAAGGGATAATAAGAATTTTATCCCTCTTCTCCCTGCGGGCGCTGAAACCAAGGGGAAGACAATTTCATAGAATCACAGCTCACATGTCTGAAATAGGTAATACGGTACATTAATATTTACAAAGTATTTACTGTATGTACACACTCAACTATTACAGAAACAGTACTGTACATCACCACAAATTGCCAAAATTATCTGCATACATAATATCTGTTGCTTCTGATGATAATGATGATTACAATAATAATGAATTATGATAATACGGGTAATGATTATAATATTAATGATAATGATGATAAAATTATATCATACTAATAACAATGATAAAAACATTATTGCTAATAACAATAATCATGACAATAATCATCATGACAATGATGAAAATAATGAGTCCTTTTAATCTTCCAAAATATTTGTCCACCACGTACTGCTCGAAATGCTATACACTACTAGTATCATTCCACAGGTCTTGTAAGCATTCTAGTCAGACTAAAACGCTTCCAGCTGTTTAGTTAAATAACGGCTGGACACCATGATTATCATGACACTAACCTTCAAATTCCAATCCTAGCTGCTCCTTCTCCCAAAAATATTTGTCAAAATGTGATCTGTTTTCAGATCACCTACTGCTCTGTTTTTGTAACTTCAAATTTATATCATCCACTCTCTTCTAAATCCAAACAATGCTCACAAATCCAAACAACACAAACAAGTGTATCTGCTCACTTGTCTTGACCCATTTTTGCTCTTCTTTCCATTAATTGATATTTATGAATGATAACAAATTTGAACTAGCAGATGAGAGAACAAGGTTTTTAAATGAAGAAGAATAAAGTAACACTAGGATATCAAATCTGTGCATTAGCTTGTAAAATTCACTGGCTTTAATCAAAATCCACAGACATAACCATATCAACACTAAACTTCTAATGAGTGCACAATGAATTACACACATCATTACACACATCATGCTCTTATCCAGAGCAATTGAGGAGACCAGTGAAGTGGTACTTGTACTTGTAGACCTACTAAACACTTGACTTCTTTTTTTTTTTTTTTTGTAATTATTGTTTTTAACATGATTAAGATCAAGCTACTACGATGAATGATATTGTAAGTTCTCTTTTTTACCATTTGAAGACTACTGCAGTCCCGAGTATAATCAGGCAGGTATTTATTGGATATTTTATGCATGTTACAGCAAAACCAATTATGAACATCCCTTCAGGGTTAAAGGGATGGTACAGTATTGGTGGAGATGAAAATTGGGCTTTTAATTTTTTGCGAGATACCAAGAAAACACTTGTGATATAGTACCTACCATACCATTTTAAGAGGAATTCAAAGTTTATTTGATGAAAATCGGGTTTGGAATGACTGAAACATCCAGAAACAAAGTAAAACAAAACGATCGTAATAAAGTGTGGGTCCCACACTTTATCAGAATCGCACTTTTTTGGATATCTCAGCCATTTCAAAACCAATTTTCATCAAATAAACATTGAATTCCTCATAGAACTACATGCTCTTTCATATTTCATAAGCGGTTTCTCATTATCTCACCAAAAAAATGTTAGAAACCTGAAATTAGATCTCAACCAAAACTATATGATCCCTTTAAATATTTGTGTCTTTATGGCAGGTGCTAAATTGGTCTTGGTATTATTTTCTTGTCACAGCAAACTATACATCACGACAAAAAATAAAAAATCTGTTGGCGTCTTGTAGGTTGACTCACCTTTGAACTTTGGGATGTATTTGCCCAGGACCGGAGAGAGATGGCGGTAATTTTCCACTTCTCGCTGAAAGAGCGGTTTGCAGATGGTCTCCTTGTCGTACAGGAGGATTCCATGATGACCTCCGACCTGGTGAATGAAGGGCACTAGAGGGAGCCCTTTGCATGGCAACGATGTCATCACTCACCACCTAGGGTTGGCACTCCTCGGATATCGCCTTTCCTTCCCCCTCTACTTCCGTGTCCCTTCCTCCGTATTTACGACTCAGACCCATGAAGATTCGGCCTCTTGAAGACGTAATAAACTCTTTCTAAAAATACAGTTTAATTCCTGAGTGAGCTATTGCCAACTAGATATATGTCCCCTTTGTTGTAAATATATGGCTTATATACCCATGAGTCATATCATGAGTGTTCTTTCTTCTTCTTCTTCTTTTTTATATTAAGTTCAGAACCTCTACACTTTGTAGTTGCAGAGGTGACTTTCTTGGTCATTACGTCCAACTTCTCATCAATATATTAACAAACTTTACTCATTCTGACTCAGCAAGTGAAGACCGAAAACTTTACAGCAACAATAAAAAAAAAAAACTTTTTTCTACCGATGCTCCTGGTGACAGGCAGCTGCTTCTTTCCTAGAATTTTGAGTGTGAGACTCTCATAAGAAGACATCCTAACTTCAACATTTCCTAAATTTGTGACTTTTGTTTGTCTATTATGTAAACTGGAATAAGAGTGAAGTGTCTATGAACTTTATTAAGCTTCAAGTCTGTGTGGAGAAACAACACTTCATCCTGCTAAGGTGCTGTGTGATCCACGCCAAGTCTTGTTCATGCCTTTTTAGAACCTGTGGTAGGACATCTTGAAAAACAAACAAACAATCAATCAATTAAATGAAATATTTGAAAAAAAAATGTATTGGAACAAGTATGAAATATGTGTGTCTCTGCAGATACTATACTGTATATGTTTTAACAAAAATATTTAATATTGCTTTTTTTTTCTACTGGTCCTACCTTGGTAGTTGTACCTGTTTATCGGACTGGTAGGTACCCACCAGTTTTCCATTTTTTTACTAGTCAATTCCCGAAAAAGTTACTGGTCCGACAGGGATTTTTACTGGTCAGGGACCGTCGGACCAGTGCCAGTGCAGTGTGGTATGTAGTAGGGCTGGAGAATAGTATAGGACTACTGTAGCTGTTCTTTAATATGGCATCACAGCGTGCACAGCACAGCAGCACATGGTATTGAAGGTAGCTGTAATTCTGTTTGTTACATTAAAGGAGAATGAAACTGGAATGTGGATTCAGTAAATGCAGATTCTACAAGGTACAAGGTACTCTAGACAAGTCCATGAAGTTTAGGGAAAATTGGACTATCCAATCATGAGTTTTTCAAAGTTTTGGTACTGCCATTGCTTAATGCTGGCTACCTGCAATGTGAGAATTGGACAATGGTATGAAAACTAAATAAATCTAGAGGAAATCAACATGAGAATCTATGGTATTTTATCATTTTTTTGCTTTTTTGGCATGATGAAAGAGCAGGGTGGATTGCCAGATTTTCCAAAATTTAACAGAAAATTTTAACAGAATGTACAAATACAATTCTACGGTTACATTTACTCAACCAACAGACCTATTTGAGTTTCATTCTCCTTTAAAACTTTAACCTTTAAAACTTTAACTCTAACCTGCAAGTTTAGCATTGCACTGATTCAACGGTGATATGTAAACAGTAAAACAGTTACTCAAGATCTTCACTTATTCTAACGTTAGGCAATTGTATTGAAGTTGTAGCCTGTAGGTAGGTACCTATCGGTAGCGGTAGGCCTCCCTACCGTGCGTTTGCATTTGCATTTTGCATGCAAAATGTATGAAACTAGATTACCTACCTAGGACACCTAAACAGTTTTGCGTGGATTTATGCAAGCTGATTGTGAATTTACGGAGACAGAAATGCAGAACTGGGTGAAAACGTGCAGGGATCGCGAAGTCTAAAGAAGGTCGCACATTTTCACACACTGCACTGCACTGGAAGCCCTACACTCCGCATCACTGCACCGTCGCCGAAGTAGCGGGCGGATCCAACGGCTGCAACACGGCAAATGTCTGACGTATCTCTACTGCAGTTGTCCACATACATCACATGAAACTGCTGTAATTAGGCAGGGATTTTAAGATACGCTAGAAATGCCGGTGATTTCAAACGTAACATACAGTCCTGGATCAGCGATATCATTTTCCAAAATAACTGCCACCCCTATCGCAAAGGACACACTGACTTAGTGACACAACAAGCAATTGACAAGGTAAAAATCTGAGCAAGACACTTACCGCGATGTACGATATGTATTACGGAGGAACTAGTGCTGGCATAGCACCACATATACACAAAACGGCTGTCTGTATATTGTGTGCCGATGTACGTGTACGATCTTTTGATGATGCTCGAGTACACACTCTCTGCAGTGCAGTGTTACTGCAAGATCGCACACCAGTCCGAAGCACCATCGCACTCGTGGTACTCCGCTTATACAGATTTTGCACCCCACTCATGATACGACATTCCCAAGGTTTCTACCAGTTGCAAGTGGATCAATGCATCAAACCAATGACGAATACTAATCAAAATGAATCCGACACTTGTCGCAATCAATATGCGCTGTGACAGGCATTAGTATAATCTTTCTTCCATACACGTAGCGCGCCGGTTATGACTACAACACACAAATATTTTAATACTTATACCTAGATTTAGATCAATTCAATTCAATTCGTTTATTTCCATTTCAATCACAATAAAAACAACATGAAGCATTCAGTGTTACAGATGAACATAAAAAACAATGACATATAAAAAAAAACCACAACAACGACATCAGAATAACAGTCATAAATTGTTCCAGATTACAAAAGGGAACAAGTAAAATGGAAAATGGTGTACACATAAAAAGCCAATAAGGCATGTAGGCGCGCGTACACCGTTGTTACAAATCATGTAGAATTGGAACCTAAGTTATTTTCAAAAATCGTATATCAGTTTTATACAGAAGATACACAAAAGAACATCAAACAAAAAACAAAACAAAAAACGAAATGAACATAAAAGGGATTGTTAAGTACATCAATGTAATTTTAATAAAAAGACAAAAGATGTCTTTTCCCAGGTCAAAAAACCAGTAGAAACCAGTAGAAACCAGTAAGCATTTTTAACTGGTCGTTACTGGTTTTAACTGGTCTTAACTGGTCTTAAATGGTTTCAACTGGTACCAGTTGAAACCAGCAAGGTAACTCCAACTTTCCAGTAACAAAATGAGCGATTCTAATTGAAACCAGTTGAAGACATACTGGTACCAGTTGATACCAGTTTAATCCTACTGGTACGAGTTTATACCAGTTGAAGTTGCACTGCTTACCAGTTGAAACCAGTAAAAGTCTACTGATGGCCAGTTGTAATACCAGTTCAAGTATCACTGTACCAGTTGGTAAACAGTTTCTGTCGGTTGAAGTCTCATGGTACCAGTTGATACCAGTTCAAGTGTCATTTTGTACCAGTTGATGCCAGTTGAAGTCTTACTGGTACCAGTTTATCCCAGTTGAAGTTGCACTACTTACCAGTCCAGTTGATACCAGTTCAAATATCATTTTGTACCAGTTGGTAACAGTTCCTGCCAGTTGAAATTTTACTGATACCAGTTCAAGTCTCACTGTGTATCAGATGATATCAACTGACTTAGTCTACTCTACTGGTCTATGAGTTGATACCAGTTCAAGTCTCAATGTGTACCACGGTGCCACTTGATACCAATTGTAATCTACTGGTACAAGTTGATACCAGTTGAAGTCTCATTGTGTACCAGTTGATATTTTAATAGGTAATGGTAACTGCGTCTGATGCCAGTTTATGAGTCTTACCTGGAGTCTACTTTTTGAATTCGATCAGTTCATCAAACTGAATTAAAAAGTAAATTAAACTTGTTTTAAAACATCAAATTAAAAGTAAACAAAACAAAATGATGCAAAACATTTGACATGATTGAACTAATGAACTTGGACTCTTAATGACTTCAACTTAATTCCACTGGAACCAATTTAGATCAGTTGACACTAAACTGACAGACTGTATTTCGACCAGTTTGTTTGTGTCGGTTGGTGTGCAAATGGTTCAATGGTTGACACAATTTGAAACCCATGTACCTGACTGCATGGACTTGCTTTCCACTTCATTCTAGATTAAAACCCAGTAACTAAAACATTGAAATGTTGATACCACTTGATACCAGTTGGTTTCTATTGGTTTCTACTGGTTCTAGTGCGCATGAATATTCATAAGCTATTCAAATCCTCTATGTGAAAAAGATAGAATATTGTTAAATTTATTGTTTTTATGATTTCAATAAACTCTTAAATGTCTGAAATGTAATTAGAAATTTACCTAATATTATTGCCGTGACATTCACAATTTCCACTTGTGCCTTTGATGAGGTATTTTCATATTTTTATAATAAAAATATAATCTACTTGGTAACCATGTCTTAAAGTATTGCAACTAGATGGCCCTATATATATGAATGAAATATCCCTTGCACTAACTAGGTCTAGGACATAGGCTAAGCCTAGATTGTACTTGTAGGTATATAGGCTTTAAGTCTTAGCTGTAGGATTATGATAGGGTAGATATTATACAATGTCGTGACATACACATGTTCTGGTATGAACTCATACATCAAATAATTCAACACTAAATTAATTTTGTCAACTGGATCCTAGTTGATTCCAGTTGATACCAGTTGATTCCAACTGGTACCAGTTGATTCCATTTGGACGAATACCAATTGATACCAGTTGATTCCAGGTTCCATTTTCCATATTGAAACCAGTTGCCCTAACTGGAATCAACTGGTACCAGTACCAGTTAGCCAACTGGTTTTTCGACCTGGGTTATACTGCTTCTTAAATAAGTTATTATGTTGCTTGTAATTATCTGGGTGTATTGCATTCCAAAAAACTGGTCCTGTATGACGAAGAGTTTGTTTTAATTTCGTACTAGGACATTCCATTGATGAACTTTATTGCAGCTCCGTGTGTTATGAGTGTGTATATTTGAATTTAATGTGAACATATTCATAATGAAAGGAGAGAGTGTATCTGTGTGGAAACGTAAGAAGTTCTTTCACATCACATCACATCACATCACATCTGATACGGAAGTAGAGGACTGGTCCTGTAGTATTCCGGTCTCAACATTCCGAATTATCTTCAACTTTGTTGCTTTATGTGCGTTGAGGAGCAGAGGTTTTGAATTTTTCCCCCCTCCAATGTCTATCTAGTAAATCTTTAAAATTATTAATCGAGGAAGCTTCAACAACACTAGGCGGCAATCTGTTCCAATCGGCAACTACTCTCTGGCTGAAAAATGTACTTCGCAGTTCTAATCTCGAACGTTTGGTGAAGAGCTTGTATTTATGACCTCTTGTTGATGAGTGAATGGCTGGTTCGAAGAAAATGACAATCACCAGAAATCCCCAACTTTCCATTGAGCAACTTATAAACAGTAATCATATCACCTCTTCGTCTCCTGTAGTATAATGAGTGTAGGTTGAGTTTTTCCAGGCGTTGTTCATATATGAACTCAAATGTTTGTCATATATGACAAACATTTGAGTTCAGGAATCATACGAGTGGCTCTTCTCTGCACTCTTTCAACTCTGTCAGAGTCCATTTTATATTTCAAATGCATTAAAATGTTGCCATACTCCAAATGAGGTCGAACCAATGATACGAACAAAATAGGAAGTATTTCCATCGTCATTTGTGAGAAGGTCCTGTGTATAATCCCGAGTGTTTGATTTGCTTTTTGGACAGCTGCTGAGACATGTTGATGAAAATTTAATTCTTCGTCTATTATAACACCAAGGTCCTTTTCATGCTTGGTTGCTTCCAACTCTACACCATTCATTCTGTAGTTTTCCCTTGGGTTATTTTTTTCCGATATGAAGAATCTTACATTTATTAATGTTGAAATCAAGCTGCCATCTTTTACTCCATTCATCAGCATGATTTAGGTCAGTTTGAAGTGATTCCTGTTTGGGGGCTGTATACATCGCCGATGATTTTGGTGAAGTCGGCAAACATAAAAACTGAGTTATTCATTATATTTGGCAAATCATTTATAAAAATAACAAAAAGGACCGGTCCGAGTACACTTCCTTGCGGAATTCCAATGCTAACTTGACTCCAGTCTGAACTTTCACCATTTATCACGACTCTTTGTTCCCTTCCAGTTGTGAATGCTTTGATCCATGAGTACAGTTTTCCATCAATGCCATAAGATATCAATTTTTTTCAAAAGCCTCCCATGAGGAACAGAGTCAAAGGCTTTACAAAAATCTAAATATACTATATCAATAGGATACCCAGTATCAAGTTTCTGAGTTATTTCCTCCATTGCACAATGGAGCTGAGTCATACAGGACCGTTTTGGAGTGAATCCATGTTGACAGTCTGAAAGCAAGTTATATTTCAAAAGATGCTGCATGACCGCATCTCGGACTAAACTCTCTGTAGTATTCTGGAGTTTACTCATACTCACTCATGTGTAATTGTTGTATAGCGCCATCTACCGGCGGGAAATGACAGACCTGTACTGCTGATTGCTATGCATGTTATTCTGGCTGCACTGTACTGTACAGCTAGCTACCACTTGTATACAACAACATTGTATAAGTACCGCACCGTTCATGGGGAACCCTGTGTATACAGAGACGGATAAATAAATGGCTGTGGAACAGAGAACGATGAATCTTAATTATCTGTGAGTCTACGTCATTCATGAGAATACGTCATTTGGCGACGAGGTAAACGGCGAATCTTTTATGAGGACTTGTGATCACATTTTTTGTGTCTCCTTAGCCTTGCTTTCACATGCACGCCACGATCCGCGTATCAGTCCCACCCATTGACATTTATGTTTGTGCCTAAGCCACTCGGATGATACAGCCATGGATAGCTGCACCAGCTTACCTGCTTTTCCTCCGTTCGATCCAGAACTCGATCGCGCAGATGTCGCATCACGATGGAAGAAATGGCTTGCTCGCCTTGAAAACTTGTTCGTAGCATTCGGGGTTACCAGTGATTCACGCAAACGTGCCCTTCTCCTCCACTACGCGGGTGAAAAGGTTTACGATATCTTTGACGCTGAGAAGCCTCCTGCTCCGACCCCGAGCACAACCGCAGGTGCTTCAACCACATCTTCCACAAGTTCAGCTGCCCCACCACCAGACCCTGCCACCACGTATGCAGGCACTGTTGACACTCTTACCTCATACTTTTCTCCAAAGAGAAACATTCAGATGGAGCGGTATATCTTCCGTTCCTGCACGCAAGCTTCCGGGCAGCCATTGGAGGCATACGTCACCCAACTACGGCAACTCGCTCAGTCTTGCTCGTTCGCTGAACCGGAGCAAGAAATCCTCTCCCAGCTAATACAGCATTGCTCTTCACAACGCCTTCGTCGGATGGCCCTGCGCGAACCTGATAAATCTTTGAGTGACATTATCACCATGGGTCGCTTGCTTGAACAGTCTGAGGCTCAGGCAAAGGAAATGGAAAGGCCCAAACAGACTTCTGCTGTGCTCGCTGTGAAAACACCCGTGTATCGCAAGCCCCACAGGGGCCAAGGACCGTCGGCTGGCCATACCAGATGGAAATCTTCACAGACTTGTGGCCACTGCGGAGGTCACTATCCACATGAGGGCACATGCCCTGCAGCAGGCAAACGCTGCAACTATTGCTCGAAACCCAATCACTTTGAAAAAGTTTGTCGATCTAAGGCTCGCGCAATGAAAGGAGCTAAAGCAGCTGTGATAAAGGAAATGACCCATGACGATGATGCACCTCCCTCTCGTACCACCTCCAGTGATGATGATGTTCCTGATTACTGTTTTCCAGTCTCCCATGAACAATCGGTGTCTGCTGTTAGCCCAGTTGTTACCCTCACCATCAGTGACATACCAGTCAAATTCCTGCTCGACACCGGTGCATCTGTGAACATTTTAGATGAGGACACGTACCACAAATTAGGGAAGCCCCCATTGTCACACCAGCCCACACCACCCTTATTCCCCTATGGTGGTTCAACCCCCCTCCCAGTTCTTGGCCGCTGCTGCCTTGATACCGAGTTGCCCGATCATCGCATTACATCAATAGACTTTCACATTGTTTCTGGCTCCCACGGCTGTCTGATCGGTTTTGCCACTGCCAAATCCCTGGATCTCTTGCACCTTGTCCGTGCCCTGCCTGACTGGCGACGAGCCTATCCCCAGCTCTCCCAAGGAATAGGCAAACTGAAAGGGAAGACTTTTCAATTGCATATTGACAAGAGCGTGAAGCCAGTCGCGATAACCAATCGCCGTACACCATTCCATCTGAGGAGTCAGGTGGAAGATGAGCTCCGCAACCTACTGAAGGAGGACATCATCGAGCGTGTTGAAGGGGAGCCGACTCCCTGGGTATCGCCTATCGTTACACCTCCGAAAAAGGACGGCTCTATTCGGCTATGTGTAGACATGCGTGAACCCAACAAGGCTATTCAGCGTGAACGCCATAGCCTACCCACTACTGAGGAACTCATACATGATCTCAATGGAGCTGTGATTTTCAGCAAGGTTGACCTGAAGGCAGGCTATCATCAGCTTGAGCTCGCAAAGGAATCCCGGTACATCACCACCTTTGCTACACATGCAGGACTCTTTCGCTATAAACGCTTGAATTTTGGCATCAGTTCAGCTAGCGAAATCTTCCAGAAAGCAATCCATGATGTAATACGCGATGTCAAAGGGGCAACAAACATCAGTGATGACATCATCTGTTTTGGCTGTGGTCCACATGCCAAAGCTGACCACGATCGAGCTGTCAATGAAACACTATCAAAACTCCAAGATGCTGGACTCACTGTCAATTGGCAGAAGTGTGAGTTTGGTGTCACCCGTGTTGAGTTTTTCGGCCTTGTCTTCTCTGCTCAAGGTATTTCGCCTGATCCCAAGAAGGTCGCAGCAATTCATGACGCTGCCCCACCAACGGACGCCTCACAAGTTCGTAGCCTCCTTGGAATGCTAAACTACAGTAGCAGATTCATCCAGGACTTCGCTACCATAAGTGAGCCCTTGCGCAGACTCACTTTGAAGGATGCTCCATGGTCATGGGGTCCGGAACAACAGCTCGCGTTCCAAACGCTCAAGGACCGCCTCACCGATACTTCATGCGTCGCATATTATGATCCACATACCCCCATCAAGATCTTCACCGATGCCAGCCCTGTCGGTTTGGGGGCAATCCTCACTCAGAATGATCGAGTTGTCGCCTATGCCAGCCGAGCGTTGAGCAACGTGGAATCGCGGTACAGCCAAACTGAACGCGAGGCCCTGGCTGTGGTTTGGTCCTGTGAACACTTCGACATGTATCTTCGTGGGGCGCCCTCATTCACTGTGGTCACTGACCACAAGCCCCTTGTCACGATATGGAACAAGCCACGCCCACCACTGCGCATCGAACGTTGGGGCTTACGCCTCCAGCCATACAAGTTGACCATCGAATACCAGCCTGGTCGCGACAATCCCGCTGATTACGTGTCGCGACACCCAGTCACGCACACAACCACTTCGATCGCTGAGATTGTCGCAGAGCAATATGTCCACTTCATCGCATCATCATCGACTCCAAAAGCGCTGTCTTTATCCGCAATTGTCGACGCATCAAAGGAAGATTGCACACTCGCTAAAGCAATGGAATTTGTGCAGTCCGGGAAATGGCACGAAATTTCGCAGATCGATGATCCTAGCATCGATATTCGAGAGTTACACGAATTCAAAAATGTGAAGGATGAATTGACCATTCATAGTGCGGGTGCGCTGCTCCGAGGACCACTGATCGTTATACCCGCATCACTTCGAGATCGCGTTATTTCGCTCGCTCACGAGGGCCACCAAGGGATCTGTCGCACTAAAGCCCTCTTACGCTCAAAAGTGTGGTTCCCGGGCATCAACGCCAGAGTGGAATCCGCCATCAAACGATGCCCCCCTTGTCAAATCGTTCAGGAGTCGCGTACACCTATCGAGCCGCTTCGCATGTCACCGCT
Source organism: Diadema setosum (assembly GCA_033980235.1). Classification (NCBI taxonomy): domain Eukaryota; kingdom Metazoa; phylum Echinodermata; class Echinoidea; order Diadematoida; family Diadematidae; genus Diadema; species Diadema setosum. Next base: position 3,411,099 of record CM067075.1, read on the forward strand.
GCCCCCTGGGCCATGGCAACATCTCAGCATGGACTTTTGTGGCCCTTTGCCCTCTGGAGATTACTTGTTGGTAATCGTCGATGAATTTTCTCGCTATCCTATTGTAGAGATCGTTCACTCCACATCTGCAGCCGCGATCTTACCTGTGCTCGATAAAGTCCTATCAGTCTTCGGATTCCCAACTGTCATTAAAACCGATAATGGCAGTCCATTCAGCTCCAGCCAGTTTGCCCAGTTTGTGAGCTATTGCGGTTTTACCCATCGCCGCGTCACGCCGCTTTGGCCACGTGCCAACTCCCAAGCGGAAGGATTCAACAAACCCCTCATGAAATCAATCAAAGCAGCTCATCTCGAGCATAAAAACTGGAAGCAAGAGATGTTCAAATTCCTCCGCCAGTATCGCGCCACTCCGCACCCATCTACTGGTGTGAGCCCGTATCGTCTGCTCTTCGGTCACGACCCACGTACGCGTCTTCCCAATGTCGGGGAAGTCAACGACCAGCAGCGTGATTCAACCACCAGCTTGTCGCAGCAAGACTCGTACACACAGCACGCGAAGACCAGAGACGCAATCGTGAAACAGAAACAAAAGCAGTACGCGGACAAGCGAAACCATGCCCGCACTCGCGAAATAGCTGTCGGTGATCGTGTAGTGGTTCGTGATGACAAGCGTGGGAATAAGCTTTCGCCTGTGTTTCGTCCCACCCCCATGCTTGTGATCGCTCGCAAAGGCAGCATGATAACCGCCGAAAGTTCCAATCGTCGTGTCACGCGAAATGTCTCATACTTCAAGAAGATTTTCTTCGATGATGCATTTTGTGCAGCTGACGACGACGACCTTGACGATGGTGTCGGTGGGTTTGCCCCATCCTCCGACCCCCCACTCCCCCCTAAACATCCAGGTCGGCCCGATCCCCCTGCCCCAGGCCGCCCCCGTCGTCATCGTCGACCCCCTTCTTACCTGAAAGACTATGTCACCACATCCAGACATTGACTTAACCCCCACACACAAACACAAAAAGACACTAAAGAAATTTTAGTGGTGACACTGACAGGTATATTTGCATGATTCTTGGTTTTGTATGCCCAAGTGTAGGCATTGTTAATAAATTGACAATTAAAAACAAATAAGGACTGAGCATGACAAGCATTAGACTTTTTTTTGTGGATGTTTACAAATTCTGGACAAAATCTTGTCATTTTTTTTTTTTTTTTTGACATTTTTTTTACTTAGCATTGGTCTCTTATAAACCGATTGCAATGCTCACCTCTATTATTTCACTTTCTATTTCTGACTATAAATTTCTGGTTTTTTTTTAATGCAGATACACTTGTCCAGGTGACTAGTATTGCATTTGGGTTTGATATTGTACCTTATCTTGTATTATGCCATTGAATGTATGTGTACAACATTTATTGTTTAACTTTGGTTAAATCTGGTTTCATTTACATGCCTGACCCATATTGTGACTTTCAATATGTAGTGGAAACTCACTATGAGTGAGGTTTTCTCTATAATAAGTACATTTTGGTTGTTTTGTTAAGATGTTCATTTTGGTCTCAGTCGCACATGGACATTATTGATCGAAGCAAATTGATTTCACACATGTTGGTGAGAGAAGTGTTAAATATCAGTTATCTTGCTGTTTTCAACCTCTTTATATGGAGTTCTCGCTGTTATTTGTTTTACAGTGAATTTTGTTCACTTATGTCTGAAAATGATGTATTTGGATCTGAGCCGACGCTCGATATATATTTGCATGTGGTTATTAGCGCTTACACCCTGTCTTTTCATTAGCCTCTCCAATAGCTTGCTATTGCCTGCTAGTAAGCACCTGGTCACAACCCTTTTATTCCAACTTTATTGTATCTGACACACTCAAAAAAAAAAAAAAAAAAAAAAAAAAAAAAAAGGTGAATAACAGATTTACATTAATAGAAGGTATTTGAGTGTAAAAGGTTAAAAGTATCAAGTATACTGGTGTATACATGTGTGTTATAAATCCACTAAGTAGTTTGGTGTATGTAATAAGCCAATATATTGTAAAGCATATTAAAAGGGTTTTTTTTTTAAATATTACCTCTTTTTATTTGATGTTTTGATATTTAATTTCGGCAATAACATTGGTTATTTTTAAAACTTTCTTCATTTTGGAGATAGTCAATGTATGTCATGGATGCAAACAAACGAAACAAAACATACCATATAAGTTATGATGTGTTACATTCATGCACATGATGTTCAGTTATAAGGAGAAAGTAACAGAGTGTAACATTGTGGTTCAAATTGAAAAGTGAATGAGACACTTATTCAGTTTACACAGGCATTCATTTTGTTTTTTGTTGTTAGAGAGAAAAACTGTTAGAGAGGAAAAAAAAAAAAAATCATGGTTATATAGTATTGTAGGGAAAACAAATTCGTAATACACATGTATTTTTGTGATTAGAGGTATAATGGGTTTTATTTAAAAGTGGGGAGGGATGTAGTATTCTGGAGTTTACTCATACTCACTCATGTGTAATTGTTGTATAGCGCCATCTACCGGCGGGAAATGACAGACCTGTACTGCTGATTGCTATGCATGTTATTCTGGCTGCACTGTACAGCTAGCTACCACTTGTATACAACAACATTGTATAAGTACCGCACCGTTCATGGGGAACCCTGTGTATACAGAGACGGATAAATAAATGGCTGTGGAACAGAGAACGATGAATCTTAATTATCTGTGAGTCTACGTCATTCATGAGAATACGTCACTCTCCATCACCTTTCCAACAACAGAAGTTAAACTTATTGGCCGATAATTCTCAACACACTTTTTACTTCCCTTTTTATGTATAGGAGTTATGTTGCCTAGTTTCCAGTCTCTGGGAAGAAAGCCTTCGTCCAGCGACTTGTGGAAGATATTGTAATGGAACAGAAATGGACCGTGCCGTCTCCTTTAACAATCTTGGATGCATTTCATCTGGGCCTGGAGATTTACTTGCGTTCAAATTTAACAGTTTCTTCTCCACCCTTTCTACTGTGATAATCAGACTATCTAAGACAGGTCCAGTGTGCTGCCAGTAATGTCAGGCATATTAGTCAAATCTTCTTTCACAAATACACTTGTAAAAAAGTCATTCATGCCTTTTCACTATCACTGCTGTGACAGTTTCCCTCTTTACTGACTAAACAATTCCGGATCTGTTCTTTATTTTTCTATTTGCATATTTCCAGAATTTCTTTGGATTTGTGGCCACCTCTTTTGCTAATGATTGTTCGTACTCTCTGCAGTCTTGTCTTGTCACATATCGTGATTGGTTAAGAATCTTTGCATTTTGGCATAGTCTACAACACTTTTTGTGCTATAGCATACAACTTCCATGCTTTATTTTTTTTTTCTAGACAGCTGTAATGCTTCTTTCGAAATATAAGGACTCTTTGAAGTTTATCTATATCATGCAGCTTAAGTGTATTCAATCGTTTAAATAACTGAGAGGTGTAAGCTAAATGTGGAGATTTTGTAACATTACGAATTGCTTTCTTTTGTAATCTAAATAATTATCAAGTCTGGAATTAATAGTGTTTCCCCATACGACATTACAATACAACTAATGAGGTAATATAAAAGAATTGTAAAGAGAAAATAAAACAAAAGATGGTAATTCAAACTTCAAACGATTTAAAACACCTACAAACTGCGCAAATTTTCTGCATGCATTTTCTATAATGTTCATCACGCCAGTCAATATTTTCATTGAGAATAATACCTAAAAACTGAACTGATTTACATCGAGTTATTGGCTTTCCATATATTTTATGTCATTTATGAATTGCACATTTCCCTTCTTCTTTTGAAATAACATATAATTAGTTTTATCTACATTTAATGACAGTTTATTGCACTGAAACCAATTCACAATTTTAAACACATTTTTATTTACAATATCATATAAAGTATCTATATTACTATGTGAAGCAAGAATAGTGGTGTCATCAGCATACAAAATGAAATCAAAATCAGGGCAAGAATTAACAATATCATTGATATATAGCACAAAAAAAAAAAGCAAAGGACCTAAAATCGACCCCTGTGGGACCCCGGTGCAAATCGTTTTAAAATCAGAAGAAACGGAAGAAACAGATGATTAGCGAATTATGATACATTTGTAATAAGAGTTCAATAGAACAAGTCAATGAACATAGAAAATTGACATATGAGAAAATATGAGCAGTTAATACCTTCAGGTGATCCAGATGATTTAAACTTTCCTTTTTTTCACATCTTTTATGTCCTCGTAAAGGTTGCACCACAGGGAAAGCCCGGAATAGGCCTACGCGAAGGCTTTTTTTCCCCCACATCTTCTTCTTCTTTTTTTTTTCTTTGTTCTTCTAATTTTGATTGGTGATTTGAATTTATTTCCACCGTTGTGTTCACAGGAACAAATAGCAAACATAATTGAGTTAGCTACAATGATTATCCATTAACTATTTTGTCTTTTTTTTTTACCTACAAGAGTAAATAAAAACATACCATTTGATAACATGCTGATTTATAGCCTCATAAAACTATTAAACTATAAAACCGATAAAACTATTAAACTATGTTATAATATGCAAACAAACGATAAGTAAGTATAAGGAACCAATGTGGGAGAGCCTAATAAAAAGATCAAAAGCCTAAAAAATCAAAAGATCGCAGCCTATTAATAAAAAGAGATAGGCCTATGATTCAGATATTTCAAACACTGCAAATAAAACTTGTGTGAATTCTTATAGTTCAATTCATATAAATGCGCGAAGTTTGAATAAAAGTTTTAATTCTGTGGAGTTATTGCTTTCATCCGTGAAAAAAAAAAATATATAGTTTTTTTTCAATATCAGGAATTACAGAAACCTGGCCGCATAACGCAAATTCATTCCCCACCAGTGTCTGCGTTTAGATCGTCGTCACGGGAAGGGGTGGGAGGGGGGCGGTGTTGCACTTTATGTTCATTCTCAGTATGATTTCAAATTAAGAGCAGATTTACAGAAAGTACTCTCTAAATTCCGTAGATTGAAAGTCAATCTAATAGTCAGGGACCAATCCAAAATTGGATTGAAAGTTTCAATCGAATAAGATTGAATTATAACTCTAATAGATTGAAAACTTCAATCCAACTTTTGGATTGGTCCTTGACTACAGTCTACCGAGGAATTTAGAGTGTAGCATATTTTTTCAATGAATAATAATTCTAATCACTATTCATTGAAATAATACAAAAACACAAAAGAATACTGTTTTAGGTATAATTCGGCTGTAAAGGGGGTGCACCTTTACAAAAGTAAAGGGATGTGTATCTGCCACTGCACCCGGTGATTATGCCGATAATCTTTTGGATACAATTGAAATATGTGTAGATAACATAACACGTGAAAATAAGTAGCCCTAATAGATGTTTAAGAATGGGTGATGATAACATTATGATTTCTTGAAAATGGATACAAATACCTAACAAAATTTTGTTAGCAGTATATCTTCAATTCGTTTACTCTTCACTCCCATACATATCTCCAGCGCAACTCACATTTCAACTATATACATCACAAACTCTACTTGATAATTTTATTCTCAGACATAACTCATGAAACCTGTTTAGATGGAATTTTGCATTATGACATCAGACCATTAATAATAATAGTGATGATAATGATAGTGGGGTGATACTTGTACAGCGCACAGGTCCACCTTTCGGTGCTCATGGTGCTTCAAAAATGAAAAGATAGATATAAAATATATGACATGCATAATATTATGGTATACATAACCAAAATGACTAGAGACCGCATTTATAGCCAAATTTTCTAATCTCGTACTGAGTATATTGGCGTCGCTTGATGGCTCTACGTAGTGAGGCCAATTTTGTCCTGTGCGGTTATGATTAATGATGCACAAAGTGGGTCCAGACTGGAGACGGTATAAATATTTCGCTACAAACAAGCGTCTTCAAGATGTGACGAACCCCCCCCCCCCCCACAAAAAACTCTCCACGATTAACCAGACTACATTGGACAAAACGATTATACCCCTTAAACAGAAATTAGCCGTGAAAGTGCTCATAATAAACTATGATCTCTGACGAATTATATTTACTGAAACCTGCTGTTATACCGTATGCTAACGCTTAATATGATAGGGGAGTTGAAACAGCGAAAGAATGATTAAGGAAGAGTAATATGAAAAGGAGGAAAATAATAATAATAATAATAATAATAATAATAATAATAATAAATAATAATAATAATAATAATAATAATAATAATAATAATAATAATAATAATAATAATAATAAGGTCTTCTTTACCAGGGTAGCCTCTTCAGTGTTGCCACTGATCTACCAGAGGGCCCTGCCATTATTATTAAGTTGCCAGGTACTCATTTATACATCTGGGTCGAGAGGGATATGGTGGGTAAAACATCTTGTCCAAGGACGTAGCGCTGGCGGGATTTGAACTCGGGTAATCCGAGCGGTAGTCGGGAGTCTTATCCACTATACCACAGCGCCCCCCCCCCCCCCCCCCCAAAAAAAAAAGAAGGCAAAATGAGAAATGGCAGACATTAATAATGCTCGATAATAGGCCTAATACAGTTGTGATTTTCCAAATCAGTCTCCAAATATGCACTCATTTCAAGTGCAAAAAATGCCCGATGTTACTTTATCAAATGAGATCAACCTCTATAATTTCATTTTCAGTTGCTGATTTCCTTTAGTGTATTTCCCATGTTCAACACTTTACCTCTGACCTCTATATCTCTGACATTTTAACCATTAACCTTCTATCTCTGAAATTTTTACTCTGACTCTTTTATGGCCTCATCAAAAATAACACCAAGGTTGCAAGAGACACATTTATATTTTTGGCAGATAAGAAATTGATTTGGCAGTAATTTTTCTAAGCTATAAGCTCGTGTGGGAGCTAAGAATGAGATATTCATATATTGCATTATTCAAATCTAAGTCTCGTAATTAGGGGTGGGGGGGGGGGGGGAAGGCGAGATGCCGGTGAGAACGCCCCCCCCCCCCCCCCCCCCCGAGCACGGGTCGGCTTGAAGAAAGTTATGTATGCTCACTCAACAATGAATAAGTTAATAAGAAATGAGTTCATAAGTTCATGTTTTGCATAAAGGTTTTTAAAAACCTTTTCTTTCACGAGGAAGATTTAATTTAACATTTCAGTTATGAAGGAATAAATCAATGTGATTGTGTTCGATGAATAATAGATTCAAAACATCAATGACAGTGAGTCCTTCGACAATAACAGTCATCAACATAAGTATAAGGATTGGATAGTGACGGAATGGGGTAGTATATAGTTCTTATTGTTCTTCTTCTTCTCTTCTTCATCCTCATCCGGTCTCCTTCTCCTCCTTCTGCGGGTTAGGTCTGCCTCCTTCATCTTTAGCTGTTCTATGTTGCAGACTAAATTTTACCAGGAAAGGGGCAGTTGTGACAGTATTAGTACATGACAATGTACATCGCACCCATTTCATACAAGAACAGGAAATGTTTTGAAGATGTTTCTTATCGCATATACACTCAGCACAAAAATAAGAGAAAGTAAACACTTTTCAAGTTTTTATAGGCTTATTTCTCATAGAATATTTGATTACTAGTTGGCTTGTAAAGGTTAATGTAATACCATATGAAAGTAATTTAATTGGCTATCAACCTGGTAAGTCAATAAAAATCATTGTATTATAATTACGGTAAGTAATGTTTGAAAGATCAGGCTGAAAATGATACAATCTTTTTTTATTCTAGGGTCTACTAGAATTTACTAGAGTACATCATACATGGATGTGACGCACTTGTGACGCAGTAGGCCTACTGCTTGTGTATTTGTTTTGAATGTTTTACATGATTGACAGCTAGGTGCTGAGCTATATGGAGCAGCACTGTGTGTATGGGTCTTTCGTTCTTTTTCTTTTGTGTACACCGGTACCGGTGGTACACACCACACTAGCACTGCTGACTGTACTGCTAGCTAGCTAGCTGGCAAGCGTAGCAACAATTGGGAGAGCAAACGGATGGCGTTGTGTTGTCACTCTCGGGTACAGGTAAGTGATATTTCCGTGTTAATTCACCTGCGTGAATATCGTTTTGAAAGGACAACACAAGGGCAAAGCATGTATAGGAGCCAGTTGTTTGTTTACGGTAGGTCAGGGATAAATCTCCATGACAAGATGAATTACAAGTGTAGGTCTAGTTCTAGTGTATTCATTCTAGAAGATCAAAAAGAGTAAAGCAGTCTTTGTTCAGTCCCACGCATTGAATATTACGTATGTAGACTATATGGAAAACTTTTACACAGTGAGTTGTGTCGGCGTCGCTGTGTCTACAGAAGTCGCGGCGTCTGGTCGGGCTGGTGTATAAATGACCACTGCTAGATCTATAAATAAGGAGACTCATGTCAGAAAGTTGCAAAGGTCAACAACAATTTAATGTGCGAAAGTTTCTTTGACACCTCTGGCTCTCGCTCTGCTCATTGAAAGATATACATAGGGTAAGGCAGGCGCAGGGCACCAGTATTCGGTCAGCCCCCGGTATTCGGTCACTTATCCCTAACGTTAATCCTAGTCACCAGCCAGTAAGTTCAACTGTCACAACACACGCAAATCACATTAATTCACATACTTGCACACTCAATCACAACAGGAAACTTGTCTTAGCCCCCTCCAAAAATCCATCCAAAATCCCAAATTTTACCATCAAAAGTGCAGAATCGGCGCTACTTTCCAAAAGCGCGCGCGGATAAGCCCCAGTTTTAAGAGTACGGGTCGCCGAAAAAAGCGCTAAGAATCGAGAAATACGCCGTTCTCTTGCGGGATTTTTCGCTAATTGCAAGCTTGGAGTGTAATGGTATCCTCAAAAACGCAAAAGAAAAACAAAGTTTCCGTACGTGCCGATACAGTGTCCCAATGTACAAGGGTTGAATGCAAGTGCAGAGGCCCCAATATTCGGTCACCAACGGTCGCCGCAACGGCCCCGATGCAATTTTGCGCCAACAAGGTAGCGTGCGTGCGCATTTTTCAGCTGCCTTGAACACGCATTGACTTTGAACGCGCACATCGCGTGACCGAATACTGGTGCCGGTGACCGTATACTGGGGAATTTTCAAGGTGAAATATTTCGGGATTTTGTGCAATTCTGTGAGATATTTAACAGAATGAAAGTTGAGATTAAAGAAATTTGATATATTTCACCTACATTGCTGTAGATATGATGTATGTACGTATTAATTTAGTTTGAAAAATATTGCAAAAAAGCTTAAGTGACCGAATACTGGGGATGTTGCCCCACTAAAATTTTATAGTTAAGTAGGATTAGTAAAATGTGTGTTTTATGTTGACCTCGGCTCTATACTTATAGTCTAAGTTTACCGTACCTCGTTCTAACGTTAGTAGAACCATTCCGTCTGAAGTGAATAAGCAATTCACGTCATGTGTAAAGTATCTCTGATTTTTAAACTTTGAAGTTGAGAGTATTAAAGGCAGACTAGGATTTAGAAGTAGATGAGCAGCTAGACGTCTATATCAGATTATCACACTCACTGGGCTACAGTCACTTTGACTGAAAGATTGGTCTGTATCTGGTCATCAGGGATTATGTTCGGCGAAGACTGCATCTGGCTTAACGGATCCCCTCTACAGAGGAGCGCCAATAAAGTCAAAAAGTGATAAAAGACTCCTCCCATCAGACAGATTTTTCTGTCTTCAATCACAGATGACTTTCTATCGTAGATCCGTGCATATTATCAAATATAAGGTGTTTATAATAAACGTTTGTCATTGTACAAAGTATAACATAACTCATAATCACAAAATTTCTCTGAACCCATTTCAGTATATACTTTCTGAAAAAGCATGACAATATCTTCATTGTTCTTTGCGCAGGAAGGCAACAACACGCCTCGCACTCGGTAACCCTCTAAGGACAGGCTGATTTCACTACAACACACATTTCCAATTGACACCTGCCCCAGTGTACTCAGGACTAGTCTTCAACGGGTTAAACAATAAGTATTGATCTACTCTGGGAGGTCAGCTGCACTCTGTTCGATGGGTTGCAGTCCCTCTTGCTTGGACAAAAATTCCCGCTCCTCCCACGCTAACATGTCCTCCTCCGCCCAGCTTGCTCAGTTTGCCAAGGAAGTTGTCCACTTCAGCTCCCAGTATGGGGGAGACCAGTCCATGGCCTACGTGGTACCCAACCTCGCCGGGCCGTGCACAATCTTCCCAAGCTACGGCGACTTCACCAATGCCTGTGTCTTTGTAAGTTCTTTCTTTATGATTGTACTCTTTGTCACTTGTTTACAACCAATAATAAACACAGAAGAGGACGTGTCTATTTATTTTTTTAGTGGAACTATTCTATAGTTTGTGATGAAAAATTTGCATGCTATTTGAAGGACATTTCTGCTTTTTAACCAATGTCTTTGGCTTCTTTTCTTCAGTAAGAAATTCATGTACATGCCTCTTGCAATAGTTTCTGTGCTTAGAAGTCTGTAAAAACTGGATATTTGTGAAATAAAAAAACATCAAGCATGTTTGAACTGAAATTGATGTTAAAGGGACTGTACAGTACTGGTTGAGGTGGGAATTCATGTTTTGAACATTCCTAAGTGAGATAATGAAAAACCTCTTATGAAATATGAAAGAGCATGTAATTTTAAGTAGGATTCAACGTTTATTTAATGAAAATTGTTTTTCAAATGGCTGAGATATCCAACAAAGTGCTAATAATAAAAGGCGACATGCCACAACTTTATTAGGATCTCTTTGTTTCACCTTGTTTTTGGATATCTCAGCCATTTCTAAACCAATTTTCTTCGAATAAACTTTTGATACCCCTTAGAACTGCATGCTCTTTGACATCTCATAGAGTGGTTTCTGAATATCTCGCAAAACGTTAAAAGCTAAATCGTCACCTCGACCAGAACTGTACACACCCTTTAAACTTTTGATCTCAGTACACGATATTTACCTCCGGAATTTTCAGCTGTTGATGCTACGGCCTTCAGCAGCGGAATGACCCGTTTTTGCCTTGATCACTTGAATTTCCAATACAGATGAACTTCTACTCTAATAAAATCATGCATGTTTGTTTGAAATTTATGGTCATCCACATAAAATGGTCCCCCATGTCTATTTGCTATTGACTAATGAGAAGTTGCCTGAAAGAAGTACAGTGAATTTTTCATATTTGGGAACCATTTCCTTTTTCTCTCTCTCTCCCTCTCTCTCTCGTCTTTGTGTCTGTCTCCTGGTTTGTCTGTCTGTTCATCTGACTGCTTCTTTCTTTCCGCTGGTCTGTCAGCGTACATATGGAACCTGGTGGGAAATGGCGCCCTCTGCAGAAGTTCCCTTTGGGAGATCTGAAGGCTTCAGCGGCACCGATTTTGTAGGTAAGTGAATGCACACCACAAGACATGCTTTGAGATACTGAAGACCCAGAATGTTGACATATTGTGTGATGAGCAGAGTGCCATCTTGAGGCATATTCTAAGACATTTGAAATGTAACAGAAAAGATACAAATCTTGCTGTGATGATGTCGTTGTCACGTGCCACAAATTTCTGCAGGACAGCCATCTGGATTAGCAGTTCTCTGTCAACATTGGAAAATATTTAATCTCTGCTTGCTGTGGGTGAATGCTACACTGCTTCATGCTTCATGCTGTGAAGTTTTTTTTTTTTGCCTAATTGAAGAAGTGCTGTCAAAAGTCAGGTCTTTCGGCACACAGTCCTGAGAGTACTGGGTTGTAAATCTACATTTTTTTTTCTTTTGAAGTCCACTTGAGAAAATATTGGTGACATTCAATGATTTGTATTAATTTTTCAATCTAGAAAACTGACTAAGTATGATGTAAGAGAGGAATAATTGCTTATTCCTGCCATGCAAACTGTCATAGATCTGTTCTTTGAGGAGAAGGTGTACCCAACAGCCATCAACATCTACGAGATTTACCATCCAGGCGCCATCATAGAGATCTGTGCTGCAGAGATTGAGAGGAAATCAACAGAAGGACAACCAGTGCAACCAAACAACATAAGGTATTTAACAGACAAGTTCAACCAGATAAAGTGTGGAGTGAATGAATGCAGCAACATTAGTAGAACACATTCATGAAAGTTTGAGTAAAATGGACAATCCATTCAAAAGGTATGAATTTCCAAAGAGTCTGTGCAACCATCATATCCCTGGATACAATACTACCATATATGCAGTTTTTGATGTCATGTATGTACATTCATATGATAACAAAAATAAAAACAGAATTCCAGAAAGTTAAATATTTTTATGAAAATTACACATTCCTTTTATTTGTTACTGACACACTAAGGGTAATATTTTTCCCCCTACTTCATGAAAGAGGCATTAGAACAAGCGCTCTTTTTATGTGCTAAAAATATGAAAATATGTTTAACTCTGTCTATACTTTCTTTACATCATTGCATGCATACATACATCACAAACTGTAGTAGTCTTTTCAATTAGCGATGACTGCACAAAAACTTTAGAAATTTACAACTTTTTGGGGTAGAGAGGGTGACATGTTGAAGATGGATCATAATCAACATTTATTTGGCAAAATAGTGAAAATAGTATGTTAGCATTTTTTTCCACAAATAAAGCATCATAAGCAGTTTTTCAAATGGCAAGTGAACAAGTTTACTCTGTGAGCCCATAAAGAATTTTGTTTGGGGACTCACATTCAAGAGATATTAACCTTTTGTATTGTCCAATTTCTTTCAGATTTTCAACAGTTAGCTGTCTGTATTCTGCTTTAATTCTGTATTCTGATCTTTTCTACTGAGTGTAGCGAAAAAAGCTGCTGAAAACTGCTTATCCAATAGTGGCCAGTCAATGGAGTAAAATGGAGTCAAAAAGGGGCCTGAGCTTTCGATCCTAGCACTTAAGTAGCAGAATCTTCATCAGAGGCAAAATGACAAACAGGCAGGGAAAGCAATCACATATAAGGACTTCACACAACAAGAACAGTCAGGGACAGGCTAGGGACACAGAACAAAGAAAACAAAAGGAGAGGGTAGGAGGTCATGGGCAAGGAGCCCAACAGATAAAGGGAGGGGGATTAAGGCAGGAGGGTGGACAGACAAAAGGCAGAGGAGGGTCAGTAATGATCCTGAGGGCCATGGGGGCAGCCATTGAGGGAAAAGAATGAATAGGGAGGCAACATCAAACAAGATAAGGAACAACAGAGGGATAAAGAAAGGAAAAGAGTGAAATAGCAACAGCAAGAGGAAGGGGGGGGGGGGGCTGAGCAAACAGCAAGCCCTAAAAAGGTACTGTACCAAGAAGAAGCAACAAAAAGAAAGTGAGAGTCAACCAACAAATGCAAGTAATCAAACATATCAAAGTATGTAAACACACAATAATGATAATAATAACAACAATAATAATGATAATGATGTTGATAAAAGCAATTAAAATAATGAATATTAAAGTACATATAACAAAGGGAGGGACACAAAATCCAAGGGAGAGAAAATGTACATGTTGGTAGGCAAGTATAAATGGGCATGGTAAGCACAAATACGTATAAACACAAACAAAAGCAAGTGTTTGAATGTGTTCGTGGAAAAGGCTATGTAAAAGAGACTCTGACAAGAGGACAAAAACAATCGGCAATAAAAGGGTCTGCAATTGGAAAAGCGTAAAAGAAAAAACAAAATCAAACTGGAATTAGAATAGAAAAGAGAATGATAATAATGATACTACTACTACTACTACTACTACTACTAATAATAATAATAATAATTAGAATGTGTAATGTAAAATATATATAAAATAAGGTGGTTAGTCATTTCCCTCCTGGATGTTGAGGCCATTCTACGGAAGTAGACTCTTCTGTATAATTTGTATTCATCTACAGTTGTTGTGTTTTCTTCCATAGATGGCATAAGCTGTGGACGGGTAATCCACAGCAGTCGAGTCAAGCCGAGATATTCTCACCTCCCATCCAAAAGGTCAACACGCGAACAAAGTAAGTAAAGAATTGCTTTCTGACGTATGCTTGGCTGTGAGATAACTATCCAGGGTCCTCTTTATGGAGAGTTATAATTGATTATGTAGTTGATTTCTATCATAAGTCTATGGCAGACTGTGTGGTAAAGGGAATTTACAATCGATGAGATCGGGGCCTTGATTTTACTTTTGTCGTCACATTGTTTTGAATGTGTGATTTGGAATTGAGATAGATAACACCTTATGTGCCCAGGCACTAAGCACATTGTGCAATGCTTTTTGTTCAGCTTTTTTTTTTTTTTTTTTGCATTCCCTCCATACTTGGCCTATTGGTAAAGTTTGCAAGCCCACACAGTGTGTCTCAGTCCAACAGGCTGACCATGGTGACATAAAGAAAAATAAAGGGGATTACGTAGTCTCTATTCATTGTTAATTACTTTCCAGACATCTGTTCCAATTTGCCAAATGAGCACTCTGAAGTGCATGCCAATTGATGAACCAAACACAGAAAGAGTGAAAGAAGACATGAAAGTTTGTATCATGTGTTTTTTATTAGTATCTTCTGCGTGTTTACAAGAAAATGTTGCTGCATGTTGACTTTTGAAAATGAATATTGCACTAATAGCTACTGATGTATAGTAACAGCTTCATTCTGGATATGAGACATGGACTTTAGAAAATTGTTTTCATATAATGTTGACTACCTTCAAGGAAAAAATAAAGGACTTTTCTCTGTTTTTCTTCTAACACTCTAAAACTTGTTTTGATTTTATCATATTTGGCCTTTTGCTTCAGTCTAATTCGTCTCGTGTTCAACCAACGCTTACAAGAATACTACACCGAACTTGACGGCGTGAAGCTGGTTGGTATGAAGGTGGTCAAGGATGAGGGCACTGACATCGACCAGGTGTACATTGAGCATCTCAAACAGTTGTCCCTGTCGGACGAAAAGGATATTGACTCCATTGTCCCTCCCCTGAAAGCGCAGCCCACTACAGACAATGGCTTCTTCGACATGCTACCGGTATCTCACCTATACCAGTTTTCTTTTGTTGGCGTTGTTTTAAAAACAAAACAAAACAAAACCCAGTGAAGAGTTCACTTCACTTGAAAGAAATATATGCAAGTGTGAAAACTATGCAAAAGCCGTGATTTCATTTGTAGAGATTCTTTTGGAAGATACCTATTTTCCTGACTTTGTTTCACTTTTTAGGCACACTGTACCTACTTGTTTCGGCGCTGTGGCAAGGAATATGTGCAAAGGGGACTGGGATTGTAGCATTCTCTCTAGAGTCAAGACTTACACTCGCTTGTATGTGCATTACATTTGCAAAATGTTTAAGAAATTATAAAATTCATTATACAGTGCACTCCCGGTATAATGACCACGGTTATCATATACGAAATTCCGATTACAACGAAATCAAAATATTGGCTCTGTGTTTTTTATTGCTTATTTGTTTGGTTATAACAAAACTTCGATTAGCGAAAGAAAACTGCTGGTCCCGAGGACTTCATTGTAACGAGAGTCCAATGTATTTTCAAATTTGCTTGCATGATGAGAGAGCATGTGACTTTCCTCTTTATAAAGCAAGGGAATTTATCCTGAACATATTTCAGTAACAAGTTACAGGAATGTGCACTTTTCATGAAAAATGTAATTTTGCGGAATTTTCTTTATACCTTCTTGATATCTTTCTTCGTACTGGGTATGTGATGTCTCGAACTGTAATAGTCTTTGCATCCAGGTGTTGTCTGAAAATTAATGCATTTAACTTTTGAATGGAATGTCAAGTATTTGTCAAACTTACACTGATGTGTTCTACTAATATTGCTGCATTCACTCAATAGCATGCACACTTTTATTTGGGTTTCATTCCCATTTAATATTGATGAATTGATCCATGTATGGCAAGTGTAGGAAATGTGCTTGTAATACATGTAAACAAGAAAAATATGATGTGATGTATGATGTTACAAGTATGCAGTGATCTATGGTGATGTATAGACCAAAATGTGAATGATGTTGCTTGTTTGACTCCCAGGGCGAATTAATCCAGCTCATATTCACCTACCTCAGTCTCATCGACAAGTGCCACATAGCAACGACCTGCATGCTGTTTAGACGGCACTGCTACGACCAGCTGCTCTACATGGAACTGAACCTACAGCCATACTGGCACTTGGTAGGATGCCCTCTATTGATCAGTTTTGATTTGATTGTAATTTCTTTAACCCTAAAAAGACTGGGCTATTTTGGTAGCTCGAAAGACTGGGGGGGGGGGGGGGGGGGCCTAAAGGGCCCCCCCTTAAGATCTCGGCCGTGGATTGCGCGATCGCCGCGGAAATTTGCACAATGGTAGTGTGCGATGTAATCTACAAGATCGTATATTTAAATTTTCCAAAATAGTCTTCTTTTATTTTATTTTGATTAATTATGCTAATTTATGCGAGAAATCAGACTTTTTTATCTAAATCAGTAAATAAAGCTCCAAAAGTGCTCATTTTTGGTCTAGATATTCTTTGTAGCATTCTTAGCAAATGTACTTGAAAAAAAATTCGGTATCAAAATTAATTTCTTATTTATTTTATTGTTTTATGAATTTCTTATGTATTTCTTTGTTTTTTCGACCTTTTGTTTCTGTTGTTTTTTTCAGCAAAATTTGTGGCAGACCCTTTTTGAAGCATAATACTACTAAAACAAATTGATTTTAGCCATTGAGAGTAAAAATAAGCATATTTATATGAACCATGTGATAAAACTCAATTTGTATTGACTTTGTACACAAAATCACATTTTTGAGCCATTTTCGGTCTCACGTGCATGTACAAAAAGTTATGTAACTTCAGAACCGTACCCCTGGGCGTCACAAATTTGGTGTCAAAATGTGCGGGAAACTCGAAAGAAAAAAGTCACAGAGCATCGCGGCGAGAGCATTGCGTGTTGCTGAGTAATCGCGCGAAATGTCGAGGGGGGGGGGCCTTTTAGGCCCCCCCCCCCAGTCTTTTTAGGGTTAAAAATGCTCATGACTTCTGTTGTAACTGATTGACAAATTGTTGTTCATCAAAATAATTAAGTACCAACTATTTAGTGTTTGAGAAGCAGCCATGATAAAAACTCATGGGCATACATTCTTGGGGTTGGATTCGAACCAATGATCTGATTGCCAGACAGTATCATAGCAACATGACTTCCAAGCTTCCAGAGACTCCAACCCCAAGCACCTTTTGATCTGGAGATTCTCCCGACTGAAACCCCTAGCAAATGGGAGACTCCAATTTTATGTGCGCGTAGGGCACATCACAAGTGCGAAGTGTGAAGTTCCTTGCAGCCGGGGTCCAGGGCCCGCTTAAGGGCCGGAAGCTTTTAGGGTTTCAGATGCTCTCTCATGCTATCTCATGCTTATTTTTCGACATATGGTGACACTAAGTAAGAGATCATTTCAAGCGGGAGACACAGAGCCAGTGCAGGAGAAATTTCATCTCAAGCGGGAGAAGTGGAGATTTTGCAAAAATGGGCTTTTGGCGGGAGATCTCCCGTCGAAAGCGGGAGAGTTGAAATCTCTGAGCTTCTGCGTGACAGCCTGCGCTGGTCTAATCCCTACAACTTGCAGCAGGTACTGGGTCTAGGTAGGGCAATTTGCAATCAGTTGCCCTAATAAAACAACTTGATGCAAAAATTCATTAATTTGAAGCTCAAAACTTCATTGTGGAACTGTCCCATGTGTTTCCAGCGCTACCATATATATAAGTTCAGTAGTCTACTAACATTGTCATTTTCATTGCAGAAAGAGATCCTAATGGCAGATTTGACATAATGTAATTCATTATTAATTATATAAAAATTTTATAAAGGTTTTTGAATTGAAACTACAGTCATTATGATTGTCAGCTTCCAAGTCAATTTTTCACTGGAGGATCATTGTCTTTGCAGTTTACAGAGAAAATTTGGTTTGCACATGAAGGCTGTTGAGAAATCTTTCTTTTGTGCTTTCCAGAGCTGAGTTACAAAAATTTGTTCACACTTGCTCCCAGTTGAGGCTTTTTCCTTTAGTACCATTTCTCTCTCCCTTGCCCACTTTATATTTATAGATTTCCAACAACACACTGTCAGGACTGAGAGGGCGATGCAGTCAGCTTCAGAAACTGGACCTCTCGTGGTGTGGGGACTGGGGCAAAATTGAAGTGCAGGAATTCCATCGGTATGAACAGGGCTCGACGCTAACTTTTTTTTTTGTTTTGTTTGGTGATTCATTTGGCCACTGACGTCTTTTAATTTAAAATTTTAGTTCCCCCCCCCCCCAAAAAAAAAAAAAAAAATGTCTTGGCCCAAAAGGAAAGGAAATTTAAAACATTACAATCCACATTGAATACTAGTTGCCTGATCGTGCCACCAAAGGGTAACTATTTTGGAAATCTGGTGGCCCTGTGGTGGCCCTGTGGTGGCCCTGGGCTGCTTGGCCATTACTAATACAGTGCCCTGATGATAAATAAGAAATGAGTTGTTACTGTTTTTGCTAGTGCCATTCAGCTTTACCCTTTTTGTACCAGGGACTTTGAATGATGTTTACAATGCTATGGGTTTTTTTTTGTGCCAGTCCACACTCAGCACCCAAAGGCTTTATATGTGTATAATGAGGATTTCATAGTAACTAATGGCAGATTGCCGGGAGGTGTCTGTTTTGCAAGACTTATTACCTCTCTTCAAGTTTTGAAGATGTAACGTTTTGTGAAAATAGTGTGTTGATTTCTTTTTGGTTATCTAAAATGTTGCAGATATCATGATCAGTGAAACCTGGACTGACAAAAAAGATGACATTTTTAATCTTTAAAGACGTCCCATTTTCCTTTTTTTTTTTAGTGCTTTTGCATATTTTTGTTGTCTATAGGTGAAATCGCTTGTTTTCGAGAAGACTGTTAAATGATATCTTCATGATATGTCTCACATGTGAGCTGTTCATGTCTTGATCCACAAACTGTCTTTTTTTTTTTCAAGACAAGTTGTTGTGCAAATTTGTCTATTCTCCACGATCCTGTAAACTTGCATTAAGTTTGAATCTGTGCTGTCTCATTGACCCCCCTTCTCGTTACAGTTTTATCAAAGCCTGTGGGAGTGAGCTGAGAGTCCTACGAATGAAGGCATGCCGGTTTGTAAACAAAGATGTCCTCGAAGACATCTCACATTCTTGCCCAAGACTAGAAGGTATGCGTGCACGGGCATCTCCCTCAGAATGGAAGTGAGGAAGAAAAACGTGGTGTTAGAGTACTGTGAAGGCAGAAATACTCACAAAAGTAATTTTTCATGCTCAGCAGGATAAGATGAATGTTGCATGTTTTTGATTTCGCGGAATCAACAGATGAAGTAGTGTTTCATATAATAAGCAAAAAGATTAGCATACTTTTTTTGCTAGTTTCTTATTGCGTGAAAAGGGCAACAATTTCCACACCACATAAATTTCCACCTTTACTATTAATGTTTAAACACATGAAATTCATTTTACAAATACTGCATGCTTGTCTCCAAAGCAGAGGATGCAGAATTTTGAAATGTTCTGTACCAAATCTTGGATGATTCTGTTCCTGTCCCGCCTTAAATCTTTTCACAGAGCTGAGCATTCCATCTTGCCGGTGTATAGACAGCCATGGTTACACCACGCTGCAATATCTGACAAAACTCCAAGTACTGAACCTCTATCGCTCCAAGGTCACCGAATCTGAGATGATCCAGATTGTACGGTAAGCAGCAGTACAGGACTTCAATTTCAATTTCAATTTCAATTTCAATTTATTTCATACTTTGCGTATATATCAATATTACATCAAAAGTAAACAGCACAAGTTCTTGTACCTTGTCAATAATGTACAAAACACACACACACACAAAAACAACAACAATATACATACATGGCATACACAGTAGTTATAATGTTAACTGATCGAAATCCCGATTCGGGTTATAGAAGAGAAGTATGGCGGGACCTACATGAAAGCAAGCTTGTTTGGCTGTAAGCCCTGAATAAGCACTGTTTATGAAAGAGAATTGGAGAACGGATAAAAGTTGAGACCAGGTGATTTAATTTTACCAAATAAGGGTAGCACGGGACGTAACCTTAGTTCGCCCCCAGATGTGTGGTGTGTGTGCTGGCTAGGTCCTACAGTACACTCCTGTCATAATGAACATGGTTATGACGAAATTCTGGTTACAAAGAAGTAAAAATGTTTGTCCCCAAATTTTCATCTATATCTCTAAATGCATTACTTTTGGGCTAAAACAAAATGTTGATATAACAAAAGAAAACTGCCAGTCCTGAGGACTTCGCTATAACCAGAGTTGCCTGTATTTGCATGTACATCATTTAGCTTGAATGTGAAAGCATTTAAACAGATGCATGTCTAGTTTGCTTCTATGTAAAGTTCAACTTTAGATCGTTACCCACACAAAGTAACAAAATTTCATGCAAGAACAAATTTGATATTCAAAATGCCCAAGTTGCCGAAACTTTTCTCTCAGAAATCTCAATTTTGTCTCTTTCTTCAGTATTTCTCATGCCCAAATGTTAACAGTATGTGTGAAGAATGAATTTGACCTCATACAGATCATTACATTTTGTATCAAGCATTCATGCATTATTTGATGTAGATCTACAGGAATTGCCAATGGTGGACCAGCAAGGCTTAATAAGCCTTCATGTGCCCAGTTCGCACACTGCAGTGTTTTCATTGCCTATTGGCACAGATGCTTTGAAGCTATTTTTCAGTGAATAGAGATAATCTAATCCCACTAATCCGTATCATGTCATCATGGCCTTTTGGTTGGACTGATGAGGCACATTGCTACACTGCGTGGACTTACTTATCTACTGCTAGGTCGAATTTGGGTGGATAAGTATACAAATGATGCACAGGACAGAGTGGATTGGTGAGAATTGGATGCGTGAGTTTAACTTTGGAACTGTTTAAACCCACGAGCGCTGCGAGTGGGTTTTAGACTGTTCCAAAGTTAAACGAGAGCATCCAATTCTCACTGATCCACGAAATAGGCCTGTGCCTCATTTGTGTTCTAAAATGGGCCCGTAAATTCGTGAAATTCAACAATTTTCCCCATCATGCGTCCGGTACACCTACAACACTATACAAGACTTGAGCCATGCATTCAGATTTTACCGGACGTATGGCTCAGTGTGGATCAGTAAAAGATCAATGCATGACAATTGACCAATCAGATTGCAGAGATTCTAAAGCCCATTTTATAATAATTACTGTATGCTGATGAAAAAGCTTAGCAAATGAAGATAAGCGCCTGGACATGTGAAGGGTTAATAAGAAAATTCATACCTCCTGTGATTCTGTGTTCCACAGGAAAACGCCCCAGCTGAGACACCTAAACTTGGGTGCAACAAAGACGATAGCAAACTTCGACAGCGTCATCAGTGCAGTTGGCAAGCACTGTCCGTGAGTATCACATCAGTTTTCGTGGTGTTGTATTAACCCGTTGAGGACGAGTCCCGAGAATACTCGGGCAGGTATCTATAGGAAATGCATATTGTAGCAAAATCAGTCTGTCCTCAACGGGTTAAAACATATGGCAGATGGGGGCAGCAGTTCATAATAAACTTTAGGGTATACAATTTGGTATGAACTGTTTGCCTGAGATTTATCCACACACAAAGTAAGGTAACCTTGTTTGATGAGGGCTTGTTGGTGATGCAGTAAAAAAAAATGGTTGCAGAGAAAAGTCAAGCTGAATGGTACGCTTCGCTCTAAAGTTACTGTGATTAACAACATTCATTATTAGCAAAAGCAGAATTTTTAAATGTCAGTTTCTTTCATTGATATAGTAATAAAAATCCTGTAACTTTTACAAGTTTTTTTTTTGTGTGTTTTTGGCCTGTGTAATCTATTGTATCATAGGAAATGATCGCAAGTCACTTACAACTTCTTGCGCAGATCAAATGAGCTGGCCTAACTTTCCCCCATTTTTTCCTCAATGGTTATATAAAAAATTTTCATTAGCATTATTATGATATCGTGTGTGTCATAAACGTGAATAGTTGCCATGGGGATCATTATCACCAATTGCTAAAATTTGGCCGCCACAATAACAATGTGTAACTGTACGTTGTAGGAACACAAGACTGTTACCTTGGGTATGCAGTACCTGGGTTACAGCACGCTGCATCATATATTGATGTAACTATAATCCTCGGTATCATCTGCTCTCCGTACAGGCTGTTGGAAAGCCTTGATGTATGGCGAGCAGCAACTCTGTCCTGTGATGGGGTAGAAAGCCTGGCCAAAGGGTGTCCAAACCTACTGGAACTAGATGTTGGATGGTGGTAAGTGGATTTGTCCAGCCAATGTTGAACAATTTTGCACATACATACATACACAGAAAGTTTGATCTTATTTTCCCCACCACACTCGGTGGTAATGAAACAGTTTCAGTGATGAGAGTTATGCATAGAACACTGTGACTGTGATTAAAATGGAATTTATCTTCAACAGGTGCACAGGAAATGCCAAAATGTAGATTATGTTTACAAAATGTTTGATTGTGAAATCAGCACATAAAAGGCAGGTGGGAATGTTTGCAATTTGGAGAATGATGAAACAAAACTAAAAACGGGTGGCAAAAAATTCCTTTGTGTATATTTTGTTTACCCAGTATTTGAATATCAAATTAACAGACAGCAAATGGGCACAAGTGGTTTCAGGATGATTATCCATACTTTTTGTTTTGGTCACCCAATACTGTAGGAACTGAAATTTTCATATACAGATATATTTTGCAAATTGCTACTTCTCCCTCATGTACCCAAGTTGCTGATGTTATGGTTGCGAGGATGTAGTAATTGTCACTTCACCTTTAGACGATATAGCTGAGAAAGAGTACAAGCGACAATAGCATACTTATGAATGTTTTTACTCAGTGATTCCTTGTACATAATCAAGTAGCGTGTTGTGCATTTGAGGTGTGTTTATAACCCAAATATTGTTACATCATGGCTCATGTGATGTGCTAGACCTACAGTAATTACAAATTGCACGCGATCCAGCACAGGCATGACTTTTTGTGTTTCTAGAAATGCTAGAAATTTTGTGTTGTTGTTTGACTCATTTTCATATTTACTCATTGTTATTTTCACTTTCCAAATGTGATTCATAAGATTTGCATGAAGTAAAACAACTGCAAAAAATTTACTTCACATAATGTTGTTGTTTTTTTTGTATCAATTTGATCAAAAAAGAAGCCTAACTTTGTTTCATTCAATCTCTCAATTTCCTTTCCAGTCCAGAACTGCGGGGAAATAATGTTTGGGTCAGCAATCTATGTACACATTCCACCCAGCTGAAGAAACTCTTTCTTACATCAATACGGTAAGACGTCTGTCTCTCTTGTAATACGTTTGACTTCACACCATCATCCAGATGCTGTTACTCATCAGTGAACTCAAAAGAATCTTTGAATGACTTCTATCCATTTTCTATCCATTATAAGAGTGTTTTGCATTCATGTATGCTTTTCTCACTGTTAGTAGATGTGTTAGAAACAAAGTTAATATAAGACTCACATTCTAATGTTTTACAATAATTGCAAACTTTGCAATGATTATGACTGGATTTATTGATTAGTACTGTATAAATTACTTATAAAATCCCTGCAGTAGCTGAGGATAAGGTTTTCCCCATAAACATTTCACAGTGAAAAAGTAACAATCTGAGATTTTCCACTCTGATGAACAAGCACTGTCACGAAAATCAAACCCACAAAAAAAAAAACAACCTATAGAGCCAACACTTACTGTCTGACAAAGTATAACTGTTAATACTTAAAGTATGAAAAAAGTCACTTTTTTTTTAAAAAATTAACTTCTTACCATAAGTGTCCGGAAAGTTTTTATACAAGTGAAGTTCAACATTAAGAGAGTGACAAAATGTTTTGGCTGGAAGATTCATGCTTTACTCACAAGGAGTAGACCATGTTTTGACTAGGTCAGATTCTTATAAATGCTGTAAATCTATGAATGTGACCAGTACTGATATTTGTAGCATGTTTTTGTTTATTTTCCCATCCAGAAGTATAGCGGACGTAGACCTGTTTGCCATTGCATCAGGTCTACATAACTTGGAACAGCTAGACATCTTAGGTGCACAAAGGGTCGGAATACAGGGACTGATCAGGTATCTACAGTATGTCCCCTAGAAAATTACAATCAGATTTTTGCATCGATTAAACCCAATATGATTAAAACTATCTAAATGCTACTTCAGGGTCTTAAAATATAACATCTTAGCTCTATTTTGTAGAAAACCCTATTCAATTTGGTTAGGCGGTCACAGAGAAATGTGGATTGTTGTAAAGCATGTCATGAGTCTTATTCTTCCAAGTTTAGCACTTGGATGCTCTTGGAACTGCATATTAATGTGTGAACACAATAGACAGAACTTGGAGGGAAGAGATTTCTGACATGCTCTACAAAATTCCTCATTTCTCTTTGACCACTGTAGCAAATTGAATGGGGTTTCCTGTAATATATGGATAATGAGTTATACTTTCATACCCTGAAATAGTATTTAGATTGATTCACTATTTTTAAAGTTATCATTGTGGAGGGTACCATTGTAATTTTGCTTTGGACATAGAGTGTTGTCATTGGTAACATGACATTTGTTCCTGTGACAATTGCTCTGGTCTTATTTTCTCCAAGGACTTCGGATCATGGTTGGGGATGTGATAGGTTTTAGTTTCAGTTTGATACAAGGATTTATTAGGATAAGGGTTAGTGTTATGCTTGTGGGTAGAATTTATGTTCAGCTTAGTGTTATGCTTGTGGGTAGAATTTATGTTCAGCTTAGCGTTCAGTTATTTCATAGGGGCAATTGTCACAGGAGCAAATGTCATGGAAACATTGTCGTTAACCAATCAACACCCACTGTGCCTCTTTTTCCTTTGACTGAGCAACTGAGCCATTTTTCAAACACTCAATTTTTCCAAGATTTTGTTTTTTTTTATTGACTGATGCAGTTATAGAGAAAATTAGCAAGTTCACAGAAGATGTATCAGATGTTGTAATAAATCCTTTCTTCATATCTGTGCTTTACTTTATGCTCAAACTTTGTCCCCATAGATGAACATTTAATACTCGGCTGTGCTGTTTTGCATAGTACATGTTGGCTGACTATGCAAATTCACTTTTTTTTTTCTCTCCCACAAATCAAATTCCCCTGATATCAGCAATTAACTGTTGTATCCAACTAAATGTAACTCCAATTCTTGCATGCGACTACTTGTTACCAGTTAAAACCTGGAAATCTGTAACCATAGTTTATCGTCTGATAATCTGTATTGCATGTGATAAGTCGAGTCAGGTAGTATTGCATTATCTCCTGTTTATTCTCCCCGCAGAGTTCTGGACAAGTGCCCCATGATGAAATTTATAGACGTGTCGTTCTGTCGTCAGATCACGCAAGAAGTTGTCCTTCAACTCAGAGAAAAGTATCCAAACGTAGCCATCAAGAGGAGTTTCACGATTTGACGATGGGATGTACGTAGAGTGGACGTTAGCAGAGTGACAGCTAGCGGATCAGACAGTCTTAGATTGGACAGTCATAGAGTGGACTGTCATAGAGCAGAGACTGCGATATGCAAGAACTCACAGTGCTGATGCTACATAATGCTGACTCGGCAAGGTCAAGATACTTACTGTGTGTTTTTGTGTGTGTGTGTATGTGTGCCGACACCATTACATCAGTTTTGGTATGATAGTACTGTTTCATCTGAAACGCAAAGCAGTCCACATAGCTGATGACATTTAAGTCAACCAAAGATTAAAGGACCAATAATCTCAAAAGCCATTTCTTTTATGCTATTACTAAGCTTCTTTTGTTTTTTTAACCATTGGCATAAGTTTTATGATTAAAGTAACCTATCTATTCATGGCACTTCCTGTAAAATTACATGATATTGCATTTTAATGTTCATGATTGGACCTTATCACTTTCAGAGTCACCTTCCAGACACTACAGCAGTGGTCAAAAGCAAGGCCAAGTAGAAATGAGGGAGGGAGGGCAGTGTGCGTAGATTGCACCACCATTAGTATTACTTCAACAGTGTTAGGGTATCTTTTTTTTTTCACACCAGATTCCAGGCAAGTATTGTGGGGTAAAACATTTTGTCCCAAGATGTCCCCACATTGCTGGTTTTGAACTCACAACCTACTTCTCAAGTGTCCAGGTTCTAGTTCTCTGTTCCCCACTGCTCTCTCAGTATTGTTATGCCACTCCATTGTGGAAGGTACACAAATTTGGTTTGTCATCATGCGCATTGCTTTCAAGCTTTCTGTCCATGTGTCATACTAATGTTTTATTTTCTTCTATGCAAACAAAAAATTAGGCAAAGGAAGAGCAAAGTTCTATGTAAATTATAGTTTATGTAATATTATTATGTATGTATGTATATCCATCTATACTTGGTATATATGTACACTTGTATTATGTACAGTGTATGCTTAGATGGATTCTTTCCCTTAGAAATCCTAACAAACACCAACTGTCTTTGTGTGTTTTTTTTTTTTTTTGTGAAGCAATTTCAATTCTGCACAAACAAACCCACAAGACAGAAACAGCATCTGATCAAAGTAGGAATGAGTTGTCTTTGGTTAACTTACAGTTAATTTGTGTGAAAATCAGTAAGAGACTCGTACAAGAAGCGATGTCACCAGTGGGAGATCATGAGTGATTTCAAGTTTGGTGCTAGTGCTGGTGCTAGTGCTGGTGCTAGTGGTGATGCTACTGGTGGTGTTAGTACTGGTGTTAGGGCTCTCTCAGCACTAGCACTGGCGATAACCTCAAACCTGAACTTTGTCAGTGTTTGCAGGCTGATCCCAAAATGACGTAGATCTCGTAGCTGATGTTGGGCCTGGTGCTGAATGTTGTCTGCTGAACCAAGCTCCACTGTTCTTGTCAGCCATATTACGTGATTTTTCCAAATTGACTAACACTGGCCCCAAGGGATTATCAAATTTGTCAGTTTAGTTCGGAGTAGGCTAACTATTGTTATACATACAAGACTGTAGGTGCATATTGTCCCTACTCACATTAAATACTGGTACCGGTATGTGCAAAGTCCATGCTATAGCCCATGCTACTGCAATACTGTAGTCGCCCGTGGAAAACATAAATGCTATAGACATAGCTTCAAAAATCTATAACTGATAGCAAAATTAACCTGTCCAGGACGAGCTATTTTGCTATAACACACATTTCCCATAGACACCTGCCCGAGTATATTCGGGACTAGTCCTCAACGGGTTAATATTGTTGTATTTTTGAGATGTTAAGAAATTTCCACATCACTTTAAAACAGACAAAGCATTCATGGCTGCAGCTTTTCATATTTGACTCAAAGCAAGCACAATGCCTTTTTTTCTTCGTTGTGCAATTCCTGTGTGATTATGCAGACTCCTGGTGGTATGAAAATATCACTAGCGTTGGGGATCAATGATTATGATCGGTTTTGTTTCCACTAATCTGATCATTGGTGTTGGACCTTGAGTTAAGGCAACTGATTGGGAGATGATAGCAAGCTTTAGATTTGCAGCGCGTACGTTTGAGACGACGTTTGAGCTGGACATTCTCCTCTTCCCTGCGTTGTGTTGAAATGCAGCTGATCGGACATAGAAATATCACAGAATGCGTGAGTGAAAACTCAGACGACGCGAGCTATAAATAGATTGCATCTGATACATGATTCTGCGCATGCTCAGAAAAGGTTTTTTTCCCTCTGAACGTCCTGTCGTGAAAATCTAAAGCTCCCTCATGCCAGAGCCAGTACTAGCAAAGAACTTGAAATCACCAAGTTTTTTCCTTCTTCATGTCAAATGTATCACAAATTATGCAAAGCTAAAATAGAAGCATATGCATAGCATATTGTCTCCTTTTTGATAATTGCACCATGCCCCTTTACCTGAGTCCCAGAAGGTTGTTGATGCTGCCAGACAGTCAACAAACATATGGCCTTGTGCTTCTAGTTGGAAGTGATGACATTGTATGTGGTGCTACATGTGACAACAGCCAACATGAGAACAAAGGCACAACAAAATTTTATTTTTCATGTTCAGCTAACTGTCAAATTTTGTGTGTTTGTGAAATATTTATCAAGTTTTAGTTTAGCCAGTAGATTTTTATACATTTGTCTGTTCATCATTTTTATTTGTAGCCTTGAATATTTGCCCGAATCCCGTGAAGTCTTTCAGTGTCGAATTGTCAGCTCAACATTGTGTTGTTTAGCTGGATGCCTACTGGTTTACGCATTATCATTTTACTCTTCATTTTAAATGCAGTAAGGTTTGGGATTGCTTCACTTTCCACTCCAGTTAATGTGACAGAACATATTACTGTATTCCACTAATCAAACTGCCTCTACAGTTTATTATGTTTCAAAGTGTTATTGAATTATTTTTTGTTGTTGTGAATTTGAAGGAGTGTTCTGATTAGTTGTACATCCCAGCAAATCATTCTGTTTTGATTAATAGTTACGCAGCTACCTCATATTAGACCATTTTGTTCACATCTGTCTATATTAACAGTGTAGATGGACCTTTACTGTATCAAGTTTTAAGAATGATTTATTAGTGGTATGAGAAGAGAGGGTGTGTTTTTTCTTCATATTGACCTTTCACTGATCAAATACTGGTAAGGAGTTTGTCCATCTTGATCTGACCCGTTTGGCAAAGGCCATTCATTACCGACATCTTCACGATCTACGATTCTAATTCCATACCATACTCGTAAACCTGGGGTGTGCTTGCAGTGGTGTTACTGTTTGAATTATTGGACAAAATGGAGCGACAACAAATGTTAGATGTCTTTGAAAAATTGATGTTGCTGTTGCAAAAAAAAAAAAAAAAAAATTATTGCATAGTTATCTTCCATCATTATCATATTCCAGTAGTTTTTATGTGAAGCATATGAAAAACTAGCTACTTATTACTCAAGTTTTGTTTTGTAAATTTGATGCCTTGCCATATGTGGAAAGGAAGCATTCAAACATAATGGCCCGAATTCACGAAGGTGGTACAGATGAAACCATGGTTTAAACCATGGACAAAAACCATGGAGTGCCAAGTGTCGCACGGAATATTTCATTACGAAATTGGTCATTTCGTAGACCAAATGACCGTTTCGTTAATGAAATTATCATTGCGTGGATGAAATGTTCATTTAGTTACAAAATAATAATTTCATCGATGAAATGATTGATTTCATCACGAAATATTCCATGCGACACTTGGCGCTCCATGGTTTTTGTCCATGGTTTAAACCATGGTTTCATTTGTACCACCTTAGTGAATTCGGGCCAATGAGCGTGAAACATTAATATGTTGCACCCTCTCTTTCTTCCCTGCCAAATCAGAATGAAAGTTCCAGTAACCGGTCTGTCTAAGCGACATAACCACCAATGCTGGTGTTGATAGATGTAATTATGACCCTTTTTAATGAAATGGATTATCACAGTCGAAACTGTGGTGATAGCAATCATGTAATGTAACTACCCTTGTGTACGCTATATATTTTTATAATGAATGAAACAAGAAATTTATCATCAATTGCTTGTAATTATGATGTCAGCCTGTATCTGGAAAAAAAAACCCAACAAAAACAAAGAAACCAAAAATGAAAGAGGTTTGGTATGTTCAGAAGGCCGATAATTCTGCTTGACATACCCATCAATACTGTGTAATTGATAAGTACTTAGTTAAACCAGAATCTCATCGATCAAGTAAGTTGCCACAATTTTGGATGTTGACAAATGCATGCATACTAATAAATAATGAATGATATTTTCTCTTTTTTTTTTTGTTTTTTTGGAGATGTGATTAAGAGGTGCTTATTAGAGCTGGTATCAAATTCATCTGCTGTCGATATCTTGCAAATTCATGGAATTTTGAAACAGCCATGTGTGTAAATTGCTGCGGAATAATATGTACCAAATTGAACCAGTGCAGTGTTGAGTGAATATGTGTACACTGTAGTGTCATCAGGAAAACAAACTAAGAAGAAATTTGCCAGAATCAGAACTCATAACAGGTTTAAGTGACTAGAAAGTTCTACCTTGCCACTGTACTGTTTTCAATTCTTTTTTTTTTATGATTAGCATAGGAGCTGCTTCAGGATGGAGAGAATGTGCATACTGCAATTGCATGCTCTATGACCAAGTTCTGATATAATCATACAAAGGGGCATACAGTACAAGCAGTATGTGGGACTATTGTATAGACAGATTGGAGAGCTATTTTAATATGTAAGTGTTGAGATGAGTAGCATCAGGTGAATGTGTGTGCATGTGTGTGAGCATTTGTGCGTCTGAGAGAGGAAGAGATTTAAAAATAGATGTGTGGATTTGTTATGAATATAGAATGTCAGAGGTATGAAATCTTCAAGTACTTTTAATTGTATACGATCTACATTTATCAAGTGCATCTGAATTGTATCAAATTTTGGAGGAATCAAGAATTAATGCTGGCATTGCTTGTTCAGATTTAATGCCAGGTTTATTTGTGCAATGACAGTGTCATTGTAATTAAGTAGGGTGCAATAGCATTCAGTGTGATTGAATACTCATTGAAAAGTTAGAAATTCTCACATGCTAAGAGTATTAGTGTTGTTATTTTTCTTCCAGCGAGGAATGCATGGATGGACAAAGTAGCATTTAGTGACGAGTGTGTCTATAATCCTGCCATATACAGCAGCTGTTTCAGATGTCAACACAAAACATGCTTTCAAATTTAAGTCAAACTTCGATAGGACTGATTAATGACAAGAGATCCTCCCCCCCCCCCCCCCCTTCAATTTTCTCTGACTGCCGGGCTGAAGCAGCTTCCATTTTAAGAGCATACATGTAAATGTGCTATTTGTGTGTGGAAATCTATGTATAAAGAGCTTCAGTCGAATAGGTGTTATAAGCTTCCAATGGCCTGCAATTGTGTACCACCACCTGATGTATTGATGTTGTTCCTGTGGGCGTAAAAATGTGTACTAGATGAATTCCTGTTATAAGCTGCCAGTTGGTTAATGTAGTACCTGATGAGAAGCTGTTATAAGCCAGCATATCATAAGGCCACTTCTTTTCCAGACTCCCCCTGCTACTGGGTAATTACTGATTGACTAAATGAGAAGCATGCACATTAATTGATATTGATATGTTATATGGATGTACGACATAATGTCCATAGGGCATATCAATATTAATTCATGTGCATGCCTATTCATGTCTGAATACCCCCAAATCCATGTCATACAGTCTAGTATGAAAAGATGGAGCTTATTCATGGTGCTCACTAGGGTAAGCGCAAACTATACTAATGAATGCAACGCAAAATATGGCACAAACACAATGCGCAATGTCCACACAAAATTCGTAACGCACAAGGCAGAGGCCCATACGTATCCATGAGCTTCCCATGAAGTGGGTGAGATCTGATGCTGCCATACGATTAACATTTATTGGGACGTTATGTCTGACCACTCTCATATATCAATATTTTGTATATCCATACATCATGTATTCACTGTTGAATGCATTCTGGGATAAATTGATCACTCTAAGACATTTCTTATTGGCCCGAATTCACGAAGGTGGTACAATTGAAACCATGGTTTAAACCATGGACAAAGACTGTCTTTTTGTATGGGGTGCCAAGTGTCACATGGCTTATTTTGTTACGAAATTAGTCATTTCGTCGAGGCAATTTCCATTTCATCGGTAACATTTTGTAATGAAGTGAACATTTCGTCAACGAAATCAACAAAATGACTGATTTCATAATGAAATAGGCCATGCGACACTTGGAGCTCCATACAAATTGTCCATGGTTTAAACCATGGTTTCAAGTGTACCACCTTCGTGAATTTGGGCCCTTGTGTCTCATTGCGAGCACAGAGACTTAACGCTCTGAAGTGGACTAATTCACTAATGGTTTGCCCTCTGGTGCCCCTGACTGGCAGGCTGTCTACCTTCTTTTTTGTTTCAGATGAAGTGTAAAGAAGAGTATCTGTGATATATGGAGTAAATGTAGTGTCAGTAGTTTAAATCAGTGTGCTCATATTTGGAATTGTTGGGATGTCATGTAAGTCAGTATGTGGGACTATTAATTTACAGGACCTGTAACTTGTATGTGTCCCTTGGTGGATTATGTGTAGAGGGGAAGGTATTGCATTGATGTAGGTACTGCCACTGAGAGGGTAATCCTTGAAGCATCTTGTCACGTATATATATGCAACTTGGTGATGAGTTCAACACAAGTATGTTATTTTTTATCATTTATGTGTATTTATGACATAGATATTATATATTTGTACTCAAATGAATTTGATCTTTCCTTGTGTTTGAATGTAACCATAGGCCTGTAAGGGAGTTTAGTTTAAAGTGAATGTGTAATGAGAAAGTAACTTGATATCATAAGCAACCACATTTGCAAATTAGATGAAGCAATGATGTTTCTACAAGTCTCCATCATACATGTATATAAAATCATTTTTTATTTTCTTTCAAAATGAAATTGAAGAGTTTAACTCTTTGTATTGAATTTTTATTGAAATGACATAAATAATTGAGCCACAACTAGTAGGGGTTGTAGTTACTGAATGTTTGCCCAATAACCGGATCAATGTAGACTGGTTCTAATATTTTGTGCGCAGACAAATAAGGAGTGTTTGGAAGTGGTGACATTATTGCTTTATCTGTTTTGCTCTACACATGCTCATGAAGAATGATACTGCCTCATAAAAACACATTATGCAGGGAGACTTTGTTAAAATGACAACCTAAAATTCTGGAGGTCCGTTTCATGAAGTCATCATGTAAAAGTCTTTACATAAATCTCAGAATGGCCAAAGTCACTCATTATTACCGGTAATCTATGAGAGACTTTCAAAGATAAGTAAAATCCATTTCTTGAAGTCTCTCATAAGTGTATGTTATAAGCAAAAAGTCTCTCATAAGACTTTCATGAAACGGACCCCAGGACAATTGCTGTGGAATTGCATTATGAGGAGGACTTAAAAAAACAATGGCAAATGACCTTGTTACATCAGAGGGGTGTTTCATAAAGCTGTACTTAGGCGAAAAACGACTTTAAGAACGACTGGTGATCAGTTCTTGTGCAGAATTATGTAAATTCTGATAAGTATAGCACATCAGAATGTGTTCCAGTTGTTCTTAAAGTTGCTTTAAGCCTAAGAACAGCTTTGTGAAACACCCCCATATTTCCCATTATATTAGGGAACAAAGACCAAGAACTAAAGAGTTAGGACCTGTGAAATTACCATGTTATAAGGTTTTGTTATATCCAACCTCTTTATAACAAGGTTCACTGTATAACATGTTTAAAGGGGAAATCCAGTCTCAAAATAAGTTAATCTGATAAAAAAGAGTAAAATCTTACAATTTCAACGATAAAAGTTTGACTGAAATCGGATGAAAAATAAGGACGTTATGATATTTTGAAGTTTTGCTAATTTCTGCAAAACAGTTCTTGTACAGTGGATATGAATATGCAAATGAGTGAACTGACCATGTCATAACCTCACAATTTTCCATTGATCATGTACAAAAATGATGAAAATTCAATGTTTCTGTCATTGAAGTCTGAAACATGTTATTCCTGGGTTAATGACTTCAGAATAGTGATCAGATAGAGGATTTGAGCTTCAGGCATAATTGCATATGAATTGAAAAACTGGAAAGTTAAAAATTTTATGTACAAACTATATAGCAAGTTGTGAGGGGATGACATGATCACTTTGCCATGTGCATATTCATATTGACCGTTCAAGAACTGTTTCCTCAACATTAGCGAAACTTCAAAATGTCGTAACTTCCTTATTTTTCCTCCGATTTCGATCAAAATTTTACCGTTGAGCTCATAACTTATATTTGGACTGGATTTCCCCTTTAACTTTCCCATGATGGGTCTGATTTTTATTTGTTATGTATCTTCTCCCATCTTGTATGTGTGATTTTTTAAAAATATATATATATATATATATCCCACTCAAGTGGAACATTGGAGGGCATTTTATTATGATATGAACGATGTGATTTTATCTCTTGTTTATATCTTTCAGCCATAAGCAACATACTGTCGTACAAATGTCAATTAGATCTTATATGTATGAGGTCCGTAGTAGACCAACAATCTTAGGAATTGGGTTCTGGGTTCAATGCTGTTTGTCTTGTATACACTACAATGTAAGATGAGTTTGACATTTTATGAAAGAGTATGCCATACATTACATAATGACTATGTAACAGATCGTTAGGAGGAATAGATTTGACTTTTGTCACAAAATTGACAACTTTCTCTTTGTGTGTACTTCTTCACAACTCGGACTTGATTCAAACATTGTGTACAGTGAATGAGGGTGAGTGTGACTGGTGCATTACAACAAATCCCCATTTAAGGTGAGTTTCTTTAAAGGAGACCTACTGATGATTTTCATATTTTTACATTTGTACAACTATTAATTACATGTACACTAGCTATACTGAGTACAGAGTTTCAGAATTTATAGTGATTGGGATGAGGAATAAGAATGTTTTCAAAATTCATAAGTTGCAATGAACAAGGATGATGACATGGCAGAGTCACCATAAGAATGCATGAGTTGGGACTCAAGCGAGCAGAACAAAAGAAGGCATGCATAGATTATACACAGGTGAACTTCCAAGCTAGCAGTATTGTAATGGAATTATACTGCTACATTTCTGAAATATGTGAGGCTCCAATGTCCTCATCATTGTTCAGTGTAATTTGTTTAAAGTTTTTCAAATTATTGTTCCTCAAGGACTACAATAAATTCCACAAATCTACACATGGAACTGCTGATAAATGTAACACGTACATGATGTGAAATGATGAAAATCATCAAGAATGCCGTTTAATTATTCATGAAATATGTGGGATTGGTGCCAAAAGGCTATAACACTGACTGGACAACTTCTGAAATTACAGAATGTTGTTTATGATTTGACAGGGAAAGACGGCCTCACGGTTCACTCAACTCAAGAACTTGTCAGAACAGACAGACTCACGTTATTTTGCTCGAATTTATTTCTTTGTCATGGACCATCATGATACAATTCACACAAAATATGGCATATTACTCTCTTTTTCCATTGTTTTTTGTTCAACTGGTAATCAACAAAGTTTGGCCACTTAAAAATGCTTGCCTGTAGTATCAATGTCACACCTTTTTGGCTCAACAACATAAAACATTGAATGTACACCATGTGTATGTACACATTTACATTTTTTTCTTTTTTTTTTTGAATGAGCATGAAAAAAACAATAAATACACAATATATTACCACCTTTATGAGCGGGAAAACACAAATATCGTATATGAACATTCATCACAATCCGCTGCAGTGAGGAATAAACCGGATGAGTACTGCAAAACGGATATCCAAAGCCATCTACCAGTAACCGCTTATAACAGATGTCTGACACTATGAAATGCAAACAGCAGATCGCCGATACCCAAAGCTTTCTGCCATGTGAATAACAGATAGGTACACTTAACTGACCACTGCACAATGGACATCTACAGCTAATTGCCAAGGTCATCAGACACATGGGGTCATTGGTCATCATTGCAACGGACACCTGAAGCTATCACTTGCCATACTCTGCAAAGCACGACTTTGGATACTAAAAAATGTCTTTGGTCCAAGAAATGGGAGAGGTGCTCAATCCCTTCAAAGAGCAAAAAACGAAATGTGCTCAAATCTCACCTCAGAAATCTCTCATGATCTGATTAAAATCAATACTCTGCATTTACAGGAAACAAACACTCTTGAAAAAAAAAAAAGAAGTGAAAAAGAAAGCACAATTTTAGGGACACATTTACGAGCGACACAAGCAGAGAATAAAATATTGATTTTACCATGTTGATAATATGAAATCCCTTAGTAACCGAGGTTTTCAGTCTCCATTGAATTATGGCCGTGGCATCTGAAAAATCAGTTGGTCTTTATGGCACGCAAGCTCTACATCAAGCACTGACTACCAGTACTTGCTGGCAGTTACCCATTTGTTTTGGAGAAATTCACTAAAATGAAACAACATGTACCCCCAACGACCTGTGCCAGATAAATGCACATATGATGCTAGATATCAATATGTGCTGATCATAATAACCATTGTCATCATCATCATCATATGTTATTTGTTTGTTGCTCACTGTGCATAGATGCTATGTACCATTATCAGTGAGCAGTGTTAGACATGATCCCAAGGAAAATCGAGTGTCTCTCTCTTCATACAAATCTTACTCAAAAATTCCCCAGAAATAGTCCCATTCTCGCCCTCCCTCACCAAACCATAAGCGAAAAGTAATGCAAGCTTGCCTGCAGAGGAGCCCTGCAACATATCATAATCCTTTCAAATGCACACAAATAACGCAGTCTTATTTACATTACTGTAAACCCAATGAATACATTCTGAAATGTTGTAATATCCTTTATATACAAATTAATCTCCAAGCACCAACTCATATAAATTTTTACTAGCCTGCATAGATAAATAAACACAGCCCAGGGGCACATTTCATAAAAAGCTGATATGATAACAACTCTTGCTGGAATGACAATTGTCATGGTAACAACAAGAATGCAGCTTCCTGACTGGCTGTTGCTATTGGAAGTTGTCATTCCAGCAAGAGTTGACATCCTTACATCTTTTATGACATGGGGCCCAGCTATCTGGGAGGTGTGCTAAAATAAAAAGATGTTCCACAGTCTGCATCACAAAATACAAAATGAATGCCATAAAGCCGCCTCTCTGTTTACAAAAGAATTTTGTCTATCAATACTGATATGATATGAAAAATAGTTCTTTAACAGGCAGATGCATTACTGATAAAGTTCTGCAAAGGGACTCTTCCGTACTCAAAACACAAATTCTTGACATTTCAAATATAGTGTACTGTAAAAATGGAAATTTTCGTGCAAGTAATTTTTCAGGCTCGGCGGAGTGAGACGATTTTCACGTTTTTAATGGAATCAAAACATCTAGTTTTACATATAACAAGCAAATATACTTGCATGCTTTAATTTTTTATCTTTTAAGTTTCTGGTTGTGCAAAATGCATGAAAATTTCCACTTTTGCAGTATCTGCAATTGAAACTACAATTGACACTTTAATCATCTTCCCATTAATGATTTCAGAGCTTTCAGTCATAAATAATATGCCACATGACTGAAACGAAATTCCCCCACATCACAGAAGGTCTTAATAATCATCGCCATTTCAGGTGTGAGAAACTCAGCAGAAATGATATCAAAATCTCAACAGCAAAGATTCCCTGCTGCCTTTTCCTAAATTTAACAGATTTACCCATCACATTTAAATCACGCTATAGAGCAAATCTGTCAACCATAGAAGCAAAGCTTAGTTTACAACTCTTCAAGATTAAACACTCAACAAGCGCTACCACCGAGAAATACAGTGGAGCCTCATTATAACTACAATGTAGGTTGGAAAGCAAGATACGTATTATAATGATGTAATTTTGCAGGTCGCAATCCTTTCGATATTCTTATCTTTTTATCCCTGATATAACAAGATGCCTGAAACAATGAAATTTCAGTGGTCCCAGACAGCTTGTACAGATAATTAGGTTCCCCTATACTTGGAAAAGAATTTACCACAGAGAACCAATGGTGAAAACGACAAACAATCATAAACCCATGTCACACGAAGTAAAAGTGTCCACAGAAAGATTTGTTAATTCATTCTTCTTCAAGCAAATGTTAGAGTAATACCTCAAGTATGAAAATGCTATACTTGCTTTTTGATTAACTATACTGCTCAGTGCTGGCCAGTATCATGGTGTTTGGTATTGCTTTACATCGGTCAGAATGTGTTCACTTCAAAACATAGCAAACTTCGAAGGAATCCCTCTATAAAAAGCAACTTCATTGAAATCATAAGAATCCCTGCCCTCCCCCCCCCCAAAAAAAAAATCAACAAATTAACAAACATGCAACAACAACAACAACAACAAACTAACCAACACACAAAATCCTGGCATCTTTGAATCATACAATATGTCTACCAAAGTTTTGAGCATGAATTCACTTTAGATAATGCAGGCTGGTTAATACATAACGGGACATGAAATTTTAATTTTTTACAAAGTCTTTTGCAGCAATATTGAATTTCGTATGATTGCACGCCATGAGCAAGTCAGATATTTCAAATGACTTCCCTGTGCATACCTATTCCTTATCAATTCATTTAGAAATATGTAAATATCAATGCAGAGCCAAAAATAATGTGTCAGATTAAGTCAAATAGCAAAAGATGGTAAAATGGTAAATATGCTGCAAAAGGTATTTTGTCAATTTTACCATTCACACCATAATCCACAAAAGCATGTCGCCATTACTATCACATGTAGAGCAGTATCTCGCTTCTGTGAATGTTAATTTGGATTTGCAAATGCTCTTGAAAGAATTGCATTTGTTCCATTAAGTGCAGTCGATAAACGTCACAGAAATGATGGCTTGGAAATACACATCAGTCATGCGGTAACTTTGAGGATACACTTTGAGGTTGCTGCAAGCTGTATCTACATTGTACATGGCAACGGTTGGCATGGTTTTACGCGAATAAAATTACTGCCACATTACAAACGACATCAAATTGGCAACGTGGTAGGTTCCCTGAACATTTTCAAAGAATTCACGTACCCCATTCAGGATAGTGATTTGTTCCTTTGATATTGACACACAGGTGAAAAAAGTGTAGCATTAAACACACATGGCTACAGTTATCTCAAGAAAATAGAGTGACTAACAAACAAACAAACTAACTAGACAATGTTGACACACATACACCTTTATGACACTGAAGTGTGGTAGACAATATTTGGAAGAATTTTATGGAGCTATTGAACATATTATGATGGGTTTACGAAAGGTGAAGTGATGACTTGTATGGAAAGGATATTCACAGTAAAATATGACCCTTGTCATATGAGGATTATTCATGAAGAAATAAGAATGGCCATAATTGCTCAAAATAATAAACATAATGATTAAAAGAGCATTTTTGAGGAATGTTTGTATTCCTGATTACCACACCGAGGGGACATCTGGCTATGAGGATTATAGCACTAAGGCAGTTTTGTACCAAAGCAAATATCTCGAGTTCAGCTGAGCTTAACTACCGGTACATCAAACTTGAAGAAAATATCCTCATCTATGTATTACGTCATTCTTGTAAATTTTGTCGGTTGAGAATTAGAAGGACGTTAAGTTGTCTTGAACACTATGGGTTTAGTGGCAACTAAACGCCCTTCTCATTCTCACCCGACGAATTTTGAATCACACTGCACTACAGAATATGTTGAGTCAGCTTCCATATTTGGTGTTGTTGCTTTGTATAACACGCGATCGCTTGTGCATACTTTTTTAATCAACTGTGATCTTGCATTATTACTATAATAGTCCTCAGTGATGCCACCTAAAATTAAGGCAGAATCAACACTTGCTGTAATGCTGCTTGGCACAAAGTGATGTCAGAGATTTGATACATGTGGGGAAAATGTTTTTTGTGATTTTGATATGGTATGCTTTATCTGAACTCTAAATATCTGCTTGGATACGAAATTACGTTAGCGCTGGAATTACTGACCCTGTGTGCTTTCTACAAATTAGTATTTGTGAAACTGGGAGGTGTTTGTGACACACACAATGGCTTTTTAAGAACATAAACATTCTTTTCCGCACATTCCTGTCCAGAATCCTCATCGCGTAGCCATGGTAACAATCCCCGTCTCCGCCTCACTGGGCATTTAATGACGTGCAGTGATCTTCACGTATTATAAACAAAATGTTTCAGAGCTCAATGCAGAACGTCAAAGCAAGCCCCCTGTGTGCAGGAACTAGGGTTATTAACAATGCAGCATCTAGGTCTTACATCTTTTTGTAGGCTTATGTAGAATAAGAGATTTTGGTGCTGTATTAAAGTATTGCATATCACCGTCAAAATGTGATTGGATGGTAATGCCCATTCTTACCATAAAGCAAGGTGTTTCAAAAACTACTGACATGATTATTAAATCAGCACACGAATATTCTGACAGCAGAGCTGTTAATGAATTACAGGTGAGAAGGTTCTGAACACTTTACCTTGCATATCCCTGAACCCTGATCAGCCGTACAATAAATGTACAACCCTTGAAAAGAGTTGGTCTGATGCATGCAGACCCTTAGGCCTGAATTCATTACTGTAGTTTAAATCAAATACACAGCTTAAGTTTGGTCTACGGACTAAAATGAGCAACACATAAGCATACCCTGCACACGCGCCTGACAGTGTTGTGTTGGGTATTGAATGTCTGTTGACATACACGGATATGAGATTACATAAATCAATATTTACATAAAACATAAACTGGATTTAAACTACCAGTGTGAATGGGGTCTTCACTTTTCCTCATTTCATCTCCTGTATGATCATCAATTTATGACTTGCAATATTCAATCTAATTTTAATTCAATTCAATATTTAGAAGTGAAAGATGCTTTTCTGCTGGTGGATAACTTGGGGATTTATGACAATTCCTATTCATAAATATCTTTTTCTGATATCACTGAATTCTATAATGAATGATAATACCACTAATAATTATCAATGAATTCTACAATAAACAATTTAATTCTTGATCCACTCGGGGAAAATAAAAAATTCCGACATTTTTTCAATTGAGATTCGCCATACAGACAAAGCTACACCAAAAATCTTCCCTAAAAAGCAAGACAAACAGCAATAGCAACTTTTATCACCATTTACTGTGGAAGACGGACTACACACTCTTGTAGGTGAAGATTTGAAGTGAAATACGGGAAAGGAACCTTGGAGTAAAACATTTCTAAGTTTGCCCGTCCTCTTGGTAACTGCTATGGGATAAATATGACATTCAACACGTATACCAATTAAGAATGCAAGAATATTTTCATACAGACCAATCGATTCTTTAAAATATATGGCTTTCTCTTTTGTTATCAAAACAATGGCATCTCCCTCACAACCTTAGCTCACAACTCCAAATGACCCAAGACACACAAAAATTAATGTGTGTACAGCAAAATATTCCCTGAAAAAACACCTTCTTATGCCTTTCCTTTTTACTTTCTTCTTACCTCTCCTCTTCTTCATCTTTTTTTCCCTTTCCTAACTTACCAAATTTCATCCTACTACCAAACTATAAGCAGAAAACAGGAATGCATAAAGCCAAATAAATCTTTAAAAAGACAAGACAAGACAAAAAAAGTCCTCTGGAGGTACACGTGATGTTGGCAAACTTCCCAGCTTGCATTGGTGGTGCCATTCTGCTACGAGCTAGGAATGTGATATATACAATGGAATGTTGGCTGTTCTTTTTTACTGGTTAAACTTTTAGCTATTAGCCTGCCGATATTCAAAACATCCAATAACGAGAAGCAGTGAGTGCCCAGTGTTTGGGTAGAAGCAATTCCTTCAACGAGAAATTAACTCGCCTGCACAATCAAAGAGTGAAGTAGACCATGAGGTAAGCTCTCGCATCACAGCGTGAATTCAGATTTCACTTGCCCCTGGCCACTAGTCGAAGGATTAGTGTGGAACCATCGTCATTGCCAGAAGGTTCTTGCAATCGAGTCATTCTTAGTTCTGACATGCCTAGAACGTCTTGTTGCAGATGAGGCAGTTCTTCTTGTATGAATCAACCCACATTCCGATGCTCTGAGTGCTGATTAGCACAGAGAGGGTTAGAAAGCATGCATACACATCGAGATGGAGTGACGTATGAATGAATGGAGGCAGTCCTTCGTTTCGTTCTCCTTCCCTTCTATACAATGTATGACATCAGCCAAAACTTGAATCATTACTACTACTCGTGATTCTGTGATACTTGGGACATCACACACCCACACAGACTTGACACAGTGTGTCCAGTAAGGTTGACCATGGGACAATCTGAAGACAAATTCAAGCACTAATAGGAAGAAATAATGAAGCCAGTGGACTGCTAGGGGCGCTGTTTGCACACAATGGTCAAAACCTTCCTCTGTTTGAACTTACACAGTAACTCTTTTTCAACCAAATGCGGAAAGAAACTGTAACTATTCTTTAATATTTCTTGCAATAAATGATTACACTGAAGACGATGACATATCTTTTCTGGAATACAGGGGAGTGCTACACAGCTTCCATTCGAGAAAACCCTTAATTTGCACATTCATGGGGGGGGGGGGGATTTTGGGGAATGTAGAGTGGGAACAGGCATTTTTTCATAGCTTGACAACATATGCACTGCTTTATGACACATGTACATACAGTCACATGAGAGCAGGCTACCATTTGGCCCACCCACAAGGTAGGAGTTGAGCCCAAGACAAAAGGCAGCACATGCACACCTGTTTTTTCCTTTGTTTTGTTCTGATGCTTATCAAATACTCAGGGAAGTATGACTCTTTTGGAAAATATTTTAGGACTGTAAGGAGCTACGAAGAAACACTCATTGCAATGTACATAACTGCAACCTTCATGATACATCAAGCACAATACATGTATATCTCCATGGCAATTTTTGTGTCTATTTTTTTTTTGTCAGCCCATCTTCCTATCATGAAACTCAAACTAAATCAGCCTTAAAAGAGACTAGACTCTTTGTTAGATTCAAAGATCACGGAAGGGCCACTTTTATTTCTACTGTAACAGAAGGAGACAGTTTAATCTCAAATTAGACACACACAGGTGCAACGAAAATATGCATGTTCACGCATCTGACAAATTTCCTTCTAAAGAAACACACAAGTGCTAGACAAACTGTTAACCTATACGGCTCCTGAGGAAAAGCACAATTATTATTTGGTGTATGCCAGCATCGGAGAGAGTGAAAAGGTGGAGGGTATACAAACTAAACTATACACCACCACCTGTATCTGCAAAGAAACCCCAAATTACAAACAAAATCACAAGTGAAAAATTAACTAAGTAAAGACAGTGAGGTGGGGATAACCAAAAAATAAAAAATATTCAAAAAATGAATAA
Source organism: Diadema setosum (assembly GCA_033980235.1). Taxonomy (NCBI): domain Eukaryota; kingdom Metazoa; phylum Echinodermata; class Echinoidea; order Diadematoida; family Diadematidae; genus Diadema; species Diadema setosum. Next base: position 3,454,217 of record CM067075.1, read on the forward strand.
AAACTTGAAAAAAAGTTTAAAAATGGCTGCTATCCCCCTCAGCTCAATTGTCAATAGGTCTCCGAGTCGGACGTGTCTGCGTTGCTTTCCGTCCGACTCCGGTTGCCGTCGTTGAAATCCAGACTGGTGGAGGGGCGGGTGCGGCCGAGCTCCCCCGAGAGGGCCAGGGCGATGCGGGAGGAGTTGGCAGTGGTGTTGTTGCTAGGCGAGAAGGGCATCATGTGGGCCAGGATGAGGGCCAGACAGTCGGCCACTTTGTCGGAAGAGGCGCAGCTCAAGGCAGGTGTGTACCCTGTTCAAAGAGAGATGGGGGGTGGGTGTTATGAATATGCATATATGCACATTTCTGTATTCATGAATTGATCTGAGGAAATCTAAATGGATAAAGTTTCTGGAAAAGGAGAGATCATGCATATGGCGCTCTATGAATAAAGTTACTTCTTGTCAATTCTCTTCGGTAGTGATGTAGCTTGATTATTGTTCAGTGTCACAGATCCACACTCAGAAAGATTTCACCACTAATGATCACTCAAAATATCAATAATCAGCCAATTAGTTCATAGATTGCACTTGCAGATAACATCTCTCAAAAAGAAAAATCCCAGCATGCACACACACATACATGCACACACACAAATGCCCGAACTAACAATAGGTACTTGTGGGAGGACCCCGTTATTTTCTCCCGTACACAAATACATTGTACTCCCACAATGTCATTTTTACCCCCACAGTGCCTGACTTAATAAAGCGAAACATAAGACGGAACCCCAATAATGTAACTCTAGCTCGTCCACACATACACACACAAACACCAACTAAAAAAAAAACAAACAAACAAACAAACACACACAAACAAACAGACAAACTGCAGAAAGCCATTGACATCCCTGGCAGGCTGATGGATATTTCAGCTGTGGAAATGATCCAGGTCTAACAAAGTTCTACTACAAGAAACTGCAAGAACTGCCACTGGAATTGAAGAGTTTGTTTGCAAAAACCGGTAAGTCCCATATTTGCCAAATAGAGATATTTGCGATTAAAGGTCAAGAAAAATACAGAAAATAATTAGAAAATTTTTGCTTCTTTTGACCATAACTTCAAAAAGGTACCTTTATATGTAGTGACCAATATATCATTTAAAAGGTATTATTTTGTACTTTATGACAGAGACCGTACTTCAAAATCTTCAAAAATGGACTTATCGGTTTTTGCGAACAAACTCTTCAATTGTTAATCAGCATGGACAGAGGCCTCACCTTTATTATCTACGGCAAGAAGACTAGCTCCCCTCGCTATGAGGTCTTGGACCACTGTCACTAGACCCCGAGATGCTGCCACGTGCAGAGATCTGGAGAAAGGACAGAAAAGAAGGACCACCACTTTCAATGCAAGATTATATAAAGACATACTTCACATTCATCCTGGGATCATACTGTTGAATCTTAATCTTAATATAATATCTATATTGCATTAAAATATCATACCATCAATACACCTGATAGTCCAAGATTATTTTGTTTGGTACAATGCGCTTTAATATTTTGTGGTTTGGTAAATTTTGTTCATTTTTTCAGCTAAAGTTAGGGTGTCCCTTTTGCGACCCTGAAAATTAGATTCTTTTCAAAAGGTGGTATGTTGTAGAGGTGGAGACTTCTCTATGATGAAAGAGGAATAAATATCTATACTATGGATTTCCAGTGAATCTATTCAGACTCTAAAATGTTCTAGCTGCCATACTCACTTCGAAAGGAGAGCATATGTGTCAAGCGCATAGAAAATAATAATGATCATTATGCGCTTTGCAAACTTAAAATATTATTATAATTATCAAGTGTCACGGGATTAGTTTTTTCTTTCATTCTCTTTACCAAACACTGAGGAATATTACTGAATCATTTCATGTATGATGTTGGCAGACATTATTTTTCAACCATGCAAAATTTTGTGACATTTGTAAAAAGAATGTATGACCCTATAAAGAAAACCTTGCTTTTCATGAGAAGAAACTGTCGGGATATTAAAGTTGACTCTAAGTGCACCAAGAGATGGTCAGTCAGGACTACACTGTAAATGATAACGAGGGTCAACTCACGTCTCTCCTTTGGCATTTGGCGTGTCCAGTACTCGGACGTCTTCAATCTTCTCCAAGACCATCAGGGCACAGCCTTCATGTTTCTGTCCGGGTGAAGATACAACAAAAGAAGAAGACAGATAATAACTGATTGACAAATTGCCCTACATCGACCTCCTGATCACCGGACACCGGTGATCACTGGTGGAGGGCGTAGGTTCGAATCCTGCTCGAGTATGTACGCCCATGATTTTTTATCATGGCTACTACTAAAACACTGATCAATTCAGTGCTTATTTACGTCGATGTAGGGCAATTTGTCAATCAGTTGCAATGAAAACATCTCGACGGAAGAATTTCATGACTTTGAAAGACAGATAATAGTACAAGAAATCACACATTGCATGCACATTAGAATATTGTAAGAAAGTGGCCAGGAACAGAAAACATTAATACATACACTCTTACACAGGAAAGACAAAAACCTACATTGTCTCTTTGATTTCAGGCTAAATGATTTTAATATATATTTTATGTATCATTATGAAATAGACGAGTGCTGAAAAGTGTAAATAAGCTGAAAAAAAAATAACATAAAGGAGATAGACATTTCTGTATGCAACTCATAAAATCATCAAACAGTTCATACAATCACATAGCCCCACATGGAAACTTTTGCGTTAAACAGGAATCATCATCCTAAAGACTTTCAAAGCATCATTTTGTGTTTCCGACATCATGTGACCAACCGACAATAAGACTTTACTTTTTCATCACTATACAATCAGCCTGTTTATAAGAACTTCCTCTTTGCAACAGCTACATCATGAAAAGTGAGAAACTAGTTTGGGGATGAAACCTACATTATGAAAACATGACGAACTGGGACTGAAACTCTCTCACTTGTTCATGATAGTTGTTTTTTGTGACAGTATCATCCAACCTACCTGTTGGCAGGCCAGGTGAAGAGCCGTGTTCCCAGCTTCATCTGACAAGGTGATGTCTGCTATCGCTCCCGTCACCAACAGCTCTGTCAGAACACAAGAGGGCAGTATTACAGTGTCAACATATGACACACATTTAAAACGAAAAACTGACACCAAGTCGCAATAGTTATGGTGAAATCAAACTCATTCAGTACTCAGATGTACTTCACTGGTTATCAGGCAATAGATGCTTGAGATCAGTCTCTCTGATATCCATATAAGGCACTGATTGTACGCAAACTACAGATTATTTCTAAAAAAGCACTGCACACACAACTGTTTATGTTGCAGCATTACTTTGCCCGAAGGAAAATGCAAAATGTGTTTTATCATAGAGAATAGACTCTAATTTAGTGATCTGATCTGAACAAGTTAAGGATGAAGTGTTCTTGTTCATTCCATTTATGCAATTTCTTTCCAGAATATATGAGAACTGTTTTGATGACAAACACCACCCTTTTCATTTTGCTGAATATTGAGTTTGTTATAAACATAAAAATTGACAAAATCTGCCGGTCAGTAGTTCTGCAATTTTTATTACAACTGTCACTCTAGTTTTACAATTATCACAGTGATTAGAAGACCCAATAATATCATAAATTTATGTATAATACACAAAATACACATACATACACACATGAATATATATGTTGGAAGAATAAAACAATCACATCAATAATATAGATGCCCATATATGCATACCGCTACATAGACAGCAAATAAAAGTTATTCATACAGTACTGACATACTATGCATCTTAATATTTTCATTTTGGCTGTTAAACTTTACCCTGTTTATACACTACTGACTAATAAACTTCAAAGATATTCTAGTCACTGTTCTAGAGTCACTGCCAAATGCTTTCCTGCCAAGCAAGACTCCAAAATATGGCAAATCCTCCCCAGACTCCATTGGAATTGATAATATGCAATGCAAATAAGAATACAGAACTGTGACTTGCTATGCAGAAAAACCTCCTACATTTCAATAAATCAGTGATCTCATAGTGACACAAACTACATACATGGAAAAGCATACAAAAGCTACTTGAAAATTCAATAAAAACTACATGTAGAAATAAATCAAGAGTGATTATAAGAAAAAAAATGAAATAATATACACATAAAATACATAATTAAGAAAGAAAACAAGAATGCACATGTGTAGAGGAAAGTTCTGTTGATTCTTTGAAGTTCATGTTTTCTTATTTAGAGCAGACAATTCAGTCCATGGAAAGGCTGCCAATAAAGATGAGGAGCATTTAACAAAAACAAAGCTTTGTGATAAGGCTTCACATCATACTTTTCAAGTGTTTGCAATGATCATCTTTGCCAATGAGACCTTCTGTGAAGTGAATGTGATTTGCTAGTAACGTTCATGCAAGCTTTGTTTATGATTATGCCCACCCAGCAGTCAAAAAGAAATATATGGTTTCATAGAAAATGAAAATAGAGGCATGTAACTAAAATGAGAGAAAGCAAAAAAAAAAAAAGAGAGAGAAAAAATTGTCACAGTGTACAATAGAAGGGACCATACTGATGTGCTTCAACGAACAATTGAAGGGTTCGGTGCAATATAGTGCTAACCCACACTTTTGTCAAAATTGAGATACATGCATTTTCATAATCCTTATCCTTCACTCTAACCTCTGTGAAAATATCATATTTGAATTCAACCAGTAAGATGGTAAAAATGCATGCATTCATTCATGTACAATGTATGGATTTTCCTAATATTCAACAGCGATTATCTCAAAATGACTATTGCGTGGGTTAGCACTATATTGCACCGACCCCTTCAATTGTGCAGTGCTAAGATTTGTGCTTTAGAGAAAGAATTGTGCAGAGCTAGCATGTTCTTTGGAAAAGAATTGTGCAGTGTTGAAATGTGCAAGCTCCAAAGATTGCTGTACCAGCTGAGAGGATCCTTGCTTTGATCAAAAAAAAAAAAAAAAATGTTGATTTATTAAAGAACAGACTAATATTGGATTGACATACTTGCTAACAACTCCTATATTGAGACCAAAGTTGCTTAAAGATAAGTATCATATCCATTGGCAAATCCTACAATACAATTGAGTATCGAAATTTTGCATATAGAGATAATAATCAACACAAATATCTATAGCTGGTAGCATTTCTTTCATTCCTTGTTTGTCTCACGTCCATACTGCATAAGGTCAGCAAAGCAAAGTTAAAGCTGTTTAAAGTAAATAAAGTTTGTTCATAGTGTGAGGAGTTTTAAAAGCCACTTGGAACTTAAATGACATCTACAGACAATAAATCATAATTGGTTAGCATGAGAGTAAATGTGATCCAAATAAGAGGAACAAAATCTACACGTACACAGTTCCACAATACACACTGACTTTAATGTAGAACCATAAAGAAACAAACTTCACAGACTGTGGCCCTAGGTTTGCACCCTGGGTTGGAGATGCTGGTCACAGGAGGGACAAAAATGTCTGTCAAATTCATCTAAAATCATGTGATAACATGACAACTTTCATTGAACATTAAGGTTCAAACACCAGATAGAAATTAAAAAACAAACAAACAAACCAACAAGCAGTACATTTCGATTTGAAATGGAAATGGAGCAAAAGGGGATAAAAATCTTAGATCATTGCATTTACGTGTAACTGACAGAGGAAGTAGGCAATATGTGTCCCGTTGATTGTACTACATTGTTGCCTTCATGAAGAGTACAAAATTCAAATTTCTCATAAGAGGACACAATTTACAGAACCATTTTTCCCAACTACACTAGAATTTGACTGATTTTGTTCAAATGCACACTGATCAGCTGCTACTCTTCATATCACCATGTATGATTCAGAAATGCAACAAAACAGATATGTGATCTAAACAGTATAGTTTATTTAATTTTTCTTATTCTTATTTTTGTTCTTGCTTTTGCTTGGGGGGGGGGGTGGTCATTTTAGAGTCCAAATCATTCCAGCAGATCTCCCAAGCACCCAGGACACACAGCGAGACCACAGTGACTGAGGGAGGGGCTTTATGTCCTCTTACCAGTGGGAAAATCAACACAATCCTCCTCAGGACAGCATAGTAATTCTAACCAAATGGTGCAAACGTGTGGGTTAGTGGTGCCGTATCCAAATCTCATACAGTGCACTCCCGTTGTAACGAACACGGTTATAACAAAATTTTGTTACAATGAGTATCACTTCACATCCCAAAATTAGCATCCTTATATATTTACACAGTCTATTTCTTCAGCTATCATGACAGTTTCATATAAAGAAGAATTTAGGTCCCATAATTGTTATTCATATATCTTTACAAACTTTATCTGTTTGGCTACTAAGAAATTTTGATATAATGAAGTAAAAATTCAGGTCCTAAATTATCATCTATGTATCTCTACATGTGCTTTATATTATGTTTGGCTTTTTACTGAAATTTCGATATCACGAAGTAAAGATTCAGGTCCTCAAATTATCATCTATATAATCTTTACACTGTACATTCTTTATTTATAACAACATTTCAATACAACAGAAGAAAACTGCCTGTACCAAGGACTTCATTACAACTAGACTTGCCTGTATGGCTTGGAAGTGCAATAATACACCAGGTCAACGCTGGCCCCAATGAATAAAAGTACACTTAGGCATACAGGAAATGTAAAGTTTTTTCTGTTTTCTTTAAATCAAAGTCTAACCCAAAATAAAGTTATGAAATTCCATCATTCCTCCCATTTTCGCAAATCAGTTATATCCTTCGCTTACACAACCACATACTAAAATAAAAAGTCTATTGTCAAACTTGCCTGATTTTCTTCATATGATTAAAGTTAAAGGGGAGGTCCTGTTCTGGTTGATGATGGCACGTCGGGATGAAATTTTTTGGCAAGATAATGAGAAACTACTTATGAAATGTGAAAGAGCATTGAAATTTATGGGGAATTCAAAGTTTGTTTGACAAAAATTGGTCTAGAAATGGCTGAGAAATGCAAAAATACGTCGTCCGATTAAAAGTGTGGGACCCACACTTTCCCTGTGATACGACCTTACCTCCCTCTACCGTTTGAATTTGACTACATTGGGCTTGGGCTTTTTCAACCGTTATCTTCCGCACACGAGAGCGATGTGTACCGCACGGCTTGGTCTGGGAGGTTGACCTTTTCACCTCCGTGAATTTGGGAGAGAGACGGCGCGGCGTGGGAATATTGCGTAATTATGGGGGTTCATGGCACATTTGCAGAACTGTATGCACGTCGCGTGTGTGTGGAGTTCTGTGATCGCACTGCGCTATATATCAGCCGTCGCGTCGTTCCGTTTGTTTACTCGAGGGCACATAGTCTCTTGTGTGATGCTGCGTATAGAGCTCTACGGATTCCGACGCGACTCGAGAGCAACTAAAACAATTAGGTTTTGCAAGACGAGGTATACATACGTCTCCGACCCAGAAATCTCGCAGAAGAATATAGAACCTTTCGAAATGAGGCGTAAGGGACAACGAAGGGATCGCGATTATTGAAACTGGACAAGATGCATGCCTTCATCCCGTAGAAATGAACCGACGCGACACCTGGATCTACCGACCCCAGCTCGCGATGTCCCGAGTGAAAAAGTGAGTATACAGGCATTGAGTGTAGAAGTTAGTCAGTCCGACCCATCTTTATCCGTATAAGTGCATGATGTGAGAGCTTGAAGTTTATCTCGTGAAGAATATCCTGTGCCTGCTAGAAAAGATGTATGTAGGATGACCCACAAAAGACTTGATTATTTTATTTTTTCACCTTGATTTTCAAGGTTTTTTGCGTGTAAAAAGTTCAGAAAAATAGATTTCTAAATAATGAATTTCGGAAGGAGTAATCGGCCAAACGAGAATGAAGTAGGGTCCCTTATGCCGAGTGTTCGTTGATCTGAAAATGAAATAAATTTCCTTATTCTGAAGCGTCCATAGTATTCTCAAGATTATGTGTATCGATCCGAAAACGAAATAAAGCTCGTTATTCCAAAAAGGAGATTCGTTAGTCAAAAATCAAAAATGAAGGAATGTTCGTTATTAATTCTAAAAGTGAATAAAAATGTGCCCAAAGAGAATGGGGAGGGGGTGATTATAATTTCTGTCGAGTATAGTTTACATGAGATTTGGAAGGGGATGATCTACACTGTACTACTAGGTAGTATCAGAAACAGGGGAACACAATGGCGCGGCAGCATTACACCCTCGTCGTGTCATTTTCTTTTCCCTACCTTTGAGTAGCCCCTATTTATAATAACCGTTTCTACATCATATTACATAGCTCAGCCTTATGATGTAATTAATCTGTCATATAATAATCATAAAAATGAAGTATACAATACCTGCAACATAACGACTAACATGGCCGTTTGGCGGAGGTTCATTGGTCCGATGCATCATGATTATGTGCGTGTGTTTGCGTATCATTTTCATTCAATTTTCTCTGCGTAGTATCCTATATACTTTTTTATATGTATTTTGATTTGTCTGCTTTTGTTTTCAAAGCTCTTCAATTACTGTTTGTTATTACTAAATTGACTGAGACGCTATATGCCGTAGAAGACTGTAGGTTGTTCATTCACTGTGTCAGTTTTGTCCATCTATGTAGATCGTATACATATTGTACATAGATCCATCATGATGAATTGCTGTTTGCTTTGATGTGCCCTTTTATTTGAAGTGTGCTGAATAATTATGAAAGTTATAATAGATGGAAATATGATTTTTTTTTTATTTTACAAGCTATAAGATGATTTGCAGGTTGCATAATTCCATTTCCATTTCATAATTTGTTATCACAGTCAGTGGGAGCAGCTTGATGTCAGGTTCTAAAACTTTTTAGGATGTTATGGTTATGTTCCCCGGATAAATCCCTTCTGAGAAGAAAAAAAAAATTATCTTCAGATGTATTTTTTTTTTCTCAAAAGGGATTCATCCTGGGAACAATGTGTGTATAATTTTTCATAGATTGTCGGTTATGAATGCAACCAATGTCTTTTCCTTTTACACTTTCATCATAACAAGCAGTAGGCTATGGGTACTCTACATCTCAAATGGCACTTTAGTGGTTTCTCGGGACCTCTGAAAATGAAATCAGACCACCAAACTTCTAAACAGTTTATATAATTATTTTGACGGTTCCATCGGAGAACTGTGTCGAAAAAAAAAATGCTTCCTTTCATTGGTAGGCCACGATACATTTCTTTTTTCGGGCCATCAAAATTCGAATTGAACGTTTTTGTAAGCGATACGAACAGGACACCAAAAATAAATAAATAAATAAATAAAACTCAAGTTTGTCTCGGAATTAAGTTGTGAAAACTCAATTGATTCCATTAACAGGGAACGCGGGATATTGCGATGAATCATGGTAGTCAATGAGATACGTTGTATGACCCGACGTTACTCTTTCAATATACGTTCACGAGTGAAAAAAGAATGAATCTTTAATTCCACTGTATCAATTGTTATATAGATCTCAGGAGCAAATCGAGAAAAGACAGGAATGCGCATTGGAAGCCAGTCACCAAAGGTAATGTTATTCTAGTAAATATATAAACAAAACCTGTTCTTTTTCGCACTGTGTGTGTGTGTGTGTGTGCATGTGTATTTGTGTTTTTGTTTTATTTTGTTTTGTTTTTTGTCTGTAGATTGTGAAAACACGTAAGGCCTATATCGGCCTATATGACGCTTATTTTTATTCCGCGAATTTCTTATTAGTCAGAATGGAAGGCATTGTGTGAATATCATTTTACTCTGGTACATAAACTAGGGGATGTGCAATTGAATCGTATATTAGTTGAAGAAAATGTCTATTCATGGAACCATGGTAATAAAATTATATATGAAAATGTTTCTGTTTTGTTCTTTATTACACAGGCAGATGTGTTCAACCAAAACAACAACAACAACAACTAGAAATGTCGCTTTGGCGACTGGTATGCCTCCGCCATAATACATGATTTTCCCAATAGGTCTAGATAGTACATGTGGACAATGTGTGACTACATTTTCACAAAATTGGCAAAATATTGAAATAACAAATTTCTCACAAATGTGTTGAATGTTCACCTTCCTTGACCTAGGTTTAATTGGATGAATAGGAGAGCATGTATCTAGGGATTTAAGGACTTTAACTTGACTTTGACCCATTCATACATTTAGGCATTGAGTAATTTTCAAGGTACAGGTGTGGAGAATTGGTGTGAATTTCTGAATTGAATAGTAAATTGTTACCATTTTCATCTGGCCCTTGACCCTAAAATTCATAAGATAATCACTTTCAGGTAGAACATGCATAATATGTACTAAGTTTCAAGATAACTTGAGCCACTTCCGAGATATGGAGGAAAAAGTTAGTTCAGCACTTTCACTTGATCTTTGACCTTTTGACCTTTGAGGCAAAAAAAAAAAGAAGAAAAAAAAACTTTCCAGAGAATTTCTATTAGGTTACACATGCATACACCAAGTGCAAAAAAAAAATATAACCCTGCTGGCATTGCATAAATATGAGGGAAATAGTAAAATTTTGAAGTGTTGCACTTGACCTTTGACCCCTGACCTTTGACCCCATGAACCCTACATTCTCTAGATACAATCAATTCCAGTCAGTACATGTATATACTATGTTCCATGAAGATACCTTGAACAATTTTCCAAGGTACGGAGAAAAAAAAGAAGTTTTAATATTTTTACTTGACCTTTTGACCTTTGACCTTTGACCTCATGACCGAAACTTTCACCAGAGAATCTTCATTGGGTAATACATGTATACACTAAGTTTCAAGAAAATATCTTCAGGCATTCAATAGATATGGTGGAAATAGTGATATTTTATGTATTTGACCCTGACCTTTTGACCTTTGACCTTTGACCTCATGACCCAAACTTTCACCAGAGAATCTTAATTGGGTAATACATGTATACACTAGGTTTCACGAAAATATCTTCAGGCATTCAATAGATATGGTGGAAATAGTGAAATTTTATGTATTTGACCTTGACCTTTTGACCTTTGACCTTGAGCATGTGCACCCAAAAGTTGATAGGCACAACTTCACCCCCTAATACACATACATGCCAAGTTTCATTAGGATACCTCAACAGGTTTTGATAGTTACCTTGTCCACAAAATTCATTACGGACGGACGGAAGGACGGACGGACGGACGGAAGGACGGACGGACGGACGGACGGACGGAAGGACGGACGGACGGACGGACGGACGGAAGGACGGACGGACGGACGGACGGACAACCCGAAAACATAATGCCTCCGGCACCACTTCGTGGCGGAGGCATAAAAAAAAAAACACCAAAAGAATTGGAGAGGTTCGGACATGCCGATTTTCTATGCCCGGCCACGAAGTATCGCCAGAGACAGTCGCTTTATCCATCTGTCTTTCTCCTGAAAAGTTTCTTCCTCCACCTCTCCGAAGTTCGGCTGAGCCCCTTCACAGCCAGAACGTTCCTGGCGAAAACCATCCCCAACCCGAGGCCTGTCATTCCATCTGGCCCGCTGCTACCCACAGCCCACCTGTCTGAAGAGTTGAACATTGGGGAACGACGTTGATGGCATCACAGCGAGTATCCACGGTGGTTGTGCAAACTGTGTGAACAGTTCCTTTGGTAATCTACTCTGCTGTGGAATCGGCAGTAGACTAGATCATGGTGTACTATTAGGTCGTATTTTTTTTTTTATACAGTGTACTGTACATTGTTCTAAGTTTTGCACACAACTATATCCCCACAAACACAAGAGCCACTATTAGGGTTCGCGCGTATGCCAAAAAGCTGGATACAAATCTCGAGATTTACATGGCCATCGTAATCTCGAGATTTTTGCACATGTGCACACAAAATCCCACTAATTTGCACGATCAGAATCGCGACGGTACCCCAAAAAAATCTTGCGCTTGATTTCTGAAATAGTGCGCTGATTTGCTCCCGGTGACCGCGTAAACGGCTGACCGAAAATACTTTACTAATCTCCAGATTTTATATTCCATCATTCAAGCGAGCATCACAATAACGGGTAAATGACAACATCACACTACTGTGTGACAGCTGCGTAAATATTGTCGGTATATGCAAACGCGTGAAGAGGGGGAAACATCTCGAGATTTGGAGTTCAATCGTCATCCTGGGTCGTCATCCCGCCATGTTGTTATACGTGTGGATCCGGCTAATGGCGCGTAGATATTCTACAGAATGGAAAGATAAACTTTTTAGCATGTTATTGTTATGTTCCCCGGATGAATCCCTTCTGAGAAAAAAAAAATAATCTTCAGATGTATTTTTTTTTCTCAAAGGGATTCATCCTGGGAACAATGTGTGTATAATTTTTCATAGATTGTTGGTTATAATGCAACCAATGTCTTTTCCTTTTACACTTTCATCATAACAAGAAGTAGGCTATGGATACTCTACATCTCAAATGGCGCTTTAGTGGTTTCTCGGGACGTCTGAAAATGAAATCAGACCACCAAACTTCTAAACAGTTTATAATAATTATTTTGACGGTTCCAAGCGCATGTTGTATCATTGTACTGATAGGGTATTATGAAGGAAATTGTACGTATAAGGCCTACGAGTGTTACTTAGTAGCCGCGTTTACGTACCATAATATAGCGGGTTACCAAGCTCCCCGAAACTCGAGTTTTTATTTTGTTTTGTTTTCTTTTCTTTGTTTTTTATTGAAACCGTTAATTGACACGCTCCAAATTAATTGGTTAGTAGAATATACTATGCGCTCGGAAACTAGAGTTTGTTGGGCTTTTTGTCTGTTTCTTTATTTGTCTGTTTTTATTTTTGCAGCCTTTCTCCCTTACAGAAATACTAGCAACCCGCTAATTGCCTATCGATAAATTGATAAAACTACAAGCATTGTTCTTGAACCTCACATACATTGTCGAGTGCACGCTGTTGTGGCGTGCGCTATGAATGATGGGATATGAAAGATTCGAGTTTTTGTGGTTTACCGTTCACACGTATCTGCGGGCCAAAGATTAGCGCGCTAATAATAACAGCAAGATTTCTTGGGTTTAGCATTGCGCTGCTGACCGCGCTTATTTGTTGGGTTTTTGTCCACTCGTGCAAAGAACTCAGTTTACTAGCGGGTTACAAATTTCTCGTTTTATTACCCAGTAATTTGTATGCGTGTGAATCCCCCTATAGGCGTGTATAGATGGGTAATGAATGTCAGCGCGTTTTCACTTATTTTTCATGTTTATTTTATTTAGGCTGTATGTTTGTTTATTATTGCCCTTGTCATATTCAACAAAACAACAAATTACGATGCAAAATAATAATATTATGCTCAGTATACACTACGCAACAGTCACTCCAAAGATATTACCCTGAATGCCCATCCCCCGTCACACGGACGTAGGGCCTAATTTACACTGTACTGTGATGTTCAAACAGTAAAAACATTGACTCAACGATCAATCATTAGTTCACACATTGTATACACACATGTTTACATGTATGCTGGTTAATAATTTCTTTGGTAGTGCAAAACGCTGTACAGGCCTGCTGGTAAATTCCCACAAGATGTTCGTAATCTGTCCTTTTTAGTACCTCGGATAAGCTTGATTTTCAGACATTTCCTTTTTTATGTCGAAGGTATATTTTCTCTCTTCCTTTTCTCGTACAATGTATTATCCCTGTGAATTATCCCTGTATGAATTTTCTTTGCAAATATGTGGCTCGACCGTAAGTTTCTTATAAATAATCTATTACATCGGTAAGTATGTAAATTTTGGTATTAACAAACAGGCAATGTTCGCACCTCTTTAAAATAATGGCAGAGAGAAGTTTAAATCTGCGCTTTCAAGCACAGCGATAATAAATGTTATGCTTGACGTGGAATTATTATAGGTGATACACGTATATTGAATACGACTGGGAAGAACACTGTCGAACCAAAGATAATGATAATTCACATGTTACTGCTCAGTATTCTCAGTGTAATTCATTTTTGTATAATATTCACATTATTAGTATTATGTCTCGCCATCGTTGTTGTTCCTGTTACTGGTGATTGGTGTTTTTTTTTTTTTTTTTTTTTTTTGTATGTGTGCTATATGCCTATACACTTGTATCTCGCGAATCGTGAAGAGGCTAATGGCTGGGAGCCAAATGATATCAGATAACGTGGTCGATAGCATTAGCACTAACTGGAATGGATTCCACGTACTCTGACGTTATGAGCATCGTCAAAATAATCTTGACAAAATATATTTTCTCCTCAATCAAAACAGAGGTTCTCAGGAGGTTTGTGATGACAACTTATACAGAGAATGAAGTTATTTGTGATGATGATAATAGTACAGTATTCATGATAATCATTACAATGGTATAAAAAACGGTAACAACAAAGGCAACAATTTCAAGCGGCAACACCAATTCCAGGAGTTAGCCGTTTTGTTTAGCAATAGCATCGATTTTTTTTAATACCACAAACTGCGAGTTTGTGACTGATGAAAAAAAAAAAGTTAAGTGCATTAATTACTTCACGCAACCACGTTGGCCTCATTAGCTGTTATACGAGTTGATAAGAATAATCACAGAAATATTCATTTTGAAAAGTGATTGACACTTCGTTTTGTAATTGTACTTACATTTCCCTTGAAATGTTGGTATGTACGGTCCGATATCACCATCTCGTCATAATGTGCTGTAATCGTGGATACTGGTTAGCTCGGTTAGCTTCAAGAGGGATAATTATAAAGCGAGATGCCGATCCAGAGCACTTGCAAGATAAACTTTATACACTGATGAGAAACTAACTAACTGTAAACAATCGAGGGAACTTGATTAACCACAATCGAAATGCTCTTCCAGGGAATACAAAAGCATATGAAAATATGTATATAGGGTTCACCTTCAAGATCAACTCTTCTTGTTTTGTTCTTATTTATTTATTTTTTAATTCAATTATTTTTAGTGTCTTTTTATTGCACTTCATTGTACTGGAATGATGGTGAATAAAACTAGACTGAACTAAACTAGAACCGAGTTTATAATCCTTGACAAGATCAACCTTGTTTTGTTATGTTCGTCAAGTTCACAGCTTTGTCGACCTCATGTCTCAGCAAGGAACTGTGAATGGAAAGATATCCCCTCCCTCCCTCTCTCTCTCTCTCTCTCTCTTTCTGACCTCAGTTTCAGGCTTACCGTGTTGTTTTGTTTCAGTTTTTACATCAGAATTGTCGGAAAAGATTTGAATGTAATCCATGGTCGGGGAGGTGTACTGCTGCACATTTTCAGCCCTCGTCTTACTGCATCCGATTGAGAAATTGCCTTTTATACATCGACGTTTATAAGCATTAGAAATCTGATCAGTGTTTTTGAAGTATCTTTGACAAAATAAATCACGGATGTACATAATCGAGAAGAATTCAAACCTACGACCTCCTGATCTCCGGACAGGCGTATTTTCAGGAATATATTGACATCTTATTCCTACAGAAAATTTTGGTACACTGTCTTTTACATCTATGTATCTGTGTATGCCCGAAATGAGGTGGATGTGATGTATACAAAATCTATAAAATGATACATGTATCTATAGTTCACACCAATGTCTCATCTGTATTATGGTTTGCGAATTGTCTCCATGTTGATACTTTATAGTTTTCCCCTCTAAAATACAAATGTGTAGCCCAAAAGAGTCTTGCTAGAGAATTGCTGCAGTCTGTAGGCCTATCGTTATATTTTTATACTACATATATGTGAAAATTATTTACCATAATACACGCATTTTTTTTTATATTACAATGTTATTGTATATAAGATCAACAGATTTATCATTATTTATTATAAGGTTTGTTCCTTAACTACTTACCTTTCCATATCAAACAAGATACATTGTTTAGCACTCTCAGAATTGTGATTGAAAAAAAAAAATATGTGGTGTGGTTTACGTAGGTACATGTATACAAGTATTTATTATATATACAGATATATATATATATATATATATATATATATATATATATATATATATATTATATATTATATATATATATATATATATATATATATATATATATATACATATGTAAAACTGTCTCGAAATTACTCAAATTTCCAGTTCTATTCTGAAGAATGGGAAAAGACACGCGAATACAAGCGGTGTTCAAAATTTACAACACTGAAATACACATGTACAAACATCTCTGTATGAACACTGTCAAACACTGTACAGTTTGTGATAATAATGTATGATGGTCACTGCATGTTATAGATTTTGCTTGTGGAGATAGATTGACAAGAGTTTTCGCTTGACGGCATCGTCTTCCATACGGTTACAGCTCGTTATTCCGAAGGTTCGTTATTCCGAAGGCTCGTTATTCCGAAGGCTTTTCAGTCCGAAGTTTCGTTATTCCGAAGGTTCGTTATTCCGAATTTCATTTTCGGATTAACAAAATCTTCGGAATAGCGAACCTTCCGAATATCGTTAGGAAAATGTTCGGATTAACGAACCCTTTTTCAATTTCAGATTAACCAACCTCTAGGTATAGGGAATTTGTGTGTTTCGGATTAAGGAACCTTCGGAATAACGAACCTTCGGAATAAAGAACCCTCGGAATAACGAACAGCACCCTTCCATATACAGCCAAGATTTCAACCTGCAGATGAGCCAAGACACCTTGTTTCACACGTGAGTATATAGGTATCATAAAAAGCTATCATTGATTTGAAATTGTAACACGACATTTCCATATTATTATAGAATAATGTAAACCTAAATACAGAATCATATAAAATGTCTTTCAGGGTGTCTTACTAAAAATTGTTTGATTAAAACATTGTTGATTTCTCCGTACCGAAACTTTTATGGATCATCACATCGCCTCCAATGTATACGTTGTTTATAACAATATAATATACAACGCTCAGTAAGATTTGTGTAATATGAACCATGACTCCATTCTGTCAATATATTTCGAGTTTTGCAGTCCGGCAAATTTCACTGTGGGGTGTTTGAGAGATGTACATCATGATAACTGCTAGGGAGTTGAATGTTCCAGCATGATCCTGTCGAATTTACTCGTACATGTATTATAGGTATACATCGGAGCTCTATTGTAGCTCGATCCACTAAACATGGGCAAGTCAGTTTGCATGCTCTGCACAGTGAAATCAGTGAAATTTCGGCCACTATAATTATATACTGAACAAAACATACGATCCCATCGGTGACAAAAACCTGACAATTGATATCATATATAGCATTCTAACTAGAAGTGTCCATGAAGTATAATACAACATAAATATGTAACCAAGTCACTGAGGGGGTTGTACCAAAAATAATTCTGATTAAAATATTTTTGATTCAAATGATTCATCACATCGCGTTCGGTACGTGTTTACTTATTTTGTTTACACGCGCTAAGCAGAATAAAGCAGAATGAACCATTTGTCAAGCAGGTAAGTCATATTATTCATGACGTGATTGACAATACAGACTTTGCCACAATAGTTCCGTAAGTATAACAGTAAATTAACACAAAATCTATAACCATCGTTTGATGATAAGAAACCAAGTGTTGTCTTTATCATATTCCATGAATACTTCACGTACAAACCGTTTCGTACGATACCTGGCCGTAATATGGATCATTCACGTAAACAAATCCCCGCTCTTATTTTTTTTTTCGGCAGTTGTAACGGGGAAGTGACTGTATGTATATCAGACACAGCTATAAGAAAAAGTGATTTCATTCATACAAACGTGTATTGTTACTATTTTGTCGCATGATTTCGGACATGAATTTCATACAGTTCAGAAGCAGCAGTGAGATTGAAATATCAACATACCTATAGAGATGACCCTTGGTTGCTAAACATACCGATTTGGCAGTCCAAATCAAGGAACCAGCCAATAAATGGTGTATATTTTCCTTCTGTAATTCAATTCAATATAATAATTATTAATTTCTTTATTTCCATCTTTAAGAAGACATGATTAAGAAAAAACTTTGAATTTCAGAAACTCAAGTACTGCCTGTGTGCAGGCCTACCGGTAATTGCAGTGTCGTTGATTTTCAAATGACAATTATGTCGCATAACTCACATTATTATCAAACAGAGGCTCTCTAAAAAAAAAAGATCGAGTGAAAATATTCACTCTTGAACGGGTGAATACAAAAAAAAGAGTGAATTTAGAGTGAAATTGGAGTGAATTTCGAGTGAACATGTTAATTTCACTCATTTTGGAGTGACCGCAGGGATCACTCGAAGATTTTGGACTTTGCCAAAATAGTTTCGTAACATTGAATTAACACTAAATCTATAACCATCGTTTGATGATAAGAAACCAAGTGTTGTCTTTATTATATTCTATAAATACTTTACGTATACGTTGTGATACCAAGGAGGTACTACGTACGATACCTGCCCGTAATATTGTGGGTCATTCATGTAAACAAAAATCTCGGCCTCGAATTATACGATTGGTAACAAAAGCTATCATTGATTTGAAATGGTAACACGACATTTCCATAAAGAATAATTAATAAACCTAAATATAGAATCAAATAAGATGTCTTTCAGGGGGTCTTACTAAAAATTATTTGATTAAAACATTGTTGATTCCTCCGTACCGAAACTTGTTTATGGTTCTATTACATCGCCTCCAACGTATACATTGTTTATAACAATATAACGCTCAGTAAGATTTGTGTAATGTGAACCATAACTCCATTCTGTCAATATCGCCGATGGAGCTCTCGTAGCTCGATCCATGGCATGGGCAAGTCAGTTTGTATGCTATGCACAGTGAAATCAGTGAAATCTCGGCCACTATAATTATATACTGAACAAAACATACGATCCCATCGGTGACAAAAACCTGACAATTGATATCATAAATAGCATTCTAACTAGAAGTTTCCATGAAGTATAATACAACATAAATATGTAACCAAGTCACTGAGGGGGTTGTACCAACAATAATTCTGATTAAAATATTTTTGATTCAAATGATTCATCACATCGCGTTCGGTACGTGTTTACTTATTTTGTTTACACGCGCTAAGCAGAATAAAGCAGAATGAACCATTTGTCAAGCAGGTAAGTCATATTATTCATGACGTGATTGACAATACAGACTTTGCCACAATAGTTCCGTAACAGTAAATTAACACTAAATCTATAATAATCGTTTGATGATAAGAAACCAAGTGTTGTCTTTATTGTATTCTATAAATACTTCACGTACAAAACGTTGTGATACCAGGGAGGTGAGCACCTCCCTGGTGATACCAAGGAGGTACTCCGTGATACCTGCCCGTAATATGGGTCATTCACGTAAACAATGTAATATCCGCTCGTTAGCTTCTTTTTTTTTCGGCAGTTGTAACGGGAGGTGAGTGTATGCGGTAAATTTTGATTTAAAAAATGATAATAAATGAGCGGACGATAGATTGCCTGAATTTCACCCCAGCATATTTTTTTTTTATGGGGGGGGGGGGGCTGTAACTTCACAATTAATTTCTATAAAGATGTAGTGTCTATACTAATGTATTTTGGCTCATTTGGAGGTTGAAATCTTGATGCAAACTATATCGTTTCATGTTGTGTGTGAAGCTGCAGCCTGCAATATAGGTGTAGCGTTTCAAATATCAATGGCGTCGTCTATCTGTTTGGATACTTTCTGAAATGTCTTCACAAAAAAAAAAATCGGAAGTTACCGAGTTTTTTCCTACTTTTGGGAATTGTGTCCGAAAGAATTATAGGGTGACTATGGTCGCGATTATTCAATAGTGCCTCACATGCGCTGATCAAGCCTGTGTCAAGACAGTCATGTAAATACATGTATAAACGTATCTCTGCGCTGGCGATTTGAACATCAAAAATTCAATCGAAATCCATCTAGGATCTTTTTTTCTCTATGTGTGTAGTAGCTAGTACACGTGTATCTAGTCTTCAAACTTTCATGTTCGAATAGATGATAAAATCGTTGATGCCGGTGGTTCTCAAGTACAGACATAAGTGAAATATCTACAGTCGGTACCATAATCAGTCAATTACTTTCTTCGGACTCACAAAGTTTAGTACCCAATGGCACAACCGTGAATACATAGTATTCAATGGATGGAGCTGTACATTACTAGACATTTGGATCATTTCCATAACCAGGTAGGTAGGGGTACTGGTATCGGCGACCCAACACGTTCAATGGGGTTACGATACCGGTGTGTGTTCCACCGTACACTTTGAATGAAGCAAGTGGCTGGGCATTGGGTATTGTGTGTGTCTCTCTGGTGTGTGTAGGCCTGAACGGCGAGAGTTGGGAGAAGTGGTGTGTGTAGGCCTGAACGGCGAGAGTTGGGAGAAGGGGAGAGAGATTCTGCCGAGAGTCCTTGGGGAGCTCGCAGAGTGATAGGAAGGCCTAAAAATAGATGTGTTTCGGTCAAGGGGTCAGGAAGGCCTTTCGCTTCGTGGAATGGAAGGAGTGGAAGGTGGCTGGAGTTTGGCTCGCAAAACGCAAAGACAGTATCGTATTGCAATGGAAACGGCAGGTGGCGCTCTGTAGGTAACGGTCATCCTGATAGATGTTGGAAAGATTTTGCCTTCTTGCAGCAAATTACTATGTACTAAATTCGTAATTTTCTCATCTATTTTACACTGTAATGTGAAACGAACCATCATGGATGTTGATACTATCCTTCCTCAACACAATTTCATCAAGTATTCTGCAAATACTAGCAAATAACATTCTGATACGCCACATAAACAGGAACAGGACCATTGCTTTAACCTAAACACTGCATGGAATACTACTTTTTAAATGGAATAATATCATAACTATGTTGAGAAACAAAAACTGCTTGGAAAATGATGATTAACCCTAACTAGGCCGGGGGGGGGCCTCCGAGGCCCCCCCCTCTACGTTCCGCGCGATGTGTCGCAATCGCAAAAAGCTATCGCTGCGACGTTTCATGACTTTTTTCTTTCGAGTCTCCCGCATCTTTTGACACCAAATTTGCGACGCCCGGGCGCGCGGTTCCGAAGTTACGCATAAATATGTACATGCATGTCAGACCAAAAATTGCTCAAAAACGTTAATTCGTGTACAATTTCAATGCAAACTGTGCTTACTGGCAAATTTCATAAAAGCATGATTATTTTGGTGTTTTATTGATTAAAATCAATGAATAACATATTTTCTTGTTCGGAGCGATGTCGCGGACAAATTTCATCAAAAAAACAATGAAAAACATAAAGTCGAAAAAACAAAGAAATACATAAGAAATTCAAAAAAACAATAAAATACTTAAGAATTTTTTCTGATATCACAATTTTTTATTACATTTGCTAAGGACACTAAAAAGAATATTTACACAAAAAATGTGCCTGTTTTGAGCTTTTTTTTGTGATTTATACCAAATTGTCTGATTTTATGCATCATCATGCATAAATTAGCATAATTTAGCATAAATGATGATTTTTTGACAAATTAACTTCATGGTATTTTAGATTACATCATAGGCAATGTGTGTGCCAATTTTCGTCGCGATCGCGCGGTCAACGGCCGAGATCTGGAGGGGGGGCCTGGGAGGCCCCCCCCCGGCTCTATCAACTACCTAAATAGCCCGGCCTAGTTAGGGTTAAGTGAATGGAAAAAAATGATGCCAAATCATCACAAGGTAGGAGGTACTGAATAACTTCCCATAGGTGTTAAGAACCTCACCATATATGTGGCAAAATGAAACCTGTTACCTCAGTTATGAAATGTTTGAAAATATTTTTCAAATAGGAATGAAATCAAAGCAAGCGTAGTTATGTAATGAAACAAAAGCAAGCATTGTTATGTAATAATCCATATTCTGCCACTATCACAACACTCCATTTCTTTCTTTATTTATCAATTTCTTTCTTTCTTCTTCTTCTTCTTTTTCTTGGGGGTGGGGGATTGTTGGGGAGGCATTTTACAAAAAAGGATGGAGACATATTAAAGGGTACGACCAGGCATGGACTTTGTTTTTGCTATCTTTATGACAGATACACCACTCATTAACATATATCATATCTAAAAAATTCCTACCAACTCCACAAAGGGACAGCATTTCTGCGATCAAATCAGCACTGAACGTACGCATAACATTTCAAATGCACAAACAGACACTTCATATACTCGATACATTTTGTAAACTCCAGAAATCATTTCATGGTTTCCTCTTCAAAGAAATCATAGCCATGCTACAGATGAAATGGCTTGTATTTCTAAAACAAAAACAGATAACAAAAGTTTCCCTCAGCCTGGCAGTCCCCTTTCAAGAATACAACTTTTTGTCAAAAAAGATTTGTTTACTCCTGCCATAGCATACCACACAACTGAATCCCCTTTCTCACAAAAAACAAAAAACAAAAAACAACAACAAACAAACAAAAACTTGTCTCCATCAAAAACTTGCCAGTTTCATAAAGCAAGGGGGGGGGGGGATGCATGACTTGTGCTGTTAGGTGGTATGTCTTTAATACTTTTCCTCTCTTTTATATGGTTGCATCAAAAAATTTGTCAAACTATGCAATAAATGTTATTAAGATTCGGGGACAAATTGCCCTAACTGCATCCCGTGCGAAAGTGAGAGAGAAAAGAATCCCTTGAATCTCACCGATTGTTCCCGCCGAACCGCTTTCTGCCGCTATCATGATGCATGTCTTGCCGTTCTTGTCCGGGATGTTTGGCTGTCCTCCGTGTTTCAGTAACAGCTGCATGCACTCAACCTGGTCGTTGAGGGCGCTCACATGGAGTGGTGTCCTAAAACCAGCAGAGAAAAAACAGATCAAACATGCGGACATATTAAAAGCTTCATGAATGTTAATCTGTGACTGAGAGTTAGCACATTGCGCAACATACCCCGTACTATGTAGGGCTGCAGATCAACAAACATACTGACGCAAAGTACAATCACACACTTTGAAGGCAAAGACCTCCTCTAGGTCCCAAAAGGGAAATACAATATGTACATATTATGCATGATAAATCAAAAGTAATGATTTACATTGTTTTTGCTTTTTTCTTTTCTTCATTAAAAAAAGTTTGTCTGAGTTTTGCTGAGAAAAAAAAACAATAACAAATACACATACACATAGCTACTATTGTCACGTCAGACTAACTGCCAGCTCTGGACATGACTTCACATTCCAAGCTATAATTGAGCTGAGCATTTTCACGTCTACCAGTTTGACTTTCATTCAAATTGCACCCATGATATGATCTGTTATACTGTCCCACAATACAACAACCGTGTATACTGATCTGTGTACACTGTCATTTATCTTCTTGTCTGATTTTTCTGTTTTCATACAAAGCAACCTAATACCAGGGCCCTGTTTTATGAAGAGTTCAAATTGATTATATAGTTGATTTCAATTGTAAGTCTATGGCAGCCTGTGTGGTAAGGAAATTTAAAATCGATTTTATCTTTTGATAAAACGGGGCCCAGGATGGAATTTCCCTTTTAGGAAACACTGGATGTTTTGATGTTTCAAGAAATGTTACATATTTTTACCTTCCCCGAGCATCTTGTATATTGACCAGCTCATCAGCCAAGGCATCTATGAGCATCTCAGCACACACCTCATTGTCTCGTAATCTGCAGCAACAAAACAAAATGAGCAACCCAATATATTCATATAACGAAAAACATTCCATGGTATAAAGAAAATATTACAAAATATCAACATATTTTCATTTTTCTAGTATATCGAAAGAGCTCTGACTCAGGTCTTTCAGAACGCAAGGAGAATATTTCCCTTGACTTAGTCAGTAAGACATCAAAGGAATATGCACTTTCCATAAAAAATGAAACTCTCCCTTTAATTCTCTTTACTCTTTCCTTAAATCTTTGTCCTACTATGACATCACAAACTCTTGTATCTACATGTACTTATATATCGATGGTGGCACAGAAACTTTAAAAATTATAACTTTTGAATAGATTATCATATTTCATGAAAACTTCACTGATACATTCTCCAAATATTGTTGCACTCAGTGAATTCAGAGCTATATATGGGGTAAAGTTATCATGCCGTAACAGCAGGAACTCTATGAAGTACTGTATTACATCTCAATCATCAAGGAGCCTTATAAGTAAGGAGCCTTGTATGTATTGAACATAAACAATGGAAAGATTACACATTTTCTGGTGCTATTCTCATTTTGACACAATAATGAGTGCACCTCAAGTCATTTTGAGTACACTGAGTCTAACAGAAATACAAGATTCAATGGGTTAAAGGAAACCAGCAGTAAGTTATTTTTTCCTCTTTTCCTCTCGATTACATTCAAGTGCTGTGCATCCAATTTTCTATGCTCCTGTTCAGCACTATGACACAAACATTATTACCTGACTGGTTCATAAATTATCCGACTACAGAATCAAATAGTCACATCTCTGGTATCAATTGATAATAATAACCAGTTGAGCAGGAAAGCTAGCCTTTTGTCTGGTGTACTTAATCTAACAACTTGGTTGCAAGAAACAGTCAACGTGTGTATAGATGAACCCAAAGTACAGACTTCAGGAAGTATATTTGCATATTTGTTGAAAGTATACAAACTACTCACACAGCACAGTGTAGAGGAGAAAAGGTGTTTCCTTCAAAGAACATATTGGGATCTTGCTCCAAGAGGAGTTCTACGCAGTTGTCGTGACCTGAAAACAGAACAAGAACAAAACCACACTTCAGACAAGACTGTGCACTCCATCACTTACATATTTGTACCACTTGTAGCCTCATTGATTACTGGTAATAAATACAAAAACAAATATAAGATGAATTTACTGCATCTACAACTTATTTGTGTGTGTGTTATGAGTCAAACCACCTCTTGTGGTTACAGGTCTCAGACTTTGTCCTTAGTACTGGAAAAGTATTTTATAAAGTAGTTGAAATACTGTACATACGACATTATACCATTTCCACAGTTAGGAGCATATAAACAAGAGAAGTAAAGCTGAATTTCTCTTCCTTGTTGCAAAATATATGAACTACAAATTAGCTACATACAATAACAAATCAGATTACTCTTTTCATAATGCAGTATAAACATGTAATACATTCAATGTTTCGTAGCTCCAAGTATCAAAGCTGAACCTGATGTCCATGCAAACTGCTTCCCCCCCCCCTCCCCCCCCCCCCACACACACACACACATGCAATTATCCAATGCTACAATTTGTGGATATGTTGCACAAACCATGGCAACCTATGACCACATGAACAGTTTACCCACCACTGGAAGTATGAAAACCAATTTTGCTTTATCAGTCTGACTATACATTCGTTCATTCTCAGGTAAAGTTTCATGCAACTTATCACAACTTATAGTGCTCTCAATCAGTAAAAACTTTTTTATACAGAGGCACTTTTTAGAATTTAAATGTCAAAAGATTCTATGAAATAAGTAAAAGATGAATGCCTTTCATGTTTCATGACTATTAAATCAGCTTGATTCACTTCAGTCAAAAAATATGCAAAGTCACCGGACCTTAAAGGGAATGGCTAGTAACTGATCAGTGGGAATCAGTGGGAATGTTGGGGGATGATTGTTCCAATTCTTGTGGGATTCATTTAAGAGTACATTATACATCTATTGTTATGTGAAAATTATTTGCTTCAGAATGGTCTCATATTCAAGTAATGTGCAGTTTAAAGATAATAAAAAGTTTTGGTACCTCAAAAGTGTCCTTGAATTTCCTTGTCTTAGTTTGTGTTTCAGGTTAAAGTACCTTTCATATAACTAACACTGTGAGACTTACTCGCCCCAAAGTGCTCTCATGTCTTAGTAATCATGCAATTAACTGCGACCAGCAGCCCCATACGCATAGCGACCAGCAGTCCCATACGCATAGCGTAATCGGGCTTCGCATTGTAGCGTTCAGGATCATGACAGATTTAGTATCGCAGGGTAAATGTCAACTTAAAATCCCATAAATTCTTCAATTTGAAGACTTACCAATTAAGTTGAAGTATTGAAAACAGGCTTCGGGCAACGTTTGGTTCTGCCTATAGTCCCTTTCTGTTCGAATTGATGACTGAATGTGACTCGGTCGACAGGACCTTAGGAGAGCTACATACAGTACACTGAATACTACAGCCAGTGCCTGCGAACACATCACATGCGCACAAATTTCAAATCCATGAACGGATAAGATGTTTGTGTGCGCATGCGCTGGCCATAGTATCCAGTGTATGTAGCTCTCCCAAGGTCCTCTCGACCGAGTCACATTCAGTCATCAATCCGAACAGAAAGGGACTATTGGCAGAACCAAACGTTGTTCGAAGCCTGTTTTCAATACTTCAACTTAATTGGTAAGTCTTCAAATCGAAGAAATTTTTGGATTTTAAGTTGACATTTACCCGCGATACTAATTCTGTCATGATCCTGAATGCTACAATGCGAAGCCCCATTACGCTCTGCGTATGGGGCTGCTGGTCGCAGTTAGCTATGCGTACAATGGGCTGCACGCTGCTGGTCGCAGTCAGTGGTTTCGTACAATATTTATCGACGCTGTACAGCGTCGGCTCTGGTACGAAACCATTATTGCATGATTACTAAGACATGAGAGCACTTTGGGGCGAGTAATTCTCACAGACAACGTACTTTAACCCGAAACACAAACCAAGACAAGGAAATTCAGGGAAGCTTTTGAGGTACCAAAACTTTTTATTATCTTTAATGTTTCCAGGTTAGCATGCCTGTACAGTGACGGGGCATTAAACTGCACATTACTTGAATATGAGACCGTTCTGAAGCAAATAATTTTCACACAACGATAGATACATAATGTACTCTTAAATGAATCCCACAAGGATTGGAACAATCATCCCCCAACATTCCCTCTGAATCTAAAGAGAGATGTGTACGGAATGAAAATGGATTTTATCTTAAAAGAATATCATTATCATCAACCATAGCAAATTAATTTTAATCTAGCTGCTTTCATTTGCTCATCATGAATTTCCCCTTATTCTATGGAATATTTTTGGTATGACCAAGTGATGGAAAATTGGGATGGTCCATTCTATTCACAGGTGTTGCAGCTAGTGAAGACTTAGGGAATAGATAGTTGTGTCTCCCTCTGTAGGCAAAACCAAGAACAGGTTGTACCAGTGGAGCTCCTTACCATTGTAGCAGGCCCAGTGGAGGGGTGTGTAACCTCTGTTGTCTAAGTGCTGGGTGGGCTCTATCTGCAGCAAAGAGCCCAGGATACCCTCGTGGCCACAGGCAGCAGCCATGTGGAGAGCTGTCCGCCCGTTGACGTCCCTCATGCTGGTGTTGCAGACTCCTAGCAGGGCGTCGCAGCACTCTTCATGGCCATTGGCCGCCTTGGGGTTGGAGAACAAGAAACACACTTGTTTTCATATTTCTTACTTGACCTTTAACACAATTTATTGATATCTTTTGTCTATCACACTATGTGACTGGTATAATATCAGGCACCTTGGGTCTACATTGCAAATTCAGAGGGAAAATTCATACATAGCAAGCAAAAGATTACACCATTCATCATCCTTTTGTTTCCTACTTATCACATGATAAATCCAATAGATCAAATGGATTAATCACTTTTCTTTTCTTTTTTCAAAACCCCACATGTTCAGAAATACAATGCTCCAGTTTAGCCCTGAATCATTAATATTTTCCAACTTTTCAACTAAAAACTTTCCTGTACAATTCAGAGTTATCTGTCATTCACATCCCTGAAAGGTACAAGAGAAGTGTTTGATCATGTTGAGTAAGGCAGCTCGTATAAATCTTACCGCTCGGTGCAGAGCTGTTCTCTTGTTGACGTCCTGGATTGTCGGACTAGCACGGTGGTCCAGTAAGAGAAGCGTGGCATCGATATGACCGTTGCTAACGGCAACCATCAGGGGCGTCCTCCCCTGGTCATCCACCACGTCTACTGCCCCTTCCTGCTCTGCATTCTCCAGCAAGATGCGTAGGCATTCGGCATGGCCGTTGTACGCTAGGAAGACATGAACAGACATAAAAACATGACTGTCAAAGCCACAGAAGGAATGCCATAGGTCAAGTTGGAACAGAAATAAGCTCTTGAGATTTCAAGAAATGTAAAATACAAAAGAGAATATTTTTTTCTTTATGCAATGTTGGGCACATCTCTCTTTCCCCGCGTTCACATTAAACCCCGCAGTGTGGGGACAGTCACCAGAGATCTTATCTTTTTTTATGACTGACCGTCCACACTGCTATCTCATCTGTCCCCAGGCTGTGGGGGCAATGGGGGCTTGGGATGAGCCCTGCCACTCGAAACCAGATGAATACGGCTGGCCACTATCAACAAACACATAGACAGACAGACAAACAACAAACAAACAAACAAACAAACAAACAAACAAACTTCTTCTCACCTGCTGCATGCATAGGCGTTCTCTTAGACACCGAGTCGTGGACCAGTATGGTGGCGCCCTGCATCACAAGAGACTCCACGCACTCCGCATGACCCTTGAACGCGGCGAGGTCGAGAGCCGTGCGCCCGTTGGCGTCCTGGATGTCGAGATTGACGATGGAGCGCATGAGGACCTGCAGAGCCTCCACGTGGCCGTTGTACGCCTGGTTTGGGAGAAACAATCAAATTATTGGTTGGTTTGTTTCATTTTTCACCTAAGAAGATGGCTGAATAGCCCATATTTAGATGCAATAGCTGGTCTTCCATGAGGTCCAGTTGGGTGTGAGGTGCAACCATTTCACCGGGTTAAACACCCTACTCTTTGCAATGAAGGAATCAAGCGGGATCTTTTATGTGCTTGAGTTGTGACTCTGTCACATAAGAGACTGCCATTTAATGTCCTATCCGATGGACAGAGTGTTCTGACAAATAAATCTACATTGAGGGGTATACATTGATGTTAGAACACACCCCTAAATATCTTTTGTGACAGGCAGGGCCTAGAGGAGTGTCTACTTGGACAGGTACTGGACATGCACAAAATTGACTTGACAAAAATGAAATGTTAATGTTTTTAAAAAGTATCTGTGAGAGCTACCAGTGGGAAATCAAAAACACTTTAGAGTATGTTGGTTTAAAATGACACCAAATTTGTGTTTTGTACACCACAGTAGATTGATGTGCATGGCAACCCACACAGTGGAAGCATAAAAACATAACTATAAACAACAATCATATCATCAAATGGCATTGATAAAGGAAGAAATACTGTATGACTGAGGCAAAATCTGTATAGATATATAATATCTGAGAATGAAGGTCTTGTGATAAAAACACAGACATACATGTCTGAAAAGTAAGACCTTCAAAGATGAATCAAAATAAATAAAGGAAAGCAGAGAATATATTGCAAATCAAAAGTTGCAGGAATGAATGACGACACTTACTGCTAAATGTAGTGGTGTGGTGAGTGGTCCTACCCTACTGGCCGCTAAGAGCTCATTGGCTGCGACAGCTCGTAACTGAAGTGCGGAGGGAAAAACAGAAACATCCAGATAATTGTGAATAGAC
Organism: Diadema setosum; assembly: GCA_033980235.1. Taxonomy (NCBI): domain Eukaryota; kingdom Metazoa; phylum Echinodermata; class Echinoidea; order Diadematoida; family Diadematidae; genus Diadema; species Diadema setosum. The sequence goes on from CM067075.1 coordinate 3,483,781, forward strand.
CGGTTCACTGACATATCAAAATCTATGGCCATTTCTTCCATCCTTACGCAAGTCTGCCAACATTCCCACATCCAAATCAGGGAGATTCCACACAGCAATAAGGGAGATATCCGTGTGTTACATGTATTTCTATGGGTGAAAATAATTCCCAAATCAGGGACATTTTAATATTCTCTTATTCAGACATGAAAAGATTTTGACATTTTCAGGGAGACTCCTACCGAATCAGGGAGACTTGGCAGCTCTGCTCATGCAGTAACAAGCTATGCTATTATCCTCTTCTCAAAAAACAATGTTCAATACTTTGAATGCAGTTTGTACACTTTAGTTGTTGCTACGTCAGGCAAATCTTGCTCAAGCTTTCAGGTTGTCAAGAAGAACTACTGTCAGAAAGGGATGCATAAAACTTGAGTATGTCAGTAAACTGGTCTACTGACATGAAAAGCTATGACTCTGTCAAGTGCTCATGATTTAAAACAACAAAGGGAAAAAGAGAGATCATGATGTAATACAGTGCACTCCCATTATAACAAACATGGTTATAACGAAATTCTTGTTACAATAAAATAAAGATTCATGCCACAACATTATTGACTCTTATGTTTTTTATTGTTTACTTGTTCCGGTTATAACAAAAGAAAACTGCCGGTCCCGAGGACTTTGTTTTAACAGGAGTTCACTTTACAGCAGTGGGGCGGCTATATCATTACCACTGCTGTCTTTAAATTGATTAATTGATAATGACTGAATGAGGTATTCAACACGTTCGCATAGCAAGCACACCAAACATTATAAACACTTCCAATCTCTTGTCCCTGTGTACAGCAAATAAAATAACAGATTTTATAGAGAATAGACATTTAGCATTTGTGCTTTACACAGGGATGATATTGAGGTTTTTTTTTTTAAATTGAAAAGAAATATTTTGAGGTGATATGAGTAGATGGAAATAGCAAAATTCGTACAGACTTCAAAAGGACAAAAAGATGAAACTCAGATTTGAATCTATAATTATCATCAGGCCTACTTACAACACTGTGTGAATTAAATCAGAATTGTTAAAAGATGAAGCACGTACTGCTTTCAATACTTCAGTCCTCAAAACTCATATCAAACAGGGCTCTACAAATCATACTCAAGAGACTATAAAGAGGCTGATGACTGTATTAACAATGTCTGTGTTGATCGGCACGCCATCATTCCAACCTTTTCGGCAGCTAAACTGTGGCCACTGGCCGCGGCATAGTGGAGAGCGTTGTAGCCGTGCTCGTCTCGTAGCGTGGGACTTGCATTGTTGTGAAGAAGATGCTCCACACAGCTGAAAAATTTGGGCATAAAAAGAGAAGTAATACAAGTAATACAGCCTGGTTCTAAGGCTAGTATGCAATAACATCCTCCTCCTCACATAAAAACAACAATAATAAATTGATAATAGTATATGAACAAATAATATAGAAATATGTATAGAAACAAATCTTGATTTTTTTCAGTAGTTTACGTTTTAACTCTCTTCAGCTTAAAATTCAGACTTTTGGCGGAGATGGTTTCAGAATGAAAGCTTGTATGTCAATTAATGTCATAATCATGCGGTTAATCAAATAATACTCACACACATCAGAACTTTAAATATTCTGAACAGAAGACTACCTGAGACGTAATTGTAATCATATATTTTTTAAACATGTCATGCGTCTCCAAAGCCTTCTGTAAGAACACCTGAAGAAGTTTAGTGCCTTTAGAACGTCACATGCAAAGGAAGGAAAAATGGGAAAGGATTAAATTTTCAAACTGATTTTTCTCAAAACACAATAGTTCGGGGTATGTTCTTTTGCCTTATTATGACTGTGCCGCAAACGACTGAAAGGCTCACACTCACTCGGCTTCCATGTCTGCGGCTGCTGCGTAGTGCAGCGGTGTGCAGTTCCTGATGTCTGACGTATTGACCTTTGACCCCATCGCTACCAGTGAGAGGAGACATTGGTGGTTGGCGTTGCCCGCTGCGTAGTGGAGCGGCGTGCGACCCTCGCGGTCCTGAACGTCAAAGTCGGCCCCTCGACTGATGAGGAGATCTAAACAATCTACGTTCCTGGTGGACACACAATGATAATTATAAAGGACATTTATATCGTGCAGCTACTATATTATAATATACTCTGCTGTGCATGACAAAGTAGTACTGTAAAACGAGAAATGTTCGTGTGCATTTAAATTTTGCAAATTTTGCGAAAGCCAAAATTCACGAAATTAAAAAGCACATGAAAGTTCTTGTCTACACTATATGCATTGAATGTTACAGGCAACTCGCGAAAATTTCATGCCGCGAAAAAGGCTGTCTGCTCCAATTTGCAAAAATTTTATGCCGAGAAAATTTAGTTTTTTTTCTGTAATCATGACACACATAACTGGAACCTCAGTAGCACTTTTTTTTTTAGATGAGTTCTTACGCAAAACAAATGACATACTGATGCACTGCAAAAAGGGGGAAATGCCTGCTAACTATTTATTTTTTCTCTCCAAAATGATATTTTCTTATTCTGGATGAAAGAAACAGATTTATATCAGATATGGCAAAATGTATTACAGGGAAAGAGAGATATACCACTCACCCTGAGCATGATGCGCAGTGTGCTGGTGTTCTCCCGTTTTCATCCAGGGCGTTGACATCGCATCCTAACATATAGAAAAATAACCATTGGTTAGAACCCCAGAACACGACATGGTGATGGCTGCAATATATTTTCTTCTTCTCATTTTTGTTTTGACTGAGTAAAAAAAAGAAGAAGAAATAAAAAAAAAAAATATCAAAGCCTAAGTTAAATTTCATAGTGAGGACAAACTTGCAGGTGAAATTGACAATCTTGAATGGTTCCTTTCATATCTTGGCTATGATAATTTCAGTGTGAAGATGCTAGTATCCATTAAACTAATTTACTACATTCTCATGTGAGTCAACAAGTTTTCTCTTTGTTCTGCTGTTTGTTTGGTCCCCCCAGCAGATGTGACTCTTGCTTATGCAATGCCTGCAACATTTTGATTGGCCTGCATTCAATAGCATTTTGTAGCCAATGTACAATATAGGTAAAAAATCAAGGTCAAAGGTCAAAGAAGTCAAAGGTCAAAATTCTGTGTAGAAGTTTTGAAGCCCTCACCTAGTGCCATCACATAAAGCAAACGGAATCGAAATCGGGTTAGAAATGGCGAAGGAGTAGCATTTTATAGTCAATGTACAATATAAGTCAAAAATCAATGTCAAAGGTCAAAGAAGTCAAAGGTCAAAATTCTGTGCAGAAGCTTTGAAGCCCTCACCTGGTGCCATCACATTAAGCAAACGGAATTGAAATCGGGTTAGAAATGGCTAAGGAGTAGCATTTTGTAGCAAAATGTACAATACAGGTCAGAAATCAAGGTCAAAGGTCAAAGAAGTCAAATGTCAAAATTCTGTGTAGAAATTTTGAAGCCCTTACCTAGTGCCATCACATAAAGCAACCGGAATCGAAATCGGGTTAGAAATGGCGAAGGAGTAGAATTTTGTAGCAAAATGTACAATAAAGGTCAAAAATCAAGGTCAAAGGTCAAAGAAGTCAAAGGTCAAAATTCTGTGTAGAAGTTTTGAAGCCCTCACCTAGAGCCATCACATAAAGTAAACGGAATCGAAATCAAGGTAGAAATGGCGAAGGAGTAGCATTTTGTAGCAAAATGTACAATACAAACTCGTTCGGCGGGGACAAAAAAAGGATGTTAGCCCCCTCCCCCCCCCCCCCCCCCCCCCCCCCCATCTGACAGGTGCTTACCCCCTTCCAGTAGCTTCTTGCAGCAGATGGTGTACCCACTGAGCCCAGCCAGGTGAAGAGGGAGCATACGATGGATCCCATGTCTGGAGGAACGAGGAGGAAGAAAACGTGTCAACCCAACCAAGGAGTCTTTCTTTCCTTGAAGTCCGATTGGTCAAATGTGACATGCTGCAAATTGGCAACTCAAAAGTGACATTGATAACGCTGTATAAAGGTCATTCAGGCTTTGGTACAAAACTACTGCATAATGCTGTATATTTCGAAAGCATACTACATATATTTTGCAAATTGGGACTTGCATAACGGTTCCACAAGTGGTTGAAATAGTGATTGAAAACCATAGACAGAATAATAACTGAATATTATCCAGCTTAGAGGACATAATACACTTTGTATATACACTGCATTTCTGTTCCCTGGTATCCAGGGGCAATATGTCAATTTCATAAATACCAGTGTGAGCTGACTCCTCTCTTTGCAAAATCTAAAGCATGGCAAAATTTATGGTGTTTATAGTGGCAAACTGATTTGTTAAAAAGATCTCAGCATATCCGATATGTTACACGCCCATATATTATGGTCATATTCAAAAGTTTTATTGTTTGCCATGGTCAAACAAGGGTTTCTACCTTGTTGGGTCAGCCCCGTGGTCAAGAAGAGTGACCAGCAGTTCCTGGTGACCATGCTGGGCTGCCAGGTGGAGTGGTGTATTACCCTGGTTGTCCACACAGTCAATGATGGCGCCTGGTGACAAGGATGGAGAATTGTTAATTAAGAACTGATCACCAGTCTCACTGGTAATTTTTTTTTTTTTTTTTACACCGTAGCAGAGGCTCTGCAATGTGGGAAATTGTCTTGTAACTTGTCCCTTTTGCCCCATAAGATTAGAAAGGAATGTTGAAGTCGGGAAGGGTATAAGACATACTGCACTCTACAGAACATAAAGCTGTGTTAGTTATCTTTGTTTATAGCAGAATATGCACTATACACCTCCAGGTGAAGTAATTTTGACAAGCCACTGACAGACACTGAGATATTGAGGTGCCCACTTTTTCGTTTGAAATAAAGAATCATGTGACAATATGAGCCCTATTCCTGGAAATCTTTGTGATATATCCAATAACAATGTCAACAAAGAATACATAGTAATTCCCATATCAAGGCAGTACAAACTGTAAATACGCAGCAAAACAGTGTTTCACATTGATTAAAGTCAAATGACTACAGGTCACTCTGATTACAGCTTCCACACAAGCAAAGAACAAGGCACACTGAATTGGCATGTTATAGGCAAAATTTAGCACGAGACACCATAGATACACTTATTGCAGAAGTTAAAGCATTATCGATGCAATGCGTAATTGTTTAAGAAACATAGAATTACATACAAATGCTCCCCTTCGGCAAGGAAAAAGAGAGAGAGAGAGAATGAATAAAAAAGATGAACAGTATAGAGGCCAAAGTGAGAAGTTCTTTGGCAGAATTAGACGATTAAATACAGCTCTTGACAATCATCACAATGCGACAGCCCATGAATGATGAAATGTAAGTAAGAGGAATGAATTAGTCACGATGCAGATGGCATTTGCATGCACATGCGATGAAGAAGAAGAAGAAAAAAAGAAAGACACTATCTAACAGCCATGCTAAATGACGTTCCAAGCTTAGAAAGCCAGAGACAAATGAAAGACTGGATACAACCACAGAACAATTAAATATTCATTTGCATTTCGATATAATTCCCAGTTTCCACCTTGAAGGAAATGTGGATAATTCATATGCCGAGAGTGTAACTGCCGCTAGTTTTACATGATTCGTACAGATTGTCAAAACCGCTCATTTTCAAAGGAAGTCTTCCACATGGAAAAAGTTGTAATGACTCAAATCCCAAAATCTTGGTGAAAGAAACATTTTCTTCCATTACTGTGCAAAGTTTTCACAGATCTTTTGCTCTGTTACATCTCTTAAGACTGCAAATGTTCAGCGCATCACAAATATTCTTTAGAAATCATGTTCTTTGTTACAATGTAAAGGTGTAGAGCATTGAAGGTGACATTGCTTTATAACATACTACAGGCAACCATTTCTATGCTATCACTGAATGCTGCATTAGGTGATATCAGGAAAGTCACTTTTATCTGAGTCAAATGGGCAGCCATTTTTTTTTTCTATAAATTTCTTCATTTTTCTTTTTGAACACTACTATCACACAAAACATATTTGTCTTGCGGTCAATTTTCTATACAGCACCTGATGAGTGAACCACATAGAGACCATGACATCCAAAGTGATATTTATCTTGCCAGACAAGTGAAATTTGTTCTCTTGAAATGAATGATACTGTCACTCGTGTTTTGACTCCACGAGATTTCGGACGCATCTGACGTGAAAGGTGACGCCGCCGGACCGGCAGCCCATGTCTCCGCTGGTATATGACCTCCGAATGCCACATCAACGTCCCGGACGTCACTGACCCCGCTTCCCATAAGGCCGGTGTGACGCACTCCGGTAGACGCCGTGGTTGAACTGGTACCCTCACAGGGGGACTCTGCAGAGTACTGCATCTCGCCGGACGCACCGCGTCCGCGACAACCTCGCCAACCTCGCCGACCTCGCCCTCAGCCGTCGTAGGGCTCTACCCCAGCTGTACTACAGGAACGTTCCGCGCGCGGTTTGAAGTATTGTGCCAATTAATTATTGGGTTTTGGGCTGGGTTAACTGTATAGCTTTTGTAGTGTGTGCGGGCTTCAGTAGTGTAAGAAACCTCCGATATACGGAAATACTTGTTTTGTTCTTTTTTGTTTTTTTCACTTGCTTTGTTTTCTGATTGACAAGACAAATTATAAAATTAAATTGATTTAGTTGAAAAGTATTCAAGGGAGTCACCGTGCCATTGTGTCGTAGTTCATGGTATTCTTCCGTGGGCAACGCCCTTGTGACAGATACATTACATGTATCTTTACTTTTACTGTATTGGTCACACACCGATCTGCTACAGACTTCCTTTACCCTCCGCACATGGTAAACACAAACTTTGTAAGCCAAGTCATTTTTTCTAAAATAGAAGCTGCTGATAGTGACTGTGCCTCCAAAACGATGATGACACTAATAACTTCAAGGAATGTTGCATATACATGTACATGAACACATGATGAAATGTGCAACAAGTATCTCAGAATTCACAATCATCAAATATGTATTCTACTTTTAAGCCTCGTCTCCAACTCTGAATGGTTAGTCTGACACTTTCAATGAAGCATATGAGCACTGGAAAGTGATGCATAGCATATCACAATCCAATAGCAAAACTGTGATGCTTGGCTTATTTTTCATGAAAGATCATCTCTCAGAAAGATAATCTCTAAAAGAGATAATCTCTACAAAGTTCTTATTGCATTACTACGAGCCTTTCCTTCCTCTTTGTATTCTTCACTTGGGACTTGGGTTTTTGGTTTGGCACTTTGGTCTTTTGTTTGAGGAAACTAATCATCACTTTATTCTCTTCTCTCTTCTTAGTCACCAAGTAATCAAATGCCACTAAATACCTTGCATAGTTTAAGAGTGTTTCATCATATCTCCTTCATTTCCACAAAAAAATAATGAATATAAGATTGCTCTTACAATTTAATTTTTGTATGTTACATGGTCATTATCAATAGAACTGATTAGATTTTAGCTGCAGAGATCCAAACACAGGTCAACTCAATCTCAGACTAGTGTTGGAGTCAAGAGTCAAATCAAGAGTCAAGTCAAGAGTCAAGAGTCAACAATGTATTCTAGCATGTACAGCGCGCAAATAAAAGATGTGTGTCCTGTATATCCCCTCCCGCTTCTGCCACGCAAGTGCTTGGATACCCAATATTCTGAAACTGATTCCCATACTCTTGGCAGAACACACATATAGCTTGAATTCTTGAAGTATGTTATCTCATAAAATTTTATGACAGTTTTATGACAGTTTGAATTCATCGACAGTTTTGCCAATGAATGACAATCATATTAAAAAAAAAAAGTTTCATAAGTATCACCACCCAAGAAGGGACCTGTTAATTTTTTTTTTCTAAAAAATACTTTGAAGACCAATCTAGCGAGAGAGAGAGCTCTTAATTCCCAATATCATGAAATGAAAAGGGGTGTTCCACTCTAATTTTCAATGAAATCTAATACACCAGTGGCAGTCTGCAGTTTAAACCACAGCTTGAAATTACCTCCTTTCAAAGTTCCACCAGGTACATAGTACATTGTTTGTCTTGGGAATACTCATGAGTAAGCTTGTGGAAAACACACAATTATGCAGCCTTCATTCAAACTCTGATGCCAATACGACAATGACAACTAATACCACAACGAAACCTGGCACAGTGACACTCACATAAAATGAAAATTTTGTGATACTTTGGTGTGTTATAATCGTGAAAACATTTGCACTACTGAGCTACTAGGTATTCACTTTGACAAGTGCATAATGCATTTACACATGGTATGCAGTAATGGTGAGTGCTGACAAATTTGAAATTATGCTATATACTGTCATTTTTTTTTTTTGAATGCTCATGGAAAAATTTGTGCTAGGATGACAGATGAATGTTTCGGTACTAAATTGAGTCGACATTTCACTTCTTGGTGGTTTGATACATTGATGTTTTTGTGGCCTTCTTGGTTAGTGGAGAAATGGCAAAATGTGTGCATGTGACACTGATACACTTATGACACATTAAGCAAACTTTTCAAACTTTTTGTCAGTAATGCTGCAACTCGGTCACTTCTGTCCTCGAACAAGACTGGAATAAGATATTGGACATGCTTAGTGTATTAAGGTAAGAAGTCTAATCTCAAACATGAATAGGATAAGGAAAAATAATGCAAGCTAAGTATGATGTGTTCACTGAGAGCAAGAAGGACATTATCATGACAGGTGCGCTGATGACAGAAATCAAGCTGATAGTAAAGTGACAGTGAGCACGAAAGCTGACGCCAACTGGACAACCGCTAGGATATATACACAGATTGCATGAGGGAACATCAAACTAATATGGTTAAATGAGACCTTTGCCGCATGGCTTTTTGGATTAGCATGAAGTCTGGTCATTCATCTGACACCATGATTTGTGCATCACAGCCGAAACGTCTTCCCATCATATAGAATTTGTTTCCCAGTAAAGACATACACATCATTTCAGAAGACTTGCCATATGAACACCTTGTTTATATTCGTTGGATATCTTTTTGGCATACTCAACTGCATACAAAAATTTGATTTTCTCTTCTCTTTTTGATTTTCAATGTGTCATACTTGTTCAGTCCTGAGAGTTCATCAAAGACGAAGCAATCATTATGATATGCAATCATTTCAGGTTTGTGTGGTTTCAGGGAATAGATGAAAAAAAAAAATTGGCCGACTCATATCGGCAACAGCATACTTTGCCTTGCTTTGCCTTTTGTAGCAGAATAAAAAACTGAATTTTGAATTTCAAAGAGTTCCATATGCTAATCATCCCTTGGATGAATAATAGCCATGATATGTAGACAATTATCTTTAGACAAATCCACACAACACCCTCTGAGGTTCACTACTAGTGCTTATCATCCTTATTTTTTCTTATCCCCACCTTTTTTCCTTTAAAAAAACCCAACAAATTGGTTGGCAGATATCCAGGGGGATGATGTAAAAGAACTGAAATATCCAAACAAAATCATTCTAAAGATACAATTTGTAATATATATTAGCACAAACTACTAAGATTTTTGTGACAAGATTTGCGCCATGTGCCTAGGTCAATAAAATGTCTGACTCGTGTAGCATGATACTGAGCTATGTCGATATGAGTTCGACATCAATTTTTTTTTTCACTTTTTTTTTGCGTAGAATGATACTCACCAGCATCTAAAAGAAGCTGAACAACTACAAGAAGAATGGAAAAGATAAGAGTTACACTCTAAAAACATGAATCATGAGAGATAGAGAGAAGGGAAGAGAGATAGAGAGAGACAGAAAGAGTCAGAGAGTGAGAGAAAAAGAACGAGGCAAGGAGAGATGACTGAAAAATCCTGGAAAGACAAATATTTCAGAATTGTATGCAAATTTAAATAAGTAATGTCTACAAGTATACTTTCTTTTTTTTCATTTACAAAGGGTGATGGTCCATGAGTGGGCCCTGCACACTGGAAACATCTATTGTTTACAAACATACTGCATTGTAAGTCCATCTCCAAAATAGTGACTTTACAATACAGCAGTATTCTTTTTTTCTTTATAAATGGTTCCTGCTGGTGTAGACTAGGAAGTTAAACATGAATCATATTACCATATAGAGGGGATAGTGTTCATTTGCTCACTTAAATCATCTCCCTTGCCTCTCCAAGCAATATTCTCCGATGACCTAATTCTGGTATCCTTTCTTTTAGTCTTTTAATGTTCTCCTCTTATATGTAAATTATCCTTAAGGCAAAGAACAATGCGAACACTTCCATCTTTAATCGCATAATGCTTTGAAAAAAAGAAGAAGTTGAGTGTGGAACAAGAGAAAATAATACACAGGTGTGAAAAAGGATGCACATATCAGCCTGGATATTACTATCAAAGGACATGTGTCATAGTAACAAAACAATATGTTTGCCTCCAAAAGCCACTATTGGTGCTCACAGCGATGATACATTTTCAAGGGCAATACTCTCGAAAAATTATTTTGAAAATCAAAAAAGAAGACGCAATCTTTCTTTCCTTCTCATGAAGAAGCCATGATCGATACAGAGTAAAGCCACGATAAAGATGTCCTACTTTAAATTAATTTGATGGAGGGCAAACCACAGGGCCTCAGGGAAAACACACATATACCAGAAACACAGTGGATGTACACAATCAGGTCAAGAGTGTAACAGGTGCAAAACAGTTTTGGCGTGTAAATACCAATGTCTGAAACTGAACAAGATAGCTTTTACAATGTTTAGCATTTGAGTATGACCAATAGTGACTTTGTGTAAGGAGCAGTGAAGCTGCTGAAATACAGAATCATCTCTTGATAAATCTCTCTGAACAAATAAGTAACAAATCACTGTATAAAGACATAAACATGACATAAACGCGACTTGGACAGGACACACAACACAAATAGGACCCTAAACGGCACTGACCCTACACCGCGTACATCAGTCCATCAACCTGTCAAAATAATTGATGGACTTGGTATGACAGCTAACGTGATGGGAATTCCCCCTTTGGTCTACCCCATGCCATGTCTTCTCTCATCCTACGCCCATGCAAACATTTCATGCCATCTCATTACAATCATCTCCACATGCCCCTTGGTTGGTTTGATTCCCCCTAGAGTCCCCTGGCCCAGGGCAGCCCATGCAGGATTGGGTCCTCATCCCATCCACGTTCTCACAACTACGCATCCTCAATGCATCTCTGGTCTTGGAACACAATGGCCCATTTTTTTTATTTTTTTTTTTGCATGACAAGAATTTTGAAAATTTCACAGCAACCAGAACTGGATCTATGTCATCTTTATGAAACAGTGTCTTACCTAGGTTGCATTTAGCATTATCATATTCACAATAATTGAATGCATATTTCAAAAGGAAATTTTCAAGAACAATAAACAAGGATGCCCTCTTGAAGTTGTCCTTACAACAATTTGAAGAAAAACTTTGAGCAACATTAATTTTGCAACTGATTGACAAATTGCCGTGCATCAACGTAAATGAAAGCATCTCGACGGAAGAATTTCATGAATTTGAACATTAATTTTTGTTTCTTTTGTTTCTTGCTCCGGATTTTGCTCAAGAATCCTTGTGGTGAGGACACATCAAGCTGGTCTCAAAATCTTGAGACTCATATTAGCATATCAATGCATACAGCTGTCTTCATCTTCTGCTAGGTGTACTTTGGTCTACTCCACAGAGTGTCATTAATTTAACTCAGTTGTCATCAAACAAACAATGCAAATCTCAATGATTAATTGCAGGTTGCCAGGTTGATGCTGGCATTCAAAGTTGTTGAGAACGTTTTAGGGAGGAAAACATCAAAGTAGGAGTTTGTTTCGAGGGGGGTGCAGGATTAAACAGCCTCTCAGCCAACGTGCACAGTGCGTCCTAACATGTTTGAGGGAGTGGTGGGGGAGAAGATGGGGGTTTGCTGAGGGGGAGATTAAGTAGGGAGGGGTAGAGGGAGGGGACGGGATGGGAGGAGAATGAGCATGATTTAATCCCATGGGTGAGGGAAAAAGGGGGCGACTTTTGTAATCTCATTACTTCATGCTGCATACAGAATTGGAAAAGTTCATTGACTTTTTGTGTATCTCTCTCACTCATATTTTCATTCTGTGAAGGTAACAAAAGCTCATTTTACTCATTTTACCCTAAAGATTGACCTCTAAGAGATCCCTGCTGTGCACCCTTTGGTCAATTTCCTCAAACACTTCTATTGATATTGGCTACATGCTTAATACTATGAAAGGATTGGCCTCTAAGCAAGTTGTAACTTGGGCACTAGAAACAATTTGGTTCATTTTCATTTAGAAATCATTATCACAAAATTATTAATGTGACACTGCATACCAAATCTTCTATTCACTGGAATTGCTCGAACTATCACCAAATGTTTTAAGCCTTTAATGGCTAACTACAAGACTGCTGTAAGATATATCCCTTGACCTTTCTAGCAGAAAAAAAAATGATTTAAAGGATTACAAAATTTTAAAGGATTTAAAGGATTACAGAATTTAACAAAACAAACTGCATTCTGTGGGCGGATATGTGCAGTATGTGCAGTTAAGAGAAATATCTGAGCAGAAAATGGAAAAATTTTGAATACAGCCTGGCTATCCTTCTAAACCCTAAGATATCCCTCCTACACAAACTAATCTTCATTTTCCATATGTGGTTACTATGATCTGCTCTAGGCACATACCAATAACAGTGTACACCTAATCTCTTGGGACAAACTGTTATCAAGGCATATGTAGGTCTTTGGATAGCTCCCGAGGTTTGTGGATTTAAAAACAGACTGCCTGACATGATATACATCAGAGTTTTGGCTTGGTAAGATCTGGCTTTGGTAATGATGTAGTGTCGTGGGAAAGCAGATAATCTGGAAGAAGACCCAAGGAGATGGTCTTACGAATGTGAAAAACTTTTTAGTTTTTATTTTTTGTTTGCATCTAGAAACCATTCTTGCTCTTCCTCCTGTTTTCTCTCTTCTCCTTTCTTTGAGAGAAAAGAAAGAAGAACTTAAAAGTTTCTTGAGCAGAACTAGCTGAAACATGCTTCATCCAGCAACCTCTTTCCCAGTTTCATAGTTTTCTCTACATGCGCATATGGGGACAGGGGTTTAACAGCTGTAGTCCCATATACTTACATCTATGTCAGAATTACTAAAGACTCTTTGAATATGGTGACCAGACCCACCTCTCTCTAAAAGACTCTCTGCCCTGGGGTAGTGGCCTTGGAGTGCGATCATGTGGAGTGGGGTGCGCCCGTCCTTACACTGGATGTTGGCCTCCGCCCCCCTGCTAATCAGGTATTCCAGACACATGCCCCCGTGAGGGGATACTGCTGCCAAGTGAAGGGGTGTCTGTGGAGAGGGAACACAAGTTGATTACATAATGCAACAAGAGCAGGGGTGTGAATATTTCACCCAGAGCAGCACATATACTGTTACCTTCCAGGGCTAAGACACACTTCACAATCTTTCATCACCACAAAAATATAAGTTGGGGATGTGTTACATACACGGGTGCAAGAATATCCCGGTAGTGGTAGCCAAGCCTGATGTACATAAATGCATCAGCAAAGTTTCAGAAAATTGCACAATCTGTTGCTGGCATGTAAAAAGTAAACAATTTTAAAATTTGGTCAAATCGATGTGTGGCCATCACTGTATGAGGACTACAATTTGTGATTTCAAAGTAGTGGAACAATATATGGAAAATGAAGAGAAAATTCTTCAAAATATCATTTTCATAAAAAGAACACGTTCCTCTAAAATGTTACTGACAGATGTTGAGGGTAATATTATTCCCATCTTCTGAAAGAGGTTAGCCACACGCTCTTTCATTATGCTAGAAAACGCAGTTGGGTATATTAATTCGCTAGTATGTTGTAACTCATGTAATTGCTCCATTCCTCTAAGTGCTTTTACCCATACCCATAACTACAATGCCAATGCTCATGGTATAAGGGTAAACTAAAAACTGACCCCTTGCCCACTCCATCCACCTGACCATACTGACCTGTCCCTTGTTGTTCAGGATGTTGACCTCTGCGTTGTGCTGGATCAGCTCTCGTAGGACTAGGTCATTTCCGTTTAGACTCGCTATGTGGAGGGGGGTGTTCCCACAAGCATTGGGCATGTCAACCTTTTGGAGAATCCACAATATGAAGATTAGAAAATACATGTAGGTTCAAGAATGTCAGCCAATCAGAATCAATTGAGTCATGTGTTTTTATTTGTCTTTATTTTTTTCATTCACATGCACAGGAGTGTAAACGGTGTGTGACAGCAAAAAAGTATAATTGCACAACATGTTATCTTGTGGCAGATTCTTCACGAATCTAATAACACGTACACACACACACACAAAAATCAACTCTGATCCTGACATTAAAAGGACAAGTTCACTTTCATAGACATGTGGGTTAAGTAAATGCAGCAATATTAGTAAACCACATCAGTGAAAGTTTGAGGAAAATTGGACATTCTGTTCAAAAGTTATAATAATACTTTTGAAGTTTCTGCTCAGTCACGGCTGGATGAGAAGACTATTATAGCTTGTGATGTCACATGTGTACAACGATATAAAGAAAGAATAAAGAAAATTCAAGATATTTCCATTTTTCTCACATAACAAAAGAACACTTGACTTCTCTCTTTCAGAAAGCAGGGGGAATAATATTACCCTTAACATACGTCAGTAACAAGTCAAAGAAATGTGCACTTTACTAAAAAAGTAAAGTTTTGTGAAATTCTCTTTTTATTTTATTTATATCGTTGTATGCATGTGACATCATACACTGTGGTAGTCTTCTCATCCAGCAGTGACTGCGCAGATACTTTAAAAATATCTAACTTTTGAACGGATTGTCTGATTTTCCCCCAAACTTTCACTGATGTGTTTTACTAATATTTTTGTCTTCACTCAATCCACATGTATATGAAGGTGGACTTGTCCTTTAACGTGATGTGCAAGTGTATAATTTTCCATTCATTATTATACTGCATGATCCAGAAATTTAACCTCTATCAAAACTGCATGGAAATCCTAATTCATGAAAATTTAGACTCACTAAATATATGGCATAGACAGTACTGATTGCTCTGTGTGTGCTGCAAGAACCCAAACAATATTGCTTTGATTCACATAGTCCTCTGCATGGATGATCAAAGAGCAGCCTCACTGTATTGCAATACAAAGATTTACTAGCTGATAGTATAGTTCATAGACCCATTTCATAAAACAAATAATGCACAGGTTTAATTTTGTGAAGTTATTGTATATGCTGCCCACTCTCTGGTTTTCACTATGTCATGCAATATGCGCTTGGCAGCGCCTCATGCATGTTGCACCATTGTAAATATTCGCAAGAGTGCTGTACCTCAACTAATGCACTCTCACCCACACATTATCTTTACAGTCAAGGTCAGCAAGACACTGCCAGTTTACAGAAATAGTGTTGATGTGCTCCTATTTGTACTCAAATGATTTGGAGTAAACAATACTAATAAAAATGTCTCGCTCGGTATACAACGAAAAAATGAAAACCACTGGAGGAAAATTTCAAGTGGGAAAATCATGAGGTTAGCTGATATTACCCACCTTTGCACCGTGCTCGAGGAGAATCCGCACCACGCTGACTTGCCCACTGGCTGCAGCGGCGTGCAGCGGTGTGAAGAGGCTACGATCACGGCAGCTGATGTCGGCATCGTTTTCGATCAGCAGCTGGACCACATCAACATGACCTTTGAAAAGGAAAATGATATTGGGTGGTGGGTCCTCATCTCTTTCTAGTATTGTAAACAGTAATGAAGTCTGCCAGGAATGAGGGTAGTTTCTGAAACTCTGAACTGAAACTAATTGGCTTCAAATGGACTAACTGGTATGTAGTTTCAGGCACAAGGAAATGTCAGGCAGTTGTTGTTTTTTTCCATCACTGCTGCATTTGGCCAGTTCTACTTTCTAAGCTCTGATTAAGAAATTTGGTAAATTTGTGGAGAAGCAATATTATTTTATATTGATAAGCACTTTTTGATAAGCATATCTTCTCACAAAAGAAGGCCCAATACTGCACAAGAGTTGGAAGACTGTAAGACTGACACTAATTGTAGATTGCTGGCCAACCAAAAACTGAATGAACTTTTGAGTAAAATCTGCTTTTATTTTTTACAAGTGTATAAGTAACATCAAATCATAGAGGCATTTTAAATGTCAGCAAAGTAGCTGAAAACAATAACAAATGAATAAAGGCTTCACCTTTGTAGCATTAGTACCAAGTTGCGAGTGAAATTACCCATATCTGAAAAATTGTTGCTGAATGAGAGACAATATGAATTCAAAGAGTAACTATGGAGTGAGAGGGAATCATTACCCATATAAGCTGCCCAGTGCAGTGGACGTCTCTCCTTCTTGTCTTGAGCATTGACCGTTCCACCTTTACCTATCAGTAGCCTGACCATCTGCCAAATAATCACATAAAATACAAACAGAAGGAAAACAAAAGCATGAGCTAATAAACTTGCTTCATAGAATGGTTTTATAATTTATCGGTAGACTCACTTCAAGGCTGATGACTGAAGTTTTGTTTACATTTGTCCAAGTACTATGTATATCAACACCTTTTTATCACCGCTATGAAACCTCTTGTGAAAATACAAGTGGCAACTCCAACCCTGTTGTCGAATCTACAGGACTTAACAACAGTTATAACATCAGGACAGTTTCTAAACTATGAGTCATTTTTTGTTTGTTTTAATTTTGCAAAATTACAATGTAACAAGCTCTAGCATTACCCACTATACATGAACATAATGTATACAGTTAGGTACTGTCTGTACAATGCAATGATCAGTCAGCATAGCTAAAACAATCATGCTTCTTACTTCCAAATATAACAAGTTTCCAAATTTTCTACCATGTCCTGATTTGCAGGAGAAATTCTTACTTGTGAAATAAAAGGCAATTAAAGGCTTATCTTACACAATGCCTAAATAGACAGAGGTATTTCAGGTAAGAGACTTGAGAGGAGGCTAACTTGCCAAAGAAGCCTGATGATTAATATATATAATACCTGGTATCCAATCATATATTTTTATCTGCTGGTTGTAGCTTTCCACATACAGACAACCATAAGGGTAGAGAAGGAGCTTCCATCATTTTTTTTTTCTCCACGCCGCCTGTAATGGCACCACTGATCTTTGAGGTATCTGGATATCACATTGGCCAAGCGGTTTGAAGCCACAGAACCACCATCTTACCATGCACATTGCCTATACATTTGTGTGTGTAGCTCACAGCATCACATGATCTTGGTGACAGTCTCTACTGGACAATGTGTGCAAGTCCCTATAGAGTGTGGCCTGGTAAGATGGCCGCCCAGCAGCTTTACTCGTTTGTACAGCATGAATGGACCACTGAGATATCCAGATATCTCTTATACAGTATGTCCAAAAAAAAAAAAAATACAATCAGATTTCCGCATTGATAACTTTCAATATGATTAAACAGTCTGAAAGCTATTTCAGGGTCTCAAAATATAAATCTTAACAATATTTTGCACAAAACCCCATTCAATTTGGTTAAGTGGTCACAGAGAAACGTGGGTTGTAGTAAAGGATGTCATGGATGTGATTTTTCCAAGTTAAGCACTTGAATGCTCTTGGAACTGCATATTAATGTTGAACACAATAAACAGAACTTGGAGGGAAGGGATTCCTGACATGCTCTACAAATATCTCCATTTCTCTTTGACCACTGAAGCAAACCAGATGGGATTTTCTGTTAGATGTGGGTGATAAGTTACAGTTTCATATCCTGAAATTGTATTTGGATTGATTCACTATTTTCAAAGTTATTGCTGCAGAAAGTCCCATTGTAATTTTTCTTGGACATCCTGTAGAGATCAATGAATGGCACTCACCTCAACATGTCCGTTAAACGCAGCATGGTGAAGACTGGTGCGCCCCGCCCGGTCCGTGACATTGACGGTAGAGAGCAGGGGAATGAGCATCTCAGCGATGTCCACCGTGTTGTTGGCCGCGGCCACATGAAGAGGGGTCTGCCAGTTCTTGTCGCGGGCATTGATGTCAGCATTGTGCTTCAAAAGGACCCGTACTGTGGGCTGTGAGGCATGATGAAAAAATCATGATCGTTTAACAAATTCAATTAAAATTTGTGTGAATGTTGACTTTAGAGACCCATGAAAGTTTTGGTAGGGACACTGGGCTTTGGTGAAAGGGGTCTACAACCTGTTTGTGAATATTCAGTAAACATGAATTCCTAAATACACAGGATAAAGTGGAGAATGTGGGTTTGGGTAAATTAGCCACTATAAATCATATCTACACACACACAAGCTTTGCTCATGTACATAAAAAAAACTGACAGCGATGCAGGTATGTGACAGAATGCACTGTACATTTAATTATCTTGGTAAACACTGCACAATAATTTTTCAGTTAGTTTTTCAGCTATTTATGTTAAAACATTATCTTCATGCCAATGTCATATGTTGTCTTCTGTACATTCATCGCACAGTAAACCTAGACATCTTTTTTTTTTTTTTTTTGGGGGGGGGGGTGGAAGTACACTTCACTTTTTGTATTTTTTTTTCCCCAAAATATTCTTTTTCTGACTGTCTCCTTCTTTCCCTGTCACACACACAAACACACACACACAGACAAACACACCACACATATACAAATGCACACATAGGGAGAATATGGACTGCACGTTTGGATGGTGACTCTCCACACAGTTTGCACTGCAGTGCACACTGTGAGTTGGGACTGGCGGCGCTTGATATGACCACCAGCACAACGTCCTTACTGCCTAAGTGCAATTTGATTAGACTATGCAATCAGTAAAATTTAACCATTATCAGCTGAATACAGAATAACCATACTGGCAAGGAAATGAAATCCCTGCGATTATTTGCAAGGACACAGTTATTGTTTTTAGACAATATGAGGAATAATGAATGTGTTTTAGCTTAATAAAAGTAGTTTGTGGATCTAATTAAACAGTAAAAATTATCCAAACGAAATATGTTACGTTCAATTTTGTTGCACTTTTAAAAGCAGTGTCCCCGCTAAAGCGGTTCCCGATTACTAGTTGGGTGAGTACTGTATCATATAAACACGGAGTATGGAAAACAGCTGATTTCCATACAATGCCCTGATGTCCTGATTACAGACAGACAGACAGACAGACGGACAGTCAGACAAGATAATAAGTCCAGCTGTCTGCCTGTTTCTGATCAGACGTCAATCAATGTTTTGATAATGCCTCTGCAGACCAAAAAGACCTGACTCACTTCCCTTGTGATTAGCAGTGGCTTGCACTGATTACACGGTCAAACAAGCCAGGCTTTCCACTAAATATACATGTACTTCCAGATGTTAAAGCTAAACATAGTTCTGGGAAGGGCTAAAAATTCATCTTACCCCATTTTGAATTTGCTTGCAATATACAGTGGACTCCCATTATAACGAAGTCCTTGGGACCGGCAGTTTTCTCTTATTGTATCCAAATTTTGTTATAACTGAACAAATAAACAATAAAAATACATAGAGTTGATAATGTTGCGGCCTGAATTTTGACTTCGTTGTAACCGGAATTTCTTTATAACCGTGTTCGTTATAACGGGAGTGCACTGTATTGAAAGAATCTACAATGAAACCTGTCTGGCTGGCGCGAATTAACGAGGATATTAAGTTGTTTTAGACTATTTCAAGATCAAAAGTGTATTAAAATAATTTTGACCATTGTACACCACAACTTTAATTCTAGAAGCACCCTCCCCATTCAGCAGTGGGCTGGTAGAATGTTACTAGTATGTGGTGATCAAATCATGCCCTAGCAATAGAATTGAATCTCAGGCAGCTACACTAGTATTACAAGCTGCCTCTTGCAATTTACTCTTGCATGATAGACACTGCTATAATAGCCCTTTATATATTGTCATTAATGTAATGAAATATAAAACATCACGCAGCAACCGCGATCGGGTATGCTCGGAGATTGCGATACTTCTGGCATACCCTTTTGGGCAATATTCACATTTTCTTCATTAGTGAAATGAAACCATATTATCACAGCATAACTTCATACACATTTCTTATGGCATATTACATCGTACACCTCCATATCAGAGTAAAATTCAACAGTTTCTGCTGGTGTATTATGAACCACAGCTGTATGTTATCCTTTTAAACCAGGTGGGTGGACATTTTAAAGTTCGGTCGTCACACCTTTCAGACTTGTGTGTGGATAGTGGTGTGTGCACTATCTTTCCACTCTCTACTAAGTTTCCAGTGATTTGTTTTCTTTTAAAACATGATACCAGTAAGAATTAAATGATGTAGAACAGACCCTTTTTGAATAGTATCAATTTGGGTTTCTTAGATATCCCCTTCCCTACTTGTCTTATTAATTAATTTTGTCTGTTAATGTATGCATCCAAATGAACATAAATATAATGTTCTTCTTCCCTGATAATTCTAAGAATAAGAAACTTTCATCTTTGTAAGCTCTTCATTACTAAGATTAAATTACTGTTCTCCTTCACTGAAAATGCACCTCCTCCTACTCCATTGATTCAAGAAATTAAGATAACTTCTTTCTTCCAGTGACTTTGGAGGATAGATTTCATCAATTTGGGGGAAAAGTTATCTCTCATTAAAGTGTTCACAAAGATCATACTGTATTGGGGGTAATGCACATTGGAAACAGAAAATAACCTGACATCCCAGTGAAATTTGACCCTTTTACCTCAGCAATACCCATTTCTGATGTCGGAAAAAAAGCAAAGTGTTATATAAATGTTTCTTTATTTTAGCCCAAAGTATGGCAGGTATCACTTCTCACAGGTGAACATGGTACATGTACTTGTAATTACTTAGGAACAGTATGCCCTTCCACCAGAAAATGCAACATCTTCACCAAATAAGGCATCATCCCTTCATAAATCTGGACCCCTTTTCATAAAAAGTTGATGTACACAGTAATAGGCACTCTTGCTGGAATGGCAATTGTCATGGTAACGACAAGAATCATGCTTCCTGATTGGCTGTTGCTGTGCGAAGTTGCCATTCCAGCAAGAGTCGCTATCCTAATATCATGAAATGGGGCCCTAGTACACGTACTTGTAAGTAGACCAAGACAAGTTTATTGCACACATGGGCACATAACACTCCCGAGGTGCCTTCTGTATCATAAATCAAGACTCCGTATGCACTTGCAGTATGTCAATGACCTCCAGCACTGACATCCTCACGTAGTCAGGTAGGCAGGCTGTCTGTCTGTATGTTTGTCTTTCTGTCTGTCTGTCTGTCTGTCTGTCTCTACGAATTATGTATTGTTTAACAGTAGAGAAACCTACAAACCCATGCTGGTCTACGCTAAGTCGTAACCAGCATACCCAGGTAAAATCTCTCTTGAAATCTGTCTTTGTACCTTTAATCAGTCTGCCTTATAAAGAGGCATTCTTGGCAAAGCAGATCAAAAATTTAAACATGTGACCCTCCCATTCACATGCCAAGTTTCAAATGATAGATTTTCAAAAAAGACAAAACAAAACAAAATGAAAACCAGAAAACAGTGACCCAAAAATCATCCTATAAATAGCGGCTGTGGTTCAAACAGCTCTCTCCACATTTCCTAACATTTGGCACTTATGCCTAAATATCGATGCAGTTGCTTAAAAGTTTCTGGTGAAAACAGTTCTTTCAATATGGAACTAATCAATCAAACTTCATCAGAATACTCTGGAGTTCTTCCCCACTTGCAAAATCTACAAAAAACTACAAAGATTATGACAAAAAAAATGGGGGGGGGGGGGAGAAAACCTTGACATCGATGCGTCATCTCACAAAGCACAAAGGAGGCACCAGACTCAAAAGTTGGCAAGACGTGGAGACAAATATTTTGGATATGCTTATAATAAATCCCCAAGTATCTCTTATGGCTACTGGGCTAAAATTGAGCCTAGACTTGCCGTCTGGCAGCCAAGACACTGAAATAGACTGGGCTCGGTGACACACCAGGGACATGGGCACTTTGCCACAACTTTCATTAAGTGCAGGAAATGGAGTCGACGAGATGGGCTGCTCAAAGTGCTTTGGAAACTGAACATATGGTTGCAATTCATTTCGTGACTGCCACTTTTCTTGGTCCCACATATGCCTGTCTGTGTCTGCTGCCCTTGAGTGCAAAGCAAACCCAAATGCTATTGTCTGCTTGTAACAAGCTATATCTTTTAATGGTCTTCATGTAAACTTTGCAGGAGAAAGCATTGTGTGTGTGTTGTTGTTGTTGTTGTTGTTTTTTTTTTTGGGGGGGGGTAGGAAACTTTATGAACACATAGAGGTCTTCAACTAACTTCTTGAAAATGCTAAAATTTCTATTTTTTATATCTGAAAGACGGAAGCCCTGCTGGTAGTAAGCATGAGATATCAATGACATTCCCCTTATCAAATTAGACCTCACAAACTAGTTAAGAGCCATATCAAGTTTCAGGCTCGTGTTTGATCAGATGAAGTCTAAAGATAGACGGTCTTTGATAAAACTTGCCATGCCTTTGCACTGTAACAATTAATAGTCACCCACAATCAACACTGAAGCTAAAATCTGCATAGGAATGCTGCATACTGATAATACAAATATCTCTTCAAACATTACATAGGCTTAATCTTTGCTAGATTGCGAATGACTTGACTTCACACACTATGGTGCTGCTTTTCTCGTTTCCAATTTATGCTACTACTGCAAACTTTACAATTTAACCCCAATTTATTCAAACTTACACTTCCAAGGAAGGAAAAGGGGCTTGTAGTGTACCGGTACTCAACATTTCCATGGAACATCTTGGCAGAATAAAATACAATCTCCATACTCTATCTCCACCTCTACCCAATCTTACCCCCCCCCCCCCCCCCCTTCGATGATGGGGTTGAGTATTGGAAAGGTCTCAGGCATTCCAGTGCACTGGTTCCTACGAAACGCAAGCTATTTTACCTGACTCTTGGAGGCCACAGCTCTGTGCAGTGGAGTCAGCCATCTGCTATCCTTGGTGTTCACTCTAGCACCTGTTTCACAGATAGACAAAATGAGACATTAAGAGACAATCAGAAACAAGGGTGTACACAGAGAAAGAAGAGAAAGCGTTTGAAGTGAGAAATATATTAATAGATACAGGGGCGGATCCAGGAATTCTGTAAAGGGGGGGGGGGGGAACAAACAATATTTCTGGTGCTACTTCCGGTTTCATCTCATTTTTTTCTTTTTATTTCTCTTGTTTTAACAACAAATAAAGAGGGGTGCGCCCTTTGCGCCCCCCTCTGGATCCGCCACTGAGATATATATACAGACCATGATAGTTATATACAACTTAGGTAAAGAAGATGAGGGGGAGAGGGGGTAAAAATGAAGGAAAGAAAGGGGCCACATAAAATAAAAGAAGAAATGCACAAACACAAAGTGAACAAATGGAAGAAATGAAAAGTCAGACATGGAGAAGAGGTTAAAAAATAAGTCATGAAACTAATAGCAATCTTATTGCAATAGTGAGATATGAAAGAGACAGAGAGAGAGACAAAGAGAGAGAAGAAAAAAGAACAGGAGAGATACAGTGAGAGAACAACAGAATGAGGAAGAAAATATGACTTCATTGGGGAGATGGGAGTATAGAAAAATAAGGGCAGGATGATATTACAAACCTACTTTTATTTCACAGTTGGTATGCACTTCATCAAGTAGGCTGACTACGATTAGTCAAATTAAGATTTCATGGCTCACATGATATCTCCGACAAGACCAATGTCTAGAAAATTTCCCCAGCAGGGGCTGAGGAGGGGGCTGGGGGATAAACTTAATATTATGAGCAAATTGTAATCATGTTGCTGCTATGTCAGTTTGGATAGATTTGTATCAAAGTACCATCATGCTTCTACTTGCATTCATGACAAGGTTATAAGACATACAGGAGAACTTTTTTCTGTGTCTGTGACCCTTAGTAAAGTAGCTACAAGAAACATAATTCAGTAACCACAGCAAATGAGATGTGGGCTCTAGCACCACCCACATTGAACATTACGTGCACACAAACTCTTGAAGTGAATAGTGTAATAAATAAATCAATGTTACAGTGTAGGGCCCATAGGCCTATAATAACAATAGAGGAAACTTAGACAAAATGACACCCAGTTGCATATATCGCAACAAATTTGGTTGACTGCAAGGTTTGCTTTGCAAAAATCTGCATGTAACGATAAATCATAAGTCTGAACATGAGTCTAAAAATGTCGCAAAAGTGTTGGAACCAGCCTCATGGCACAAAACATCAGGTAAAAAGAGCAAAGGAGCTCTAGACAAGAAAAGGGGGGGGGGGGGGCAGGGGAGGGTTAGTTGGTCCTGCATTCACGTACAGGGCTGCCAACATTCATCCATCGAAATCACATGGACTTCAAAGACCAATCGGGAAGATACATGTCTGTATTTGTGTGTTACACACGCATTTCAATGGGCAGAAATACTTCCAGAATCAGGTAGAATTTTATATTCTCTCATCCAGACACAGAGAGATATTGAAGTTTTCAGGAAGCTGTAGAATCAGGGACACTTGGCAGCTTTGCACTTACCGCATTCTGCCAACAGGTTGACAATCTCTGCTTCTCCCCTGAACGCTGCTGCATGGATCGGCGTTCTTCTCTCAATATCCTGCAACACAATACACAGGAAATTCGATGGTTACGATCTCAGCTGTCAAAAATGTCAGGACGTTGGTGTTCCTGCAGTCTTTCATAACAAGGAATTGGTATCTTGAACTGGAAGATAAGAAGCCATTTAAAAGCCAAGATATACCTTTGATTATTTTGTCAAAAGGATAAACACATCTTTTGTATGGCTTCATACAAATGCTGTGAATCATGATCATTTCAGGAAAAATTAAAATGCTGAACCTTCCAACCCTATGAAAATATTCCTGATATTGAGATAAATGAGAGGAAATATTGCAAAAACAAGAACTTTACCAATCTCCTCTATTACAAGTACCACTAGCATGTGTTCACCATAAAAAAAAAAAGAGAAAGACATTGGAAAACAAGCTTGAATGAAGCTCTGTCTTTCCTGACATTGGAATTTTCCTACAAATAGGAAAAGTTCACAGGTACATGTATGGTATGCGGTACTGTTCAAATTGCACTCTCATTCTAGTTCGCGCATGATCATTTCATAACAAACTGCGAAATCATGATATTGCCTGGAACCGAGGCTAGGCAACCCGCCATCAATCTCCAAATTGATTGCATCCTCTCTGTCCTCAGGTAGGAGCAGATTTCTGTCACACCACTGCATGCCTCATTTCAATTCTGTTGACCTAGTTGTCTATCAAGAGACACCGAAAACGGGACGGCAGCAGTAAATCTTCGGCTTTCCAAAGGTCACATTCCTTCTCTTTCAATCTTTCTTTTGTTTTGTTTCCGTCATGGCGGTGGGGGGGGGGGGGGGGGGCTGTCTTTGAACCTGATGAATACCCAGCAAAACTTGTTTGCTATGTGTATCATAAGAAGCACTGTTTAAAAATTAAATGATAAAGAAAACACTAGGTACATGTACTTGCAGATATGAACGCACCACTGCACGCTTGACAATATTTAAAACATCAGAGTGCTAACCTAATTAGTTGATTGCGGATGCACATAATTTCAGTCTCTTATAACAGTAGTTCTCGTGCACCAGGAACAAACGGAATATCGTCGGCTGAGAACCAGAAGGGCTTTACCGCAATTTGGGGGTATTTATTGAGTTATTGGTATCATGTTGTGTCAAGCTAGATCTCCTCTACATTAAGGTGTCAATTTTAGATGAAATTTTGCTGAAAATTAAAACTCAAGAGGGCTATTTTACCCTATATCTGGAACAATGCTTCTTAATCTACCCACTTCTGATTAAATAAATGTTTTATTTCATGAAAAATGATCGTTTCATAATTATTTATAAATGCTCAAATCATAGAATGTGATATTTGGTTCTATACAGGCTTTCAGCAATACACTAGCAAAACAAAAATCTTTAGAACAATTATTTCAAAACAATGCAAAAAAAAATCATAGAATTCTGTACAGGTTGACAATTATCGCTTCTTTTTTTCTCACATAAATTGAAATGATACTTGAGATATGTTTGATTCATGAATATTTAACTATATCATATCTGATATTGATCAGCTTGCATGACTGTTTTAAACCATATTTTGGTATCAGTGGGTATAAAGCCTGGCTTACACTGTAAAGGACAATCTGCACATTGAAGTCACAGCAGAATCAGGAATGTAGTCTAATTTATTTTTCTGATGGGACAAATCTGCTGCAGTCGATTAAAGGACAAGTCCACCTTCATATACATAAGGATTGAGAGAATGCAGCAATATTAGTAGAACACATCAGTGAAAGTTTGAGGAAAATTGGACAATCCGTTCAAAAAGTATGAATATTTTAAGTATCTGCGCAGTCACTGCTGGAAGAGAAGACTACTACAGTGTATGATGTCACATGTGTACAACTATATAAGGAAAATAAAAAGAGAATTTCACAAAACCTGACTTTTTGAATAAGGTGCACATTTCTTCGACTTGCTACTGACGTATGTTACGGGTAATATCATTCCCCCTGCCTTCTGAAAGAGAGAAGTCGAATGTTCTTTTGTTATGCGAGAAAAATGGAAATACAGACTGTATGTTGAATTTTCTTTATTCTTTCCTTATATCGTTGTACTGGTGTGAGATCACAAGCTATAGTAGTCTTTTCATCCAGCCGTGACTGAGCAGAAACTTCAAAAATTCATAACTTTTTAACAGATTGTCCGATTTTGCTCAAAATCTCACTGATGTGTTCTACTAATATTGCTACATTCACTCAACCCACATGTCTATGAAGGTGAACTTGTCCTTTAACACAGAAATAAATAAAACTCACTGTAAGATAGATAAAACAGTCTACAGTGTCTCAGTTAGGCTTTTTTTTTTCTCACTTATTTCAGAATGCTTGTCGTACTCTCTAATAGTATTCAGTTGCCTGTACCTCGAGTTGTCCAATTTTGTCTGAATTATAACTGATCTGTTGCCGTGGTGACATTTCATGTATTATGCATACATTTCATCCATCTGCCTCTGGTACTTTCTCCTTTCACTGCTCTTGTTCATGAATCAAGAGCCACAGTGGGGCTGATTCACGGCTGTCAAAGGCAAAATATTAACACTCAAGTAGCTACTGCTCCAAATCCCCACCCCCACCCCTCCTTCTCCTTACAAATATCTCTTATCTCTTGTCACTACCGGTAGCAACATGCTCAGGTATTCAAACCACTGCAGATCACAAGAGAAAAAATATATTGATGCACAGTCATCTGAAAAAACACACCCCAAAACAAACATTTACATATATTTTGAAATAAAAAGATCATATCTACGGGTCAAAAGATTGCAAAATTTTTAGATAAGACCACAATGAAATTAAATTTTGTCATAAATAAACATATATCTTATAAACATATATTTTAATTTCTTTTTTTTTTTGTGAAGAAAAATAGACCATATCAGCAAAGCATAAATGTGGCAGCTCTGTATGTTGCTGAAATCATTGGTATTCTCCAACAATTTTATTGGCTGGCTGCATGCATACTGTAGACAAAGTACTCAGCAAAGTTCTGTCAAAGGGTTGTACGCTTCTTCCCTAACAATGGTCCTGTATGCATCAATCATGTCAGATGCACATTCAAGAAAAAAACAGAGATGG
The DNA here is from genome assembly GCA_033980235.1 of Diadema setosum. Classification (NCBI taxonomy): domain Eukaryota; kingdom Metazoa; phylum Echinodermata; class Echinoidea; order Diadematoida; family Diadematidae; genus Diadema; species Diadema setosum. The sequence goes on from CM067075.1 coordinate 3,511,579, forward strand.
AGAAAAAGTTGCTGTTATGATATTGATTTCATACTGATCACACATAAATTTTCTAATTAAAAAAAAAAAAAAAAATGAACCTGGGCGTGCAAGCACACTGAACATTGACATCAAGTGTATCAAATACAGTTCATACTGTATTATCAACAAGTTCAGATTGGACAAACATTTGTCTATAATCATTATGGTATTAAAGGAATCTGTTTCCTCATGGACACATCCAAAAAGAAAAAAAAAAGAGAAAGTAGATTAAAAGAAAATCCTTCCCTCCCATAAAAAGCAACCAGAAAATAGAAAAGTATTCTGCATGCAGGTAATGCACTTTTCAGCTATAAATAAAATACACCTCTCTTCCTCCACTCGATCACTGCTTGCAATAGTCAGGAGTGCTTTGAATTGCTTTGACATTGAGTTTCATATCAGTTGACTATAAACAAAAGACAAAACAAAACAAAACAAAATGCCTGGACAGGGTGTGAAAAGCTGGGCCACCTATAAACAGTTGAAAACAGCGCATAAACCCAAAGCACTGTCCATCACCACGAAAGGGGAAATTGTTGTCAGCGAGAAAGCGGCTCAGCTTTTTCAATCATAGCGGACATGAAATTGTGCCTCTCTCTCCTGATAGTAAGCTGCTATTTATAGGCCGCTAGTGGCAGGGATAGAAAACAGCCTGATACACACTGGTAAGAGTTACATTTGACAGATTTTTAGAACTTTTTTCAATTGCTGTATGTGAGTTCTAAATCCAGCTGTTATTGGTAAAACCAAAAATGGCACATTACTTCCACCTGCCTCTGATTGCAACATATTACAAAAGGCCCCTTCTGCATAAAAGACACATGCACTTTACGTGTCATGCAGTGCCAAGGGCTATATCAGCATCCGAGTAAATCTAGACTCTGCACAAACATTTGTACTTTCTTCTGTGATGGACATTATCAATGTCAAATTCAATTAAACATTATATTCAATATTGAATTGAAACAAATATTTGCCTGTCTCTAGCAATGCAGTTGCAACTGGTCTGAGTTTTGTATTCCAAGCAAATTAATTGTAGATATAATAAAATATCTCATATATCTCCTGATTATCATCTGAAACTAATTAGGATTTGTCCTTGCTCTCAGTAAAAAAAAAAAAAAAAAAAGCCTCTATAATAGGGACTGCAGAAGATTTCTCATACAAATGCAACCAAATGCACGCAGAAGCTGAGGTACCAGGTATATTAGGAATAATTTGCACATGAAATAAGCTGTCTGTTCTTGCATAAATCATAATTTATATCATAAACTATTAATTGGACACATACTTTACTAAACAAACTAAGGTATGACTGTAAAGAGTGAATTTACTTTTTTTGTGAAGTTGCATAGAGACAATGACACATGTTGATTTTCCCATGTTAGGCATTGTACTTGTCAATAACTGCTAACATACAACTTTGTACAATTGTACTTTCGTATAGCCATAGACTGAACAAGTATACATCAGAAATGATCTTGAACTAATTGACTTTAATGGGAGAAACACAACACGCTTTTTTCACAAACGTCAGGCAACAAAATTGAATAACAGCATGTCATTGTCATCTAAAGGCTCTCACAGAAAATGGTACTGAAACCTATCGGATGTTGTTGGCACTGGAAAAAAGCAATATTCTGTGGTACCTCTCCACAAGTTTTTTTCAAATAATTCATGGAAGTGACGAGTGGGAACACTCAATTCCTGAGCCTGAAGCTCAGGAAAATGAAGAGCCTCCGGAACTTGTCTTCATAATATGCATTGCTTGGAGAATCAAGAGTGTTTTATCCAAAGGATATCATATTCAAATCTCAGGTAATACCCATTTTGTGTTGAAATTCAAAGGTAATAACACTACTTTGTACTATAACTACTGTGGAAAGGATCATTGCTAAAGAGCCTCATAAAATCAAACATCAGCAGCGAGCTCACATGGATTTTTTTCCTCTTCCATTTTGTTTTCTTATTTTGTTGGTTTTCCCCCCAGTCTGTGTAGAATTTGTAGGAGCTTACAGCCATTTTATTAAGGCATTTATCTTTTTTTTTTTCTCCCCAAAGGTATCTTTTTTCTCCCCCCTGAGAAAGACATTTTCAGTTGTTGTTTTTCACAAGATAGTCAAAGAAAAGTGATGGCTCTGCTGAAATCCAATCAAAAACAGACTAGTACTGAAAATATCACTTGCGTTTGAACAGCGGAATTCATTTGTAAAGCACGACAGCAAATCAGCCCAAACAATAAATTTAGATGTAGCATAACCGCGTAATAGTTCACATTTGTCCTCCTGGCTCAAATGACTCTTACATTCTTTATATTTCTTTCATTGTTTGATAAACATCATAGCATCTTCATTTGAATACTGCTCCAGACTAGACTTATTTAACATCTTCCTAGAAAATATGATGATGATGATGATGATAATAATAATAACAATGATGATAATGACAATAATAATAATAATAATAATAACAATAAAAATAATAATAATAATAATAATAACAATAGTGGCTTTAAAAAGTCATTGCTACTGAATGAGTGTAGTACAGGCTCTATTCTATTTCAAGGCCTATAATTATATCACTCCTGTGTTAAAAACCAGAAACATCTGTGGCATGAAACTTGTGCGAATCGGAGCCAACTGCCTTTTTCGCAGCATGAAACTTTTGCAAATCGCCACTGGCATTCAATCATTGAGTGCACAAAAACTTTTAAAAGCATTTTTCTTTCGCAATCTTGGTGCCTCGTGAAATTTGCAAAAGTGTAGTGCATGCAAAAATGTCTGGTTTTACAGTATTCATTTATTTCCAAAAGTACAGAGATTTTTATCACAAAGTACACCATGACTTATGATCTTTTAAAGAGCTGCTCATGCAATAATACGAGCAAAGAATTGTGCATATATATGGACACTTTCATACATGTATATCTTGATTATAAAACATGTATGCAAAATACTTGACATTTGATTGACATCAGAGATGATACCATATCCATATCAAACTCTCATGAACTTACCGTGGTATTTACATCTTCCTTCTTGTACAGAAGCGCTCGTACTTCATCTGCGTCCCCGTAAAACACAGCCTGCACCAGGGGAGGCTGTATGGAAGTGATAAAAAGCAGAGCAAAAATAGAAAGATATTATTATGCTGGAGACATTACTTACACTATAAAGATCACTCTGGATCTGTGATCGGTGCCAACCTTGTGAACAGGGATGTCAGTTTGAATACAAGAGAGGGCCTGGGTATACCACCTCCAAAATGGTATTTTGCGCAAACAAGGGCCCAATAAACTGCCAGTGTCTGAATTTAGACATCACAATAATAACACAAAAATGTTAACTTTTTCATACCATCATACATTGTATGTGTGTGTGTGTGCATGTGTGTGTGTGTGTGTGTGAGCATGCTGTTTTTGTTTTTGTTTTGTTTTTTCAATCTGCAATATACAAGCTTTGGACCCTACCCCCTTTACATTGGACATTAGGTGCTGTTTTGACAGATTCTTGTCATTTTTGTTGTTACAACATTGTACATCAAGTGATTTGGGAACAACATAACTTGCACACACTTGCACACACACACACACACACACACAAAGAACAAAATGAATAAAAATGATAGTTTCCCAACTGTCCTTGAATGGCAAAAACATGAAGAAAAAAAAAAAGAAATCTGTTGTGGCAATATGATGAGTCACTGAATACACACACTAAATCTTTTGAGTTCCACTTTTTCTGAGTAAAAAAAAAGAACCCAACATATTCACTTGTATTATGGATGACTACATGTACAGTTGTAAATAAATGCATCTTTCCCATGGATGAGGATTTTAACCAGGCATTCTTGGAGACAGAATTCATGTAGGCCTACATGCACTCTGTCAATAATGCATGTCAATTCAAATTTAACCATAGTCAATTCATTGATACATTTCATCTGCGTTTTGACCTTGTTTGCTTACAAACACCCTCTCTGCCCCCCCCCCCCCCCATCCCCACTTTCTTTCACAGCCATTGCTTGGTGGCATCTGTACAGTTTTCTCTTCCTCCCGTTTCTCCCTCGACAGACAGGAGTTTATCCGGGCTGCCGATGTAACGCAATGACTCATCCAGCGCGTATCATAAAATACTGCAGCAGTAAAAGGAGAGCAGTAACCTCCACTTACCAAACCAAATGAGTAAATGGGTTTGCTGTTGCAAAGGACACAGCATGCACTTGTGTATATATCAACACAGACCATTTATAGAGCAGCTGTAGTATCTATTTCTTTCTATCTCACATCAATACATCCTCTCTCTTTCTTTCTCTTCATTGATACATTTATTTTAATCAATTTATCTATCTATCTATCTATCAATCAATCTTGCTTTATCTATCTATAATTATACAATACAAAGTTCCGTATGCATACATCTGTACATTTAGAGTAAAACAGGAACTGAAAAATATAACTCAACTTCAGTAGTTACATGAATAGCTGGGTTGATATTTGTAATTACAGAAGTGATACAAAATCATGATACCATTTTCTGACTACAAAGAAGGGGCCTTTGATATCTAACACATTCATCTTGGTGGTGGATCCCCATTCAGATTGCAACCTATGACTTTACACAAATGTTAAAATGTACTTTTCATGTCTGTGTGATGACATTAACATTTCCTCAAACATTTAACCAAATTTGTGTGGAAAAAAATAAATGCAACTTACTTGGAATATGCGAACATATTAGAACAAGAAAGTTCCTATACAAAAAACAATGGAATTTAATAAGTTGTCACAGAATTTATGTAGGTCCTACATGTGGCATCTCTCTTCACTGAAACCTTCACTTCTCTCACACACTGACAAAGGGAGCAATATTACTTTCTAAAAGTATTCACTGTTGGGGCAAAAAAACAACAACAACCTAGTATCTCAAGAATGTCAATTGTTCAATAAGAGCAAAAAAACAAAACAAAACAAAACAAAACATGGCAGCCAAAGCACTTCATTTTGGGGGTTTACACAAGACAGCTACTGTAGGATTTGGATTGGATATCACTTCACTGAATATCTGACAATTACAGCCATTTAAAAAAAAAAGTGATTTTCACCAAAATTTGAAATACAAGGGGAGATAGGGTACCATGCATCTGAATGTATGTACACATTCACACACTAACAGAATGACTTTCATTTCTTGCTCCCGAGGGGGAATCCAGTGTAGATCTCACGGGAGACATGAACCTCATTCAGAAAGTTACTCTGACTGGAAGTAATGAAGCACAAGCTACAGCTCAATAATGATTCTATTGAATACCGTAACAAGTCAGAAGAGGTGAGGACATTTGAACATCAGTGATTCAGCAAAGATGGTGCCCATATGACCACAAATTACTGTAGCCATATGCCTTAAATTTCAAGTCTAATTTTATTTTTGCAAATCAGGACTTCCTGACAATTTCAGGAGTGGTTAAATTCACAATTGTGGGATATTGTAATGAACAGAGAAATGTACGCCTTTGTACATATATTATGGACATCCACACATGTTGGGATCAGAGTCAATATTTTTGTGTATTGGAAAATTCTTGAATAGCACCTGACTTGCCAAATTCGTGAAGTATCATAATAGTAATATGTGTAATTTTTCTTTTTAACACAGGATAGAATGCTGTATTCTGAATCTCGGTTACACTACATGATTGTACGTATGCATGTACCTTACCATGAGACACACAAGGCAGTAAAGCTACATGTAGAAAGGCCTGGGAAGACAGTCTTTATCAGTGTCAGCTACAAAGCTTCACTTCAGCAATGCATGAAGACATTTAAATCTAATTAATCATATCACATCTCTAAATGTCAGAGTCTCTTACTGACAGGGTCCAACTTTAAGGGTATTTTACCCTTTTTGACATTTCCCCCGTAGATATTCATTTGAAGTACGATACTACAGAACCTTGTCATCGTACATAATACTGCATTGTCTGCTCTAGGAAAACAAAAATCTAGCATCTAAAATTGAATCACTGTTACAAGAAGTTTCTGAACTGCTCGTAAAGAGGCATTGGTAAATAGGTTGTTGAGAGGCATTGGTAAACAAAAATCAAAACTCCTTTACAACCAGGGAGACTGTGATTTCACAACAGCAGTCAATGATTGACTCAAGTGGTCACCACGCTCCAGAGAGATTTTGAGGAAGTGCAAGAGTTCGGCTGGGAGAGGAGCCCCATGATTAATTGCAGAGCTTATCAACCGCCCACAAATCATGGCTGTGTACATCATCTAGATACATCAGTTTCGCCCACAATAACATAGCAAGGCAAGCTGATGACAACCCCTACAAATATTTCAGTAGAGTGGGACTGTTTAAAACAAGTCAAGATAAAAAGTGGGCAAGCCAGGCAGGCACAGCCCATCAGCTTTGACTGGTTACCACATAACCTATAGATTAACTTGATACGATGTATGAATACAACCTACATAACTGCCTTCATGAATGCACAATATCTGTAGAGTGTTCTCTTATGTTGCTAAACCTTCATATCTGAACTGCAGAGCAATTTTTTCCAGCAACTTTGTGAACACCTGTGTGACACATTGTGGGAGCTGGGCACCTCTGAATGTTCTACAGATAAATGACACTATATACATGCTACATGTATTTATCATCACCATCAACTGTCAATCCTGTTTACAACTACATTGTACTTGGTAATTCAAATATCATAGAAACATAAATGTATGGGAATAGACATGAAATAGATTCATTCATGCACAGGTTACCTTACAAACGTAAATAGAAATGGCAAATCTTTGATAAAATGCATCATTCCTTATCAGCAAAATAAAACAAAGGAAGAAATAAATGAAGTGAAGCTTACAGTAAAGATGATCACACTCCCAACATGTACACTAAAACACCACTACAAACTAATATGTACTAAAGGTACAATGTAGGTATCACTTTGAAGAGATAACACAGGTTCTTTGTCATACAAATTTGCATTTTACAATAAATCTGCCGAGGCTATCACCCTCAAATACTATCTGATCAACTACTGTATGATGTACATGTATGACCCAAAATCGGATGAAATCCACTTATTGTAACACTGCTAAAGCTGTTGTTACAAGTACATGTACACTTCTTGAGAACATGACCCTGACCTTTGACCCCTATGCTCCCCCAGGTTCAAAAGAATAAACACAAATCTGAAAAAGTACCCTGCAAGGTTTTAGTCCATACTTTGAAATGCCACATCATACTGGTACTCAACGTTTATTCTGGAGTACGAAGCTCAAACAAATATCTATATACAGTGTCTTTTCTGAGATTTTGTTCACGCTTCAAAGTGCCTTAATACATAAATTCAACTTGCATTCCAAGTTCGAACAAGACAGAGTTAAAAATTTTCTAACTTCTACAGAAAGACTCAAATTAATCTACAGGGCTCTGACAGAAGAAGTGCACAAGGAGAAGGAGAAGGAGAAGAAGAACAAGACAAGGGCCAATCATAGTACAGAGTATTTTGTAAACACAACATTTGCTTCTGTCTGTAGGAAAGTCACATTAACTGTTGAGTCATTCCCATCCATATGTTTACTTAGTATCTATGTCAAGATGACCTCCCTTGTGGGGAGAGGGTGGGGGAAAAATCACTGACAATAAATAGACTGTCATTGCAGACAAATTTAACAGTTGTTGTGCTTGAATCAGAAACTGCACACAACATGACTATGGATCTGCACTTCACGTCCTGGACGTTGACAGCTAGGTAATGATGTAGTTTAATAAAAGGAACTGCCCATGCTCCAGGTTCTTCAGCATATCCAATGCCAGAATCGTGAATGTGTCTTCCAAGGATTTCATGTTCTTCTGCAAATGTTGTAGATTCAGGGCATGATATGAGTGATGTTATCGCTTTGCGATGATGTCAAATATTCAAATTCATGATTTTCTTCCGTCGAGATGTTTTCATTGCAACTGATTGACAAATTGCCCTACATCGACGTAAATAAGCACTGAATTGATCAGTGTTTTAGTAGTAGCCATGATAAAAAAATCATGGGCGTACCTACTCGAGCAGGATTCGAACCTACGACCTCCTGATCACCGGACAGGCGTCATCTCCACTAGACCACCGAGCTTTCGCCCGAAAGCAAGTGTCGGTTCTAATCCTTATAGCATGCAGCGGGTACTGCTTTGTTATTCAAATTCATGATTTTCTTCCGTCGAGATGTTTTCATTGCAACTGATTGACAAATTGCCCTACATCGACGTAAATAAGCACTGAATTGATCAGTGTTTTAGTAGTAGCCATGATAAAAAAATCATGGGCGTACATACTCGAGCAGGATTCGAACCTACGACCTCCTGATCACCGGACAGGTAGAACCGACACTTGCTTTCGGGCGAAAGCTCGGTGGTCTAGTGGAGATGACGCCTGTCCGGTAATCAGGAGGTCGTAGGTTCGAATCCTGCTCGAGTATGTACGCCCATGATTTTTTTATCATGGCTACTACTAAAACACTGATCAATTCAGTGCTTATTTAGTCGATGTAGGGCAATTTGTCAATCAGTTGCGATGTCAAATATGTTGTGAAATGCATGCACTGAAAATCGAAATGGGTGATTGTACTGCGTACGTAACGAGTGGACTGCAGCCATTTGGAACTGCTCTTGTACGAGAAAGCGTCCTTGTCCACACAATTGAAAAGTCCCTAGTACTTGGAGAGACCACAGGAGACAGTGAGGATGTTTGCGCCATTTTATAAACTTGTATATCGTGTATGCTGGATCCCATTGTCACAGCCTCAGTAGTTGACCATCTATAATTATTCAGTTGTCAAAGACTGATGAATTTAAGCTCACATTTTCATACAGCAAACAAAAAGTGATAGATCTTTTAAATGCCCTTTGATCTTGTTTTCTTTAGAAACTGGATAATTTCCTCAAATGGAGACCCCTGTCACTTATTTGACAGAAGAGGAACTGCTACTAATAATAATATTTGAGATCTCCTGAGGAAGTGGTAATTCACGACTGATTCATTTTGTTATCAACAATGCAAACATACCTTGGTAGTTTGTCACTACACGCATGTACGTGGGCACCTCAAATTGGAAATAAATGAGCCGAGTAAATAAATTGTAAAAATTAGAAAAGAACAAGCACCCAAGAGAAAGGTTTTCTGCTCTGTTTTGCCATTCCAACATGTTTGCTTTGTTCTGCTTTATGAAGCCTGAGCCCATTGTTGAACATCACCTCAATCACCATCTCAAGGTTGTTCCATTGTACATTATACCAGTCTATCCTTGTTTACTCACATGTGGGGTAGAAACATGCAAACATTTCAAAAAAGAAAGAAACTCAAAATATATGTCCATGGATATATTCAGCAGTGAGCTATGCAGAAGAAAGTAATGCCCATATAGTGTATGACTGAACACATTACGTGTCTGAATGTACTCTAACACTGTATTGACTTTCAAAAGTAATCTTCAGCAAGTCAACTTTCAGTCTTTTCACAATTGAAGTAAAGACTTTCTGATTCATGAGAAATCAGACTTGCTATTAAAATATATAACATATTATGCAGTTGTTCCTTCATTAAACTATGATGTATGGAGTATGTTGCTTGATGCAACCCCTAGACAACTGGAGAGCAGGATTGATACACGGCAAACGACACACTTGTCCACAGTTTGACGTCATACAATAGGCCCGTTCACAAACAACGAAAATCGAAACTTCAATCGCGATCCAAATTTCGATTTTTTTTTTCGACCGTTTATACACAGGGAAAAATCGCACTTCGCAGCAAGGAAAGAACGATCAGTGGCCAAATTGCGCATGCGGGAAACTTGCATGACCGAAGACTGACCCCGCAGTCCCAATAGAGTTTCGCACGCGCTACGAACGATGGGATTAAAAATACCGATTTCCGAATCTCGATCGTGCTCACACACACGGCGCTTGGCAAAATAATCGCGATTATTCTGAAAAATCGCACTAATAGTGCGAGTTGGATCGCGATAAGGATCGCGGTAATTAGTGAGATATTTCTGTCCACACTGGAAAAAATTTCGAAATTTTGATCGCAATAAGAAAATCGATTTTTAAATCGCACTTTTTCCCTTGTGTGTGAACGGGCCTAATGTATTTGGCCGTTCTCCCTTGTCCCAAGCCATGCCAGAGGCACAATCATAAACACCATTTCAATCTTCATTTGCCAGAGTCAGCAAAAAGGCCCAGACCATATTTTCAGATCCACGGGGTACATCCTCTTGTTTTGTCTCATCCAGAGTTTCTGAATGATGTGCCAAGTTCTTGTAGACCTGGGCCCCAAACGTTGCTATCAATAGCAACTCTTGCTGAAACTGTGTAATTGTCATGTGTAACGTCAAGAATCCACATTCCTGATTGGCTGTTGCTGCGGGTAGTTGCTATTCCAGCAAGAGTTGCCATCCTAACATCTTTTATGAAACAGGGCCCTCCTCTAGATCCATGTCAGCTGGTTAAAAATTCTTCAATAAAATTTAAATATCCAATAGCCCACTATAGGATAATATACCAATCTTAGATTTAATTTGATACAAAAATTTGGCACTCTAAATTTGAAGTTCCTCATCATTGCAATGGTTCACATCCCTAGCTATTATTCAGTATGCACACTCTGGTTAAAACCTGAAAATCTGACAGTTATGAAATAACGCCAACAAAAAGTACCTTACTCTGTACAAAATACTTCATGGCAGGCCTACCATGGATTTATAAAAAATAATAATAATAATAATAATTTTATGCATTTTTTTTTCAGTAAGGTAACAGCAGTCAATATCATCACTGGAATGTTCTTGTTCTAGACAGCTTGTAATGAAAAACAAAATACATATTTCTTCAATTATATTCCAAGTTGTATTTCAGGAGAACTATTTGCAAATTTTACATGTACATCTATGCAGCAAAGATCCTACTGTGGTAACCATGAAGGTAGAATCAGCTTGTGTCAAAATCAGCATAAAAGCTATCTAGAGTCCTGCAACTGGAATAACCAGACATTCAAGGAGAATGACTTTACCTAGATCATGTATTCTCAGAGAACATAACAAGATCTATGTGGACAACAGTCATCAATGAGTGATTACATTCCAATGAAATATAAAACAAAACTCAGCTTCATTGTGAGATCAAGAGAGCAATTACTCAAATGATACAAAGAGTGACTGCTAATCACATTGGTGTAAGAAAAAGAATGCTCAATATTCAACTAAAATGCAAATCATATGTACACAGTATATTAATCCCTGGCTTATTAAACTTTGCCAAGTTTGTGCTATTAGTCTGCACTGACTATTAGGACAGTGTTAGAAACTCTGTAAAATTCAATGGTGTTCTCAAACTTGATAAAAAATACACAATTTTGCCTGAGTGTGAAACTATCCACACTTGAAACAATATCCAGGCAAGCCAGACCTTCCATTTATCACATTACTCACGACAGTTGAACAGAAAGAAAAATCATTCTAATCTCGCCAAAAAAAAAACCTTGTTCAGATGAGGAAGTAAAAACATGTTACCTCCAAGCCTGTGAAGCCGTTCATTGCACAGTACTCGGCCTTGCTGCAGCAGCAACTCCCAAACCACTGACTGAACACCAATCACTTCCAGCACACAAAATTCTCCAAAAGTTTCAACAAAGAGTATTACTCCAGGGCAGAGGGCACAAGTGGTCCAACTTCATAGATCCACAGGCTCTAAACCTCCCTCAAGGGGTTCCTCAGATCAAAAGAAGGTCAGACACACCCATGCACAATTCAAGGTCCCACGAAACTAAGGGAACAAGGTAGACACGTTTAAGCCATAACGTGCTTCGCAAATGCCAAAGACTGCAGAAGTAGTATACTGGCATACATGCATGGTGATTTCTTTCTCTCCCTCTCTCCCTCTCTCTCTCTCTCTCTCTTTCCTCTCCTCTCTGTACAACACTCTACACTCACTGCCTGTTTTGAGGGAAGGAAGTTCTAGCTTCCCTACGCACGCATCGCGCAAGATCGCACGAAACCAGTCATCAAATGCCGGCTATAATGACGTGCCTTGCCGGCCGGTGTGGTTAGCAACAGGCAACGAGCCAATAAATATGAAATGTTCGTCAAGGCAAGACTTTGGCGGTTTACATACTGTTCCTTCATTCTACACTTTGGGTAGTTTCTGAGAAGGGTGGGTAAAAACACAGAGGCTGTCTTTATTTATTTATTTTGTTAAATTCATTTTATACTGCAGTTCTTCAGACAAAACACCTGAGGGAAGTTTCCCCAAACATTATACATGAACATTGTGTGAATTCTACAAATGCAGGAAGATTTGTACAAGACTTGGTGAAAGTTTTGAAGAAAATTGCACGATCCATTTGAAAGAAATGACTTGGAAAGTTGTGGTCAATTTCTTAACCTGTCCCGAGAATACTCAGGCAAGTGTTTATTGGAAATGAGTGTTATCAGCAAAATCACTCTGTCCTCAACGGCTTAAAATGCCAATCTCTTTGGATAGGAACTTTATGTTACAAAAGCAGAATGATAAAAAAGAACTATTTAGGGAATTAAAAAATATTTTTTTCTAGCTCATATTTGAGTGCTTCACCTCCTCCAGAATGCATGAAGATGAAATAATTGCCTCAGCACCATATTGAGGGAATCACTATTCAGAAACAGCTATGATTTACAAAATTCCCTTTTCTCCACGATGTTCTACTACTGTGAAATAAAGAACTGTTGTAGAGTTCTTATCCATTAAGGATAGCGCATAAAATTCATAAACTGAAACTTTTCAGCAATTACTGAATCTGTCTATTTGTTGGAAAAACCTGTCCTTTGTATCAATCACATGATTATGATTACTTTCTTTCAGTCGTTTTTATAATGGATGGACAATCTTCTCATGTGATGTTTGGCAGAACCTGCACAAATACTGGTGGCAGTTCCGCTGCATAAATTTTGAATGCAGATCAACAGGTAGTCAACATCACTAGAGTTGATAGAGCTAGTTAATCCTTGTTCAATTCTATGCTTTACTGCAAGGTAGAAAGTTGTAGTGGTTACAAGTGATTTGGGATATTTTTGGTTTTAACCCGTTGAGGACGGTTTGCTTTTGCTACAACACGCATTTCCCATAGACACCTGCCCGAGTATACTCGGGACTCGTCCTGAACGGGTTAAGACTCAATGTGGTAACAGTTACAAGAAACTTACATTCAACGTCTGTATTATAAGTTTTCATGAGTTATAGCTATATCAATATTGCTGCACACCTTAATCCATGCTGTTCCTCCTTCAATACCCTAACTTTGAGGAACAGTCTAATCAAAAAGGTGTTACAGCTGCAAATGAGAAGACTGTGTGAAGTCCATAGTAGTGGCCAAATATCTAAATTTCCATGTTTTATTGTCTGGATCATGGACACAAATGAAAAATATCTATTATAAACCTTCTGCCAAGCTTTACAGTGATTAAGTACAATTTGCTTCAGGAACTTTGTGAATCATTTGTACAATTACTGCTAACAGAGCTGTAAGATGTTTCTTTCTTTTTTTCTTTTTTCTTTTTTTTTTGGGGGGGGGGTCCTCCTTGAGCTTTTAAATCAAGTTGTTGTTTTTTTTTTCTTCCAAATTTACATTTTTCTAAAGAGAATTTCTTTATGAATAGATGAATTGTATTTAAAAGGAATTGACAGTCTGGGGTGTTTTGTGGCTGTATGTACAGGCATCATTATCATATCTGATTGCTGTGTATGTGACGTCCTCTACGATACAATTGTACACCACTATACCCCTTTCACAGATGCATCCCCCTATAATCCATATACTGTATATTTACTGTACAAGATTGCACTATCAAATTCTAAATATTATCCACTTTTTCTAAAATAAAATAACCACCATAAAAATAACCATAAAAAAAACATAAAAAAATTAAAACCTGGAACAGAGGGATGATTGTCATGGTAACTGCACACCCCCTCCTATGATGCAATGCTTCCACATGGGGGGGGGGGGGGGAGAGGAGAGGAAGCGACCTTTTGAGCACACCTTGGAAATAAATAATCCACAATATTTTAGAATTGCGATAATTGCAGGGTTGAAAAAGTGGGGCTTTCTGTACAAGATGTAGGCAATAAGTTATAGTTTCATACAATGTATCTTTAAATACACATAGCATTTGGATTGATTCACTATTTTTAAAGTGCGATTGCATTCTTTTTTTTTGGGGGGGGGGGGTGGGGGACATATGGCAAAATCATGAACATTTGGCAGCAAGATTAATATTGCACGGCAAACAGCATATCTCCCAATATCACAGGAACACTATCTCTTTCCTTTAACTAGCTTGACAGACATCTGGACAGCGTTACATATATTGTACTTTGTACTGATCTACTTTAGCCTCAGATACAGGAATTGTGCCTCTTTCCTAAATACATGCAAGCTGAAAGCCTAAAGTACTTTAATCCACTCAGCTATACTTAATATCAAATCATGCTTTTCTTTAAAGCACTGGCATATTGAATAGACTATTCCTCACATGAACAGATATGAATTATGAATGGCTTTATTGACAAGGAGATTTCAAAACCTGCTCACTAGCAAAAGAAAAATGTTAAAATGGGTAGAATGACGGTTGATAAACTTGTCACAGATACTAATAGCAAACACAACAAACACACACACACACACACACACACACACAATCAGTAAAATAATCAGTCCCTAGTTAAAAAGCCACACACATATTTAGAATTATCAGTTTAGACTTGTAATAACATTGCTTCCAGTCTTAACTGTAAAACCGTTTCTTTCAAAACCTAAATAGCCTTGCATGACTTAATTATCCACGGTTGAATAATCAACATTATATAAGTTTTGTTTGAGTTTCGTACCATAATCCTCATCATTGAAAAGTGCTAAGACTACATCATAAAGTTATGGTAAAGCTCTGTTTTCCGGAATTTATAATTTTATGAAAAAAAACCCCATAAAACCAATGCAGTTTGCTAAAATCTCTTGCATGAATTTCCCCCTTACATTCTTTATTGGATTAAGTTCCATACAATATTGCATACTTTAGAAAGTGAGGATCAGTGCAACTCAACAAGATCACAGGTATTTAAAAATGTACCAGCATAGATAAAGATATGTGGGACTAAACTCATGGCTTCCATTTTCTCCACAATGTAACAAACAGCTATTTTAACTTCCTTTGATTACAGTTTGCTATTCATTTGAAGGGTATCTTAAAAGAACAAAATTATGGAAACTTACAGAATTGTTAAAAGACCAAAGACAGTGTATTGACTTGTATAAGAATAATATTGCACCCAAAAAGATAAAACGAGGCGCACAAAGTGATTAATACAAGTAAGTACTTTTTTTTTTCAGAATGGCACTGTCAAATTGATTAAAACTATTTTGGACAATTCCACTAATTGTTCTATTGAAAGTACAATCGTAATCAGAATACTTTTATTTTTTGATGCAAGTTTCTTGAAAGTGTACACAACTATTATCCTGCTGGTGCTTTAAAGCATTACAGCAGTATTGCCAAAAGGTCAGTTACAATACAGGAACCTATTGTATTGTGTACCCATCTACTAAAAAAACAACAAAACAACAACAACAACAAAAACAGGCTGATATACACAGTACCCATTACAAGCCAGTAAAGTGAAATCGGGAATACTGTGGTATCTTTCCAAACTTCCCACTTTTCATATCTAGTACAATGACAAAACTATGAGATTGACAAACATGCAACAAGACTTAAATTAAAAATCAACATATTTAGAGAAATACTCGCAAAAAAAGTCATTTTCTACTATTTTTTTTTTAAACTGTACACTACACTTAATATCTTTGTCTTCAGTTAATTGCATAAGATCACTTGGTTACTATACATAGTAAAATAGGAAGGTAAAGAGCGTCAGTACAGTGTATCTGCTTTTGTTTGTAGGATTTGTTTGAATCAAGGCACAAATACACTGCACTCATAAATGTTTGATAAATGTTCACAGAAAAACCAGTTTATACTTCCTAATCTCATAATGCTAGTACATGCCTTACACATTTCTTCGCGCCCTGGGTACACAGACTACACATCGCCACACGGGCAAATAGTTGCATCGTAATGCTGTCAGCTTGTAACCACACTACGGGGACCTGTCACTACACTGCTGGTGGAAAGGAGCGGAAGGCGCACTTACGCAGCGGTTTCGGGCAATATCCGCATTGAAGAGAAGCTCGCCGAAAACCGCTGAGGGATCCACCACCGATATTGGGTCCTCCCGCGGCTGCCAAAACAGGTCCAGGCCCTCCATTTCTGAAGTCTCCCGTAATTAACGAAGTGGCGATAAATCTTCTTTACAGCCGGCAAACGTTTTTCAAGTGAGGACGTTTTGTGAATATCACCTCTGGGCACTGTGTGAAATGGTTGGTCTGTATAGACTACATAAACTGTACCACATTGTCGGCGCGTACAAAACGAGTTTGAGGAACATACATGGACAAACTAATATAGGCTAAGACTGAGAGTGACAGGGAAGGGGCGAATCTAACGGGGATGTGTCATGGCCAAGCCAGGCAGGATGCTCTGAATTACAGCTTCCTGTGGAAACGCCTGGCTGGTGCCTTGCTTTGTGGCCCAGGGTAAATGCTTCCCCTTCTCCTATCAGTTTCAACAACATCCCCCTCCCCTGCCCCTCTCTCCTCCTACATTTTCCTCCCCCCTGTTTTCCCTCAATCAACATTACAACACAAGCTCTGCACTCTCGCAATCTAGCTCACTCCTATTTTAAGGCAACACACACACACAAAAAAAAAAAAAAAAAATCACAAAATCACAAGATCAGCCAAAAGAATGTAAAAAGTCATCACATGCCAAAAACTGGGGAGAAAAATCTTACTTGATTGTCCACAGGAAAAACGACAAAAGCTTCTTTTGTGATCTGTTTTGGGGAGAACCGGGGAGAAACTGGTATTGGAGCAGACGTTGATGGCAAGGTTGCATTTTATGAAAAGACTTTTAGGAGAGGATGCCTAGGGCTGTTCTGCATTCCATTTTCACAGTGAGTGGTCGCCATGGTAATCAGACAATAGAAAGGCGGGGCATAAGGTCGTGGGTTTGTCTGCATTTAGGGAGTCCAGTGTCCAATTTCTGGTTGATGACCAAATCATGGTGGAGAGTACAACCTTGCTGGGAAACTGGTTGTTGAGGGCAGTTTTGTGTGTACATGTGTTCAAAGTCTAAAATACATGTACTACTGTATACCGGTAAGCTGTTATTTTTGCGAGGGTTTAATTTTCGCGAATTTTGCGAATTATAGTCCGAAAGCGAATTTAACAACAGGCAAAAATGTCGCCATGCGTTAGGGTAATAGCGCATTTGACAATAGCCTCAATGTCAATTCGCAAAAATGTCTGTCACCACCTCATTCGCAAAAATATCTGTAAGCCAAAATAACAGCTTATACAGTATATTCTTGAATCTGAAGGTCTAAAGTGACACTGTACTCCCTTTTAATATGTCATGATGAATGTATTTCACGTGCCCTGTATGTACAAGTACTGTCCCTACAGGGATCTACACTGTATTAACCCATCTAAGACTACTCGCGAGTATACTCGGGCAAGTGTCTATGGGAAAACATGTCTTACATGTACATACGTACAGCAAAATCAGCTCAACCTCAATGGGTGATTTAAAGGACAAGTTCACCTTCATAAACATAAGGATTGAGAGAATGCAGCAATACTAGTAGAACACATCAGTGAAAATTTGAGGAAAATTGGACAATCGATGCAAAAGTTATGAATTTTAAAAATTTTTGTGTTGGAACCGCTGGATGAGGAGACTACTAAGGCTTGTGATGTCATATGAGTACAACAGTATAAAGAAAATGTAAAGAAAATTCAACATATTTTCACTTTTTTCGCATAATAAAAGAGCACTTAACTTACCTCTTTCTAAAGGCAATGGGAATAATATTACCCATAACATATGTCAGTAACGAGTCGAGGGAATGTGTACTTTTTTCAAAAGATGAAATTTTGTGAAATTCTCTTTATATTTTCCTTATATTGTTGTACGCATGTGACATCATACACTGCACTAGTCTTCTCATCCAGCGGTGACTGCACAAAAACTTCAAAAATTCATAACTTTTGAACGGATTGTCCGATTTTCCTCAAACTTTCAATGATGTGTTCTACTAATATTCTCTCAATCCTTATGTTAGTGAAGGTGAACTTGTCCTTTAAAGCATTGTGACTGGAGGACTGAAGCCAATGTGGGTAAAGATCAGAGAACTATCGCTAAATTTTGACAAGGAACACAAATGAATAAACAACCAACAATGAAACAAGATTTCCTAGTCACTATTGATAACTATACAAATAAATTACCATACAACCTTTGTCTGATTAATTTCTATTCTGTGTTCATAACAATATTTTGCTGCATTTTGTATATTGTCTCAGTCTGAGGATCTGAAAAGGCTTTACTTCTAAATCACAACCTGCTCTCTTGTCTAGGGGAAGATTAATTTGACCTTAGCTATCACGCTTGTTCAAGTTCACTACAAATCCTGCATAACACCTCTTACACCAACTGATTTAATAGGGTGGATCTATTAAAAGACACTGCCTCTTCAGGGGGAACCTCAAGCATGCTCATCAAGAAATGTGTGACCTGCTTTCTAAAGGACAACTATACAGAAAGTTTTGACCTGACCAAGACTGAATGTTCCTTTAGTTTCATGGTTAGAATGGTATAGTATTGAGATATGGTCCTGATATTGATAGTGTATTATGAAGCGACAAATGTAGATCCGTAAGTAAATTCCTACATTTTTTTTTTCAAAATATATGTACAAAGCCATCAGCAACATACTGTATGTGGTTTTGCATGGGAAAGGTCTGATACAAAGTGACATAGGAAGATAAACAATGTACCGGTACTTAAAGGGAATGCAAACCCAAAGAGCAATGTGGATTGAGTAAAAGCATTAACATTAATAGAACACATCAGTGAAAGTTTGAGGAAAATCGGACAATCGATACAGAAGTTATGAATTTTTAAGTTTTGGTGTTGGAACCGCTGGATGAGGAGACTACTAGAAGTTATGACGTATGAGTGGACAACAATATAAAGAAAATATAAAAGGAATTCCACAAAAAAAAATCACTTTTACAGCAAAATGAAAGAGTACTCGACTAACCGCTTTCAGAAAACAGGGGGAATAAGTGCTACCCCTAACATATGTCAGTATCAAGTTGATGGAATGTGTAATTTTCATGAAAAATGAATTTCTATTGAATTCCCTTTATATTTTCTTCATGTTGTAGTCCTCTCATACGTCATAACCTCTAGTAGTCTCCTTACCCAGCAGTTCCAACACCAAAACTTTAAAAATTCATAACTTTTGCATCGATTGCCCGATTTTCCTCAAACTTTCACTGATGTGTTCTACTTAAATGTTACTGCTTTCACTCAATCCACATTGCTCTTTGGGTTTACGTTCCCTTTAAGTGTATCTGGTCTAAACCCCCTCTCCTCCAATCAGACCTCTGTACAAAACAAACTATCTTTACACGTGGGCTCTTTAAATCAGGATTGTACTGTAACATTCAAATTCAGAGACAGCCTTTCAATACAAGCAACCTGGTTGTGACTGCAATACAGCATGTTGTAACATTGAGCAACATTGACACTGTTATTACAGTACAAAAGATTAAGTCTTGCTCACCAAAGCGCAAGGACTCTTTCATTCAATACCGGAAGAAATCTATGCATTTCGGAGCAGAGTACAATTTATTCTATAAATGGGACACCACCCACAACCTATTTTTTTTTTCTCCCATCCTTCCTGTTTACCAGTATCTGACATGTTTGGATCAGTGTTCTCAAAGATGGTACACTCACTGCAGATCCTACGCATAAAATTTGCAATCCAGTCTGCAACTGCAAGATGTGTTTTGCTAGCTTGTAATCTGTCTTGTCTCTAGATACATGTACTATAGCAGTATGCATCAAGTAGCAATACACTGGTTTTGCTACATTACTCACGTATTGAGAACCTAATTGTACACGTACTGCAATTCTATACCAGTAACAAGACAACCTGCAAACTATAGTGTACATCATGTGATGCACAAATGTACACACATTGTAAGCATTTATTCAAGACAGAGTCCTTGCATACAATATGGCATACATTAGTACACATTGCATTATAACACTTCAGCCAGGTCAACATTTGGGCAAATTATGCTGAATATCATATGAAACTAGAGCTATACATACAACTATATTGGTTTACAAACAAACAAACAAAAATAAACAAACATCCAGGGTAATAAATTCCTGCTGTGTGTTGCTAAAATAGTGATTAAACATTTCTTTAAAATCTTCTCTGTACTGAAAATACATACGTATGCCACACTCTTTTTAGTGATGCAGTGAAATAAAAGGAAATACACCATACAGTTGTGAAATTAAAGGAACACATATCAATCTCATCACACTGTCTGATGCATAAAATACCTTCAAATGAACATATGTTGCATTTTCCATTTAAAAAGAGAATTTCACAAAATCGTACTTTTTTTAAAAAAAGTGCACATTTTTTAAACTGGTTACTGATGTATTACGGGCAATATAATTCCCTCTGCCTTCTGAAAGAGAGAATTTGAGCGTTCTTTTGTTATGCGAGAAAAGTGAAAATATGTTGAATTTTCTTGATACTTTCTTATCACTGTACACATGTGACATCACAAGCTATGGTAGTCTTCTCATCCAGATGTGACTGAGCAGAAACTTCAAAAATTCATAACTTTTGAATGGATTGTCCGATTTTCCCCAAACTCTCACTGATGTGTTCTACTAATATTCCTGCATTCACCCAACCCACATGTCTATGAAGGTGAACTTGTCCTATAAAATGCATGCAAAAGTTCTGAACTATACTACAATATGCATTGAATGTTAGACCCTCCCTGGTTAGAGGCAACTCGCAAAAATTTTATGCCGTGAAAAAGGCCGTCGGCTCCAATTCGTGAAAATTTCATGCCAAGAAAATATTGTGTTTTAAAGTATTGCAGAGCCACTTTACTACAGTAACCCAAGGGGAATTAGCCTACATTGTACATTGTATGTGTTTCATGAAATACATCTATGCTCTGATATTGCACATGAAAATCAAGCGTATATCGTTTTTAACCCACTGAAGACTAGCCCCAAGTATACTCGGGCAGGTGTCTATGGGGAATGCATGTTATAGCAAAATCAGCCCGTCCTCAATGGGTTTTAATATGCAGCTAAAATACCTTTCATTGATAAGCAAATAAATGAAAAAAAAAATAATCCATCAGTATCACTGAATGAACATCTAATTATGATAAAATCATACCTGCCAACATTTCAAGATGAATTTTACTCATGGATTGCAAAAATCTTATTTTATATGCAAACTGAAGTTAAAAATCTTACTTTCGGTCAAATCTTCAGAAAATACACATGAAAGGTATACCTAAATATTTTTTAAAAATCTAATTTCTCTGACAGAAAATCTGTTTCTGCTATTTCTAACGTAAAAAATCTTACTGAATCTGATAAAATCTTACTAGTTGACAAGTATGTAAAATACAACTGGGTACAATGGCACTGTACATACATTGTACATTATGTACATTTGTAGGTTACAATGATTTTCACCTTTAGAATTAAAGGCATAGTTTACCATTTGCAGATGAAACAAAAACCCAGCATTAGTGCTTTAAACTGGTTCTCAAATGCGAGTTAGGGATAGAAACAACCAGTGCTGTAAAAACTGAATCCGTATAATCGATGTTAAGTATTGTTAAATACCGTACACAAAATGTTAACAATATTTAGTTATAATAAGAATACTTCCCAATTAAACCGTATACAATTACGGTTTATTGAGAAAAATACTGATATCTCCTTATATTTTAGGCTTTATTGCAAAAATGTTATTATGGTAGGTTGTTTTGTGATACAACAGACCTACAATATGCATCAAATGTGATATCTTATAACTAGAACATTTTTAAAATCACTTCTCCCAAAGGTAAACTGGACCTTTAAAGGTGACTAGTACAAGTATGGTTACATGATGGGGATTGGCATGCAAGATTGCATGAACATGCCATATTATTATCAGTATTTTTTGTTCTTTTTTTCTTCAATACAATGTAGCTCTATTCCTTTCATCTGCTATTCTTCCAAGCATTTGTATACATATTAAAGTATGAGGGTGTGCAAGTGTGTGTTGTAAAGTTTGGTTTGGCATGAGATTTCTATCTTGTGTTTGTAGGCGTTAACAGCAATAACTTCTCAAACCTTTCAGTTTCGTGGCCATACACTTGTGAAAAGAAGATAAAAGTGTTTAAAAAAATTGAAGAGGCTAATATTGTTGTGAATTTATCAAATGTCATTCTACTCATGAATGAATTAAATTTTAAGCAAATTCTGTAGTTTCGAGATGACTAATATAAGCTACATTGTATGAACAGACATCAATATCCATGATATCAAATATACTCATTAGAGCATAAATTCATAAATTATATCTACTTTTGTCATTAATAACATTCACTAGAATCTACTGACCACTGTATCATTCTAACATTCATACTGAACAAAAAATCCCATACTGACCAAAAATCACACGCACACAAATCAAACTCACGCTTTCTGCACTTAGTAAAATTGTCAAATAGTTTGAATACTCAGATCCTACCAAGGTCATTCAAAGAGAAAGTGAAATGAATGCAAGATTGGGCAGAAAGGCACAGTATTGCACAAACATTGACAATGTCACAAACATGCTAACACACTGCAGTTGGTCTATCCAGTACAGCTCTGTGGTTACCAGCTTCAATTCACTACCACGACTGACTGGTTGCTTGTGATGCAGATCATGCATGTAATCACTGTCTTAGTGCCACTGGCTCAGCAAAGCCAGTGAACACAAGACTAGACCACCCATGACAACTGGCTCAGAAAAATATGACATGAAGCTCATCAATTGCAGGGTCAGATGATGGCTCATGAAAGATGGTAATTATTACTGGTCTCACTTCAGCTTTAAAAGCAACAATACAGTACCACAAACTACAATCCAACCTCTCTTATCTGGACATGTCGGGACCCGCACTCGTCCAGATAAGGGATTTGGTCGGAGATACATGTATGGGAGACTTGATGTTTAATACCCACAGCTGCCCATCCAATGGTACAATAGTAGCTTTAATGTACAATGTACGGTACCGTATGTTTTATACACATGCATCAATTTTGCATGAACATGTCACGTCCTCGTCAGCTGGTCTGCGTTCTGATAATTTGTTCAATAAATGACATCCTATACTGCGCCCTGATTTAATGAAAAGTTTTCTGTTATCAAGTTCTTGCCTTGATTCTGCCTTGAGTGTCTGAATGCATGTTACTCATGTAGGCCCAGCTATTAAAATAAGAATTTGATGTGAATTTTATTTCCCCTTAATTATTGGATTAAAGAAAAAAAAATCATGCCAAGATCGCATCCGGATAATAGAGAGATCTGGATAAATGTTCTGATTTTATTCTGCTGTTCTGATTTTATTTTTCTCATTACGAATCTTTGTAAAATGACGTCAGATTTCAGCTCCATGGGGCCGATTCGTGTGTGGCGAGGTGAGAGCCACAGCAAAGAGCACCAAAAATATTTAGTCATACAGGCTGCTAGGTTTTGGCAGCCCTGCATTGAGCAAACCCGCTGGCGTGCGTGTTTCAATGGGTCGCTGCGCATCGGTTGATTGAAACTGATTTTTGTCAAAACGTGCAGACAGAATTTTGTCTTCTTTTCATCATGGAGAGTGGACATGTGTGTGTAACAAAAAATCATTGTGTGAAGTTGCACCAATTCATATGTCAGATGTGAGATGGATGAGAAGTGAACCGGGGGGCTCATGAGTCGCTCTCCTGGGGGCCTCACGAGGATGGCGGAGATGTTCATGACTGAGGCGGAGATGTTCATGACTGAGGCGGAGGGATACTCAAGAGGGGGAGCACGCCTCATGATTCCAGACACATTCGCTGAATTATGACCAGGTCTAGGTCATACCTTATCTGCTCAACTCCACTAAAAAAAGAAATTACTTAATTTACGACAGTTGCACCATGGATGTTTACAGGATGTTATACTTAGCGTTCTTCTAAAATTGAAACTTTATGGTTCCCCAAACTTAATTAACAGTTACAATTGTACTGACCACGTTGTACCTACACAGCTACAAACCAACAGACAGACGGATCCACTCACTACGAACCGTCATTGGTGCAGTGCCAGTGGCAGTGACACAATTAAAACCAACGTTAGAATCTATAGACTTCTAACATTATATTATGTTGCATAGAACCCTAAAGGGCCTAACGTTCTGTTACAATTGTATATATATTTTTTTCTTTTTTTTTTTTGCTCTGATGACCTCTGTCAAGACAGAGTAGGCCTAACATGCTAGATAAACATAAAAAATACTGAGGACTGCTGACTTATACACAAATGTACAACAGCACATTGTACATCAGTTGTCTTGTTTGAGTTGACTTTGACTTCCAAGTTCAGCTCCTGACTTCATGGACATCTCTAGCTAATGCATTAACTGTCATGACCGAGTGTTAAACTCCAACTGTCTGTAAATTAACTAACAGTTGTTAGGCCTAGATCTAACACAGAGTTAGTCTGTAAAATTTAAGTGTCCAATGAACTACATTTACCAACAACTAACTTGATGTGTAAGACCCCTGTCTAGCTTTACTTTAGCCAGATTAGATTTAACACTGTTAGGCTTAATTTAACTGTTATGCCTGGGTGTAGATAGGGCCATGGACAGACAATTATTTCAAACCAATTCTTGGCGACATTATCATCAGCTGATCATTGACTTGTGAAAATGAATAATGGTCATTGCGGATGGTGTTCTAACAGTTAGAGTGTTTCTAACGTTAGATCTAATCAATGAATGAAGATGTCTAGAATCTAACGTTACACTTAGGCCTAAGATTGTAAGAACTGTTTCATACACTTACAGAATGTAGACTCTAGACTCCTCTAACTGTTAGGTAGGGAAACTGACAACTCCACAACATACCTCATGATCCAACTGCTGAATAACCATGTCTGACAGGGTAAAGGATCCCTGCGTTAGTGGTCCCAACGCCAGTTTATAGGATTGTCTTTCACGCCCTTTCTCCCACAAGATTTCCCAAGCTGTAGCGTTGACTACGTGTTTTTACCGGGATTTACACGTCTGTCACTGTGTAAGATATCATCACCAGCCTCCATCCCTCGTAGCGCGCCATATACGAGTCACTCTCACAGCAACGTTACATGCACAGAGCTTCACTAGGCAGTTTAGCTCAACGAGCTACTACACCTCTTTACGGTAGCTTTTCGATCTTCAGCGCTGATAAATTATGATACTACAGTTGGACACGGAGATGGCGCTATTCAATCAAAATCAATGGCTGCCATTGGGTGATCCGTGAGTCAGGTCAATCGGCGATGGGAGATTTATCGTGTCGTGGTCCTGCGGAGCTGGGTGGGCGCACCCCTGGGTTTTTCCGTACGTACGTAGCGACTTCCACCCACCACACGCTGCCAAGGGGGTGCGGGCGCCAGTAGAGAGACTTCAGCCTTCGAATCGAATCGCAGCTAGCTAGCTAGCTGCGCTCGCTCATTCAGCCGCTTCTCCTCCGGTCGGTCCCGCGCCCGGTCCCTTATACAGACACAGGCCAGTGTCTTCGTGCGGCGGACACCACTATCAAAAATCATAAACTAGCACCGCCATACATTACGGTACATTTGCTGTTTTTCACAGTGATACACCCTTAGGTTAGAAACGCTGAGCTAGCTGCTTTTGACGACTCATCAGTTTTTAGTGGAATCACGCAGCAGCGCAGAGTAGCGTGCTTGAAAAAATTTGCTGGCTGTTCTAGTCGAGTGTGATCGAGGCGTTGGGTACCCGCGAAGTCACCCCTTGGGCCTTTCTCATCGTGCATACTGCACCACTACCATCCGGAGTAACCGATAGACACTGACACTGAGTAACTGTAGGCAGAGCTCAGAGGTAGGTTCTATCAGGGAGGTGGGAAGACCAGCTCCCTGGTTCTATGTAAAATTGATAATGACATTGATATAACTGATAGTATCATATCTATAACTGGTACTGCCTACTACTTCCCACCATTTTTTTTTTTTTTTTTTTTTTTTTTTAATATCAAGAAGTGAATATTAAAACTCTGTGACTGGTAGAGGCCTGAGGTCTATTTCACTATTTCACTAATTTTCAATATTTGGCATCCTCAGGTCCTGTCTGTAGAAACTGTTGATTACTATGCTATTGACATTTTGAAGGAATGTCCTCTTGGGGATTAAAAGTCGATATTTTGAAAGATGTGTACAAAAATTTCTAGCTCTATATCATATGTAATAGCCTCTAGTCTATCACATTATCTCGTCTCTGCAGCAAAATGGCTCAAACTGGTCTCCTGTTGCTGACTGCTCCACTGAAGCAGCTTCACAAGCGCATCCAACTCATTCTGTCGAGTGCTGCGCGCAACATACGGCAGGTTCTCTACATTCAATTCCAGCCAGGTTTGGACTCTAGCGTCGTGAGCACCTCAGCACCGTTTCCAGCCACCAGAGAGCTGGCCAGCCTCATCACCCAGGTGTACTCCTACTCGGGAAACGAACACCAGTCGCTAGACGTCCGCATTCTCCTCGGCAACATCGGCAGTGCTTGCCCCGAACCGCCCATCCCGCAGCACCTCAGCAGCTCTCCCAATCTGGTTCTGACGGACAGTTTTCTCACCTCGGACCAAATCATCCACCACCTGTCGAAGTGGGTTGTGATCCCGCCGGGTCCCCAGGTAGAAAAGCTACAGAACGACCACCCATTGAAAGACGACAGCTCAGATCAGCAGGCCATTTCAGATACCAGATCATCATCACCAACACCACCACCATCTGCATCTCCTTCGGATCCTAGTCTTCCAACCTACAAACATGTTGTCCTCGGGGGAACCTTTGATCGACTCCACGCCGGTCACAAGATTTTGCTCTCGGAGTCGGCCCTGAGGGCCCGGGAAAAGATCACTGTTGGCGTGTCTGATGGCCCTCTGCTGAGTAGTGAGTTTTCTGAAAGTTGATTCAACCATAGCACTTTCCTGTCTAGACAAAAAAGAAAAAGAAAAAGAGAAATGTGTTGTGGAATGTTGTCAAATATCAGAAGATGTTAAAGAGTGAGAAAAGGAACATCGGTTGAAAAGATTAAAGACTAACTAGGAACTACAAGTACAATGTGCCTTACGCCTTTCTCATATTTATGTCAAGTTTATTTCATCCAATAGCAAGGACTGCGGCTACAGGTTAATCCCTGAAAACTGTGAGAGATGTAAACATGTTTATTTTGGGTGCGCTGTCTTTTATGTTAATGTATAAATTTCAACCACACATTGTAGGCTTCTGGTATACCTTACACTAGTTGATTTATTCACTGACATAGCAATGCACCTGACTCATTGCATAGCGGTTCACCTATATGTATTGAATCATCCTTCTTATTTTGGAAACACCCCAGTTTTGGCTGACATACATTGTAGGTCACAGAGTTTTAAAACTAAAATTGGTCTGTGCTTTACGTGTACAATACATGGCTATATCCTGGGTACATTGACATTAATAATAGACAAAATGAATGATAACTGCTGTAGCAAATTTGACAGGGATGAATAAGATGCCCACTGTATTGCTTTGGCAGCGGATTATTCAGAAAGTTCCTGTTGGAATGAACCATATCATTTATATAAATTAGTAAATGATCATAAGTGTGATGGTACAAGATTTTGTGTGAGGTGAAAAATACATGTACCTATGGATACCTATATGGAAGATTCTGAACGCAGGCTGAGCCTCTGTGTTCAGATCCAGGTTTAGTCCTTAAGATGAGCCAGGTCATGTCCAGTTGGCGTGGCGTCGAACTTAAATTTTATGGGTTCATTGTCCCAGAATTTATCCAAACCAATTTCGAAACTGAAGAATTTATCCAAACCAATTTCGAAACATGTAGAGGTGCTCTATACAACTCGGCTGTGCCTCGTTGAATAGTGTGCCTCATCTTTCCCTGAGTGTGAAATCTTGTTTCAATGCACGAGTAAAGACCATACACTATTTGTTTTATGCAACACTTCCGACATCAAGATATGGTCCACTCCAATTCTTAAATTTAGCACAGAAATGACAACCATTTTTTGTTACGAAAGGCAAATGGGTGGCGCAGTCATAGTTGGTCATACGTGAAAGCAATCAGTAGTAGCTATTGACAGTAAAATGAGTGACTGAATGTGTGTTTGTAACTGATTGAGCACTTGCAGAAAAAAAGCATATGCTTACTGTGACATTAAAGGTGTGTAGTGGTACAAATCTACAAGGCAATGTAAATTGGTGACATCAGCCACGTGCTATCCCTTTTTGTTCAAACAAAATTGCATGGTTCAACAGCGACAGCATGCAGCACGCGGTACTTATTCACTGCACATCACATGATGAGCATTCAACCACTTTGATAGCTAGAATTTTCTTAGGTTTTGTATAAATTGAAATATCCACGCTAGTCTATCAACGGAATGCCATCACACCTTCAGACCATGTGACCAGCCACCTGGTGTCTTCATGTTTTTCCTCTTTCAGATAAGACTTTGTCAGAACTCATACTTCCCCTCGAAGGCCGCCTCGCAAATGTGACTCAATTCATCCGAGACATCAAACCCTGTCTCCTTCACCCGGAGGCAGTGGTTCCCATCACCGATCCCTTTGGTCCAAGCATCGTTGTGCCAGACATGGACTGCATTGTGGTCAGCGATGAAACAAGGAAGGGCGGAGACAGCGTTAACAAGCGAAGAGCAGAGAAGGTACGATCTATTTCAATATTTTGCATGATTGTACATTGTACATGCTTTGGTTTCTCCAGAACAAAGGGAGGTGGAGGGGGGGGGGGGGGGTTCTGGTGCATGTGTTTATTAGCCAGAGTTGCTCTTGTTTTCACATGCAATCTTACCTCATCCAAGTTCTTTGCTTTTTATTCATTTATTTATTTATTTTTTTTTTTTTGAGGGGGAGCAGAGGAAGTGAAATAAGTCTCATTTTAAGCATTGTGACAGTAAAACCTTATTCTCTCCAATTTTTATTTTTTTTTTTTTGCTCTTTGCTTGTGGATTGTTGCTGTTGTCTTTTTTTTTTTTAATTTGTTAGTCCGCTGAATTCAGTAAGATTTCCAGAGTTCAGCTGTGTATTTATTAAGGTGAGACTGTTTCATTTTAAGTGTTTTATGAGTGATTTGAACATGTATTATGTATACAAAGTAATGAATTCTTGCATTGATTTGTTTTTGCTGCAACTGATTGACAAATTGCCCTTCATCAATTTGAATAAGCACCGATTACTCAGTGTTTAGTTGTAGCTGTGATAAAAAATCATGGGCATACATACTCAGGTTGGGTATTGTGTTTGTCACCCTGTATCTTTACAATGTATTCAAATTAACAAAGCAAAAGAGTGTCTGTTTGCTGTATTGTAATATCAGTCTCCACCTAATCATTGATGTCATGATCGACTTCCTCTTTAACCAGGGTCTTACCCAACTCGACATCCACGTCATTGACCTGGTCCAGGACAAAAACCATGCGGAGTACGAGGAGGCCAAAGTCAGCTCCTCATCCACCAGGGCACGGCTCCTTGGGAAGCTTTTGAAGGAACCGAAGGTCTCTGTTTATTCCTCTACCTCTTTACTCAGACACCAGGGCCCCATTTCATAAAAGATGTTGGGATTGGAACTCTTGCTGGAATGGCAACTTCCAATAGCAACAGCCAATCAGGAAGCTGGATTTTTGTCGTTACCATGATAATTGCCATTCCAACAAAAGTTGCTATCATATCAACTTTTTATGAAACGGGGCCCAGGCCTGGCGATATGGTGCAATTAACTCCTCGATAAGAGGCAAAAGCTTTTGAATTCGTAACGGTCATTGAAGCACTGTGCCAAGCGAAGGACAAAAAATCTTGAAAGTTCACCTCCTCGTATCTCCCTTGTTTTACCACCAAATCCCTTGAAACTTCACATATATATCTAATATGGATATGTCATCCTTCATATGAATTTTGGGCAAAAGTGCTGATTTTACATGGGCTAGAAATCACAGTGATCTGGAATTTTTTCCCGACATAATCGTGTGACAAATATTACGGAAACGGTATTTGAAACACAGTATGGACATTTTACCACAAGTCATATACCGAAGTTTCATTTTCGGACAATAAAGAAAAATGTGAGAAAATAACACTTTTTTTGAGACCAAATTTTCTTTTTTGGAAGCTAAGTTTCGACATTATTTTCACAGGTTTATCCTCAATAAAACCCAAAATAACTAACATTGCGAGTTAGAGAATAGTTCCTCCTTTAATTTGCTGTATAGATTATATCATTTGATGGCTTCTTGACGTGAGATATTGCGATTATCCTGCAACACTTCCCCAGCGGTTTTGCGTAAACACGTTGTTTACTTTATGCAAATCAGACAGCGAGGTCAAAAGCTTTTGGCGAGTTAATTGCACCGTATCGCCGAGCCTGACACAATGTTTCCTCTTGTGACAATTGCTCCAGTCTGATTTTCTCCAAGGATTATTGTAAGGGTTGTGATGTAGTTTTAGGTAAACAATTAGTTTGATGTGAAGATTAGGATTAGGGTTAGGATTATGTTTGGTGGTAGAATTTATGTTTAGCTTGATAGTGTGCAGATATATATTTCATATGAGGAGTTGTCACAGGAGCAAATGTCATGGAACCCTACACTCACCCAGACTTATGTTGTATTTGTGGTTTCTGAAATGAAAGAATCCCAACAAAGGTGTTGGTTCTTAATAAAATTAGTAACTCCAATCTAACAGATAAGTGAAAATTGCCAATTATTGTAACCTGCTGGCTTTACAAAATACATACCTTTTCTTTATTTCATATTTGTCCATATGAACGACTGCATATAGACAGGAATGATAGTTATTTTTAGTTATTATCACTTTTATTATTTATAGTTTGTACCAGATATGAAAAGGTGACTAGGTGTATATTGTACTGGAATTTACTCTACCAGTAATGATGCAATTTTAATGACACCTCCTCATTCAGTGGATGGTATGTCTTTTGTTGAAAAGAGCTTTGATAATGTTTGCTGCCCTTTCAATGTGCAGGTTCTTCCAGACAAAGCCACACCCTACATCATTGGTCTCACAGGGGGAATAGCCAGTGGAAAGTCTTCAGTCTGCAAACGACTGGCAAGACTTGGCGCAGCCATTGTTGACTGTGACAAGCTTGGCCATCGGGCCTACGAACCGGGCACGCAGGCTCACCAGCAAATTGTTGAGGAGTTTGGAGAAGGTATGAACGAACAGATCCTGTGCAAGCAATGGACAAAAGACAGCACAGAGAATTTGTTGGGACCTTAAAGGTCCAGTTTACCTTTGGGAGCAGTGATTTCAAAAATTTTCAAGATATCATATTTGATGCATATGGGTAGGTCTGTTGTATCATAAAACATCCTACCATATTAAATATTTGCAATAAAACCTAAAATATAAGGAGATATCAGGGTTTTTCTCAATAAACCGTAACTGTATATGGTTTAGTCTGGGAAATTTTTTATTATAACTATTGTTCACATTTTGTGTATTTAACAACACTTAACATCGATTATATGGATTCAAATTTTGACAGTGGCTGTTTCTATCCCTAACTCATATTTTAGAACTATTTTATAGCACTAATGCTTTCATCTGCAAATGGTAAATTATGCCTTTAATTTGCAAACATGTGGAGAAAACTTCTGGGAAAACCTTAGCTGATTTCACAGGTCTTGAGCTTGTGCTCTGAATGTTGTTATGAGCACTTTGGAAAAGTCACCTTTTAGTTCTGGTCATTCATTGGAAACCATTTTCCTTCACCTTGGTATAATTTTATACTCCAATTTCTGCAAGTTCAAGTACCTACTGGCTCATACCGTATATGATTCCATATTAAGTGCTTTAAAGCAACAATTTGTGTAAGGAACTCAGCTTCTGTTATTCATAGCTCATTCAAGCACTTGATTTCAAAATCATTGAACTATTCTTTAATAGTGTTTCTTCAAAAATAATGTTACTGTAAAACAATGTAAAGATGCCTTTATTTTCTGGCATAAGTTACTTTTACCGTTATCATGACTTCGTGCTTACATTGCTAAAGCCAGCTTGGATGAGACTTGGTCCAGTGATTTTGTGGGATGTTTGAGTGATATGAAGATTTGTATTCCATGAGAGAGAGGATCAGCTTGAATATTCTGAAAATATCTGCATTTAGATGGTCACTGACTTTAACCTTTTTTGTTTTGGTCAATGTTAAATGCCACTAGAGTAATCAATATTGCTGTTGGGACGTCAAAACCGTGTGTCCAAAAAATGTCAAATGTTCAGGAGAGCGAAAAATATGGCAACCAAAGTGCTGTAGCAAATAAGATTACCTTTCCTCTGACATGGCGTGGTGGCTTCAGTTGGGGGGGGGGGGGGTGTAAGACAGCTTGGATTTGGGCTGGACCCTGAGAATAAACCCGAAAAAGTAATTTTCACCAAAATGTGAGATACAAGGTGTTGTCACCCCAGCAGCATTTTGTTCTTGTCCAAACTCACACAGATGTAGTAGAAGATGATGGGACCATCAACAGAGCAGTGCTTGGACCAAGGGTCTTCTCTAATCCAGACAGATTGCAAAAGCTGAATGAGATAGTCTGGCCTTCCATCCAGAGACTTGCCCAAGACCAGATCCAGGAGTATGCAGACCAAGGTTAGTTTGTAGTGCCACCTGTACTTGGTTTCCTTTGACTTAACATCTAGTCCATTTCTGGAGCTAATGACAAAACTGTCATACCTGAAGGGAATTGGTTTCTTCTGGATAGGGTGTAGCTATTCTTTCTGTATATGAGATAAGATGCTCGATCTGTATTTATTATAAATACCAAGTGGAAAAAGGAACCAGCCAAATTCCATATGATGAAGCTGCTACAAACCATGTCTGTGACAGGCAGACACAGAACATTCCTCTTTAGTCTACGTCCAGATGTTGACTATCAAATTGATGAACTGTTATTGTTATAAACATGCACTCATAAACGATAGTAATAATCATGTATAACTATGCATGCATTTGTAACATTCGAAATACTTGGTTGTCAGCATTTTTTTATCGGTTTTCAGGTATTTCAAACAGACTCGATAGACAAATTTAAATCCATGTTAAATATTTATTTGTTTATTGAGTAGTCTTATATCTCATGTCTAACCATCTCTGAAACTGTACCTTCTTCTTTATTTCTTTCTTCTTTTCTATTTTTCCCCATAGCGCTTAGGTACATTCCATGTGATAATGCGCTATATAAATATTGTGAATTTTATATATTACCATTATTATTATTTTCCTCAAATATCTCTGTTTAGATTTACAACCACAAAATGATTATCACTCGTAGCAGATATCCGTCAGAATCCCTCACTTTTGCTGTATCAATATTTCTGTGTGAACAGGTAAATCAGTGTGTGTCCTCGATGCTGCAGTCTTATTGGAAGCCAACTGGGACCAGTTCACACATGAAGTTTGGACCTGCATTGTGCCAAAGAAAGAAGTAAGACTTTAAACTTTTCTTGGGCCAGTGACAATAGCATAGTGCAGTTAAAAACAAACTGAAGAGACAAAAAGGTGCCCTGTGTCAAGACAGTGTCTCTATTTGTTTGTTTGTTTGTTTTTTCAGGATTCTACAAATTGTAGATAATATTTCAGTGTTTTAAGTCAGGAGTTTTCAATTGCCATTTATAAAATATTCACAGTATTCTGATATACGAGCTGTTCAGTGAAATCACGCTTCATGCTTATTCCATGTGCAACGTACACATAATATTGTGCACATGTTTGCCTGAGTAGAGTCTCCAGTTTGCTAGGGGGTCCGTGCGGCGGGATAATCTCATTTTTGACCCTTTGACGACGGGTTGATTTGCTACAACATGCATTTCCCATCAACACTTGCCCGAGTATACTCAGGGCTCGTGCTCAACGGGTTAAGAGATGCATGGGGTTTGAGTCTTTCCCATTGAAATTGGCATTCACTGAAACTGGTTTAGCTGCTGTTTGAGATTTATTTTGTCCCAAAGGTATACTGTAAAACGAGGAATGTTCGCATGCATTTTAATTTCGCAAATTTTGCAAGAGCCAAAATTTATTTAATTAACCCTAAAGGGGCCGGGCTTTTTTGGCTATGCTCAGACCGGGGGGGGGGGCGGATTCCGCCCCCACCCCCCTGAGATCTCGGCCATCGGTGGTGCGATCGCGATGAAATTTTGCATGCGTGAGACCCGCGTCATAATCTACAAGATTGTGTTATAAGATTTTTTGAAACAATCAATTTCTAATTTTAATTAATTAATTATGCAAATTAAGCTCAAGGTGATATTTTAGCTTAATTAAAAGCATTGAGAGTCTAATTTTTGATCTGTAAATCTGTTTTAGCATATTCAACAATTGTACATCACAAAAACTTCCAAAACTCATTTCAATTCTTATGTATTTTATTGTTTTCAGAATTTCTTATGTATTTCTGTGTTTTTCAACTTTTGTTTTTTCTTTGTTTTTTCATTGGAAATTGTCACTGACCACTTTTCTACCATAATTAGCACAAAATTAATCAATGAAAGTGATTAATTGTAAAAATAATCATGTTTTTATGCCTTTCATGACAGAGCACCGTTTTCCATAGGAAATGTACACAAAATCACAAAATTGTGCCCGTTTTGGAGCGACATTCCGTTACAAAAATGGGCGTGGCTTCGCAAAAGTATGCGCGGACGTTGCAAATTTGGTCTCAAAAGTTGCGCGAGACTTGAACGAAGAAAGTCAAGAAGCCTCGCGATGAGGCCTTCTCGCGTTACAGAATTATAGCGCGAAACGACGAGGGGGGGGGGGGCGGATTCCGCCCCCCCCCCCCCAGCCCTTTTAGGGTTAAAATGCATGCAAAAGTTCTTGTGTACATTATGCGCTGAATGTTAGCGGCAACTCGCGAAAATTTTATGCTTTTTTTATTGGCTCCCATTTGTGAAAATTTCATGCTGCGAAAAAACTGTGTTTTACAGTATCTGTCATGTCGCCCTCTATAGGCAGTGCAGAGGATCATTGAACGAGATGGACTGGTGGAGGAGAGGGCTCTGCAGAGGGTGGAGTCTCAGATGAGCAACGAGGCACGGGTTGCCCGTAGTAACGTGATGCTCTGCACGATATGGGAGCCAGAGATCACGCAGAGACAGGTGAGGACATCACCAGGGTCAAGCTAGCTAATCACATCATAGAAAATACACATCACCAGGGTCCAGCTAGCTATTCACATCATAGAAAATACACATCACCAGGGTCCAGCTAGTTAGTCACATCATAGAAAATACACATCACCTGTGTCCACATACTGTAAAAGTGGTTTCTTTCGCGTACAATACTTTTGCGGTTTCCATCGGTGCCGAATTTTTCGCGTGTGTTTAAATTTGCGGTCGGCAAAATCTGTGAATTCACAGTCGGCAAAAACTGTTTTATTTTGCACATGAAAACCCAAACTATAATCAGATTATTCTTTTATTTATCAGATAGAAATTAAAATTAAATGCAGGCTTACCTGAAATCGCGTCTCTTGAGTACTTTATAACATGCTTGTAAAGTTGTAATACTATGTACATTGCGCGGTATCGCTGTGAATATGTTGACCATCAATACACTCAATGCGTGGAATCTTCATGTGTGCATGTGCGCAATAGCGTAGTAACAAGCGGCGAGTTCAAAACATTTCCATGTGTGGTTAATTTCGCGCGACTTTTCAAAACATTTTCGCGTGATGTTAAATTCGCCGTTCAACCTCAAAGCGCGAAAATAAAACCACCGCAAAAGAAACCACTTTTATAGTAGCTATTCACGTCATAGAAAGTACACATAACCTTCAATCTTTCCTTGCAAGCCGTAAATCTCTAAATGTGTTTCCTTGATATTTGTTTCCAGTATCAACAAGTTATCAGATCTGTTTGACTGTACTTAGTTGTGAAATTCACAGTGAGTACAGTATTGTGACTTGTGAACATTCCTTTTATTTTTTCCAGACAGGCTCTGCTTTCACTGGGAAATATATATTGTCATTGATACTAATGCACAGCATGCCTGTGTGACCCAAATCTTTAAATCCTCTTTTCTGTCCTTTTTTCTTTTGGAATAAATCTGCATCTCCTAACTCTCTCTTATTTCAACCACTTTTTAAAGGTAGGCGATACCTTTTACAGACCTCCCAAAATGCAGCAAAACATTAAATATGAACCTCAGGGGACTTGTTTAGGCCACTGCTGAGAAATTTGGAAGTCAACAGTTATCTACAATTTGAATAATGCACAAAACTCAACTACTCAGTAGTTCTGTGTGTCAGCCACACTTAAGCCTTTTTGTTGCAGTCTTCTGTATTTTTTTTCTCTATAAACACAAATCTAAAAGTATAAGAGCTGATGTAATAATATATAGAGTGTGTGGCAAGAATGTATATAGAAATGTTTGTAAGTTTTGACGAACTTTCTTCACAAAATATACATGATGGACACACATGCAGTGCATGGGTCTGCAAAGGTAGCCTAGTAATGTACTGGAATTTACGGTGAGCCTCGAAAAAAATTCAATTCAAAATCTAACAGTCAATAAAAATGTACTAAATGTTACCTTCCACTTTCAATACTTTATGGGAGTTTCTAAAATGATACTCTCTTCAACATACCACTGTATTTATACAACTCTTCATTTGAGGCATGCAAATGGGATTCCCTACCTTTAAATTGGTTAAGAATGGTCCAAAGTTTTATATTGCTTTTAAACTTAGAGCTTGCTCCTTTAAAGTATGTAGAAAGGGAAAAATTCTTGTTGGCCTACTTCTTGTGGGTTTTTTTTAGCTGGGCAGTCACATTTGTTCTAGTGTTGAGTGTAAGGGGGCAATTAGATTTGTTAATTTTGTGGGGGAAAAAAGAGAATAATGCAAAACAAAGTTGAGGTTGAATTCAGACAGTATTGCATTCTCTTACCCTTTTCTATCTCTCACACCAGGTTGAGAAGGCGTGGGCAGGGTTGACGGATCGCCTTAAGGCCCGATCAAGCACAAAACAACACAAGCTCTGAAATAGAACTTTGCACATAAGCAGTGACTCTTCAGTGATGATTGTCTCTTGGTGATGTATATGGTGCAGAGATTTGGTAGATGGTTTGAAATATAAAAAAAAAAAAAATAGGTTGTCTGCCTTATTGTAGCCCTCCTCCCCGCCGCTCAGGGAAGCTTCCTAGACTCTTTGTGTGCCAGATAGCTGCAGTTTTTCTTGGCAGTGCCACCTTCCTTCAGTTTAAACTTGACTCTGCTGGTGTTGCATATGAAGAGTTTTAGTGCAAAACAAGCTAACTCCATTCTTGTTAAGTTGAGATATTTGCAACTGCAGCTGCTGAAAAGAAATGGAGAATAATATGAAAATACAGGATATATTGCGTCATATATAACTTCAAGAATATTCCTTGTTGTGTTACAAGTGAGGTATCACGGGAAATGTTGATTTCTCTTTATCTGATAATGGCTGTACTTTATACATGAATTTAAAATTGGTGCTTAGCCCATTTTGCGATGGCACTTCACATGTTTCCAAATATTTTCATTTTATGTGGGTGATCAATAAACCATGATGACATTGGAGTCATTTTTGTTGTTGAAAGATTCGCACGCTTTTATTAGCCCTAGTGAGTTCAACTTGTACATGATGTACAAGTTGTGTCATGCCTCTCTTTCCATCGCAACCTTTATACAAAGACCAACCAAGGGGGGATAGGAAGAATGGTCTAAACAGGCGGATGACCTCTCTTCACAAGTTTTTATTAAGATGGATGATGCACTTAGAGAAAACAACTGTATTAGTCGCAATGTACAAGTGGTCTTTGCAGACACATGGGTCAGTAAAATGGGTTTGGCAATATTTGGACTTTGATAGATGTGCTGACCAATGAGCTGACCAATGAGTGGACAGTGTTCTTTGTTTGCCTAGTGTCCTTGATGGAATCCAGAGGATCTTATTAACTCTAAGCCTGATTCTAGAATCTTGGAGGCCACTCTGCAGTTGAGAACTCTTCATGTATGGACGAAGTAATTTTCCCTCTCTGGTTCAAAACTGTATCCAGTTGAGCGATATTTTAGTGAAAGGATGAGAAGAAAGTTATCTCAACTTTATATGAGTGTTCCTCCTCCCCTTCACATCCAGATTTGTAATTGAAAGACTAAAATCTTCTACATAAACAGAACATTCTTTTTTTACTGTTTCATTGGGAAGAACTGTTAAGTTTTGAAAACATGTGTCTCAATTCCTACTGTGGGGATGTTCTTTGCGAATCTAACCTGAATAGGCATGCAGATTTGCGTCTTCTAAAAGAGACACTAATGAGGAAAATCTTAAACTTTTGCTTGACAAGGATTTGAACCTTGGTGTTTGAGGTCTTGATAGTGCCAGAGACTATTTGGAAGAGGATTACTTGTCATATGTTTGTTTAAACTTGTCTATCTACTTCACTGCCAAGAACAGTAGCTGCAAGTGTTGTTTATGTTTTGTTTTTGTTTCGTTTTTACAAGGTTTCTCATAGACATTGTCACATACATTCCAGTAGGGTGAAAAAAAAAAGAAACTGTTTCGGAAATTTTTGATTGTAGGGAAATTTGAAATGTCTTGTGTCATTCATATCTTCTCTTCATGATATCCAAATTTAAAGTTCTTTTTTTTTTTGTTGCAAAAATACATTGTACATTTTTTTTTTTTTTTTTAACAGAAATTTTGCAGAAATTCAGATTTGCAAACAGCGAGTTGTCTGTGGTATAAGAAGAGTTCAGTGCAGGTGAAAGTTATTATTGCTGTAAGTGATTATTTCTCTTTTCTTGTTGCCATTACTTCTTTTTTTGTTGTCGTGAATTGGGGGAGAGGGTTACAGAGCACCATCTGTGAAAACAAAAACTAAATGAAGAGTGTTGTTGCGTGTACATGTGTATCATGTACATATTTATGTAAAAGTGTGAAACCTAACAATCCAAATGCATTGGAAAGCAAGAGGGCAAATGGCAGTACATGTATACCTGTTCATATTACTTCCAGTCAAAGAAAGCTATGCGCAGTACGGAATTAATGAAATGAGTTTCGAGAACTAGAAAGGTCTCTGTCTTCCACAGCATATATGATCAGATTCATATAGAACTGTTGCTAGATCACATAACCAGTACTACGCAATGTTGACAAGGTATAGGCATACCGAGTGTGCAGCCGTACTGATCTTTAACGCACCTGTTCTTTTGGTCATCTTGCAAAAGAGGAACAACCCACCGAGTTTAGTGGAAGAGAATCGTAAGTAGGTCCGTGCTTTAAACTTCATGCAAATACTTCTGTACCACACTTTTATGGATCTCTGACCCATAAACCATGATGTAGTGATGAATACCAATACAGTGTATTAGAGCATTTTTGTTACTTTGGCTTATTTGAGGCAATCTTATATTTTTGTTGATATGGTAACACATATTAAGTGTTCTTTTTATTTTTGTAAGTGTGGAATTGTTTACCAACTCAAGAATGTGATTCTCTGTGTCACTGTAAGTAGTTTGTTACATTATGTGGATTGATTCATGACTAATTCTTTGTATGGATTCATGTAAAAAGTGCAATAATTATGATTTGTCTTGTGGTCATATAATTGATCTGAAATCATAAAGATTATTATTGTTGTAATGAACTCAGCATGTTTTTGTGCTTATCTATTTTGTCTCTGATTACTATGTGTACAGACATGTACATATATACAGTGGGAATATGGGATCTGTTTTCAGTGGCGATGTGTGGTCCCTAATAATCAAAATGGGCAGAGTGTTGTTTTGAATGAGATCTCATTTTGTGAGCAAGTGTGCGCAATGTTTGTTTCTCAGTCTATAGAGTGGTGTGTACTTAACTCGTAGCTCTTTATCACAAGCTTCCTTTGGTGTATGACTTCTCAAAGTGCTCTAGATACTTTTGCAAGATATCCAGACTTCACTTCATACACAGTGTGTACATCTTGACACCAGATGTTTTACACATGGTCTCCTTCGTGGTGTAAGAATTGATACACCTACTCCACAAAGCTGGAGGAGCAGTCTCAAATTTTATTTCATACCGGGCGGGTGTATTCTTACACTGGATGTTTAACACATTATCTCCTCCATGGTGTAAAAAAAATTGATAGGGCAATGCTCGAATATATAGTCACCATGTGTTCTATTCCCATCTGGTGTGTGTACATTTGGTTTTTAACCCACTGTCACTGCGCAAAGCCAGTGTGATGATAACAGTAGGACCGTTAGGCAAAGTAGCAATAAAGCTGCGAAGACAATGTTACTGGGGTAATGAGGGGGAAAAAAATACAGAAATTTTAGAGGTTATTTTATATTGCCTAGCTAAAATGATAGACTGGATGACATATCTGACACCGTGTCATGTTGGTGTTCAAAGCAATTTCCTTGCATCATGGGATCACTGCGTGTTGTGGGAAGATGTTCTTGACCAGAGCTCAGTCTCTGCTTAGTGTAACGGTAGTTTATACACGATTGTTTCTCCATATAGAGGTGTCAAAGGAGTAGCACATTGTGTGCAGGAGTTATAACAAGGTAATATTGATAGGACCCCCCATCCCCCCCCCCCCCCCCCCCCCCCTCTCCGGAAGCATACTCCACTTGGTTCTCTTAACATGCCATATCGAGAGCATCTCCATGAATATTTTTTATGATGGTAGAAAGGAAGGAGACAAAAAAGTATTTCAAAGACCGATGGTATGCTGGATGGAAATTCTCCTGCACTAAAACCCCCCCCCCCCCCCATACACACACAACGCACACACACACACACAAAATGAACATCAAATATGAATGTACAAGAATGTTTTTTTTTCTACATGCTTTGACTCAAAATTTACACAATATTGTGTTCTCTTTTTCATCCCACAAAGTTCCTTCTCTGCTGGATGTAAGTTTAGAGGGTTGTCTCTTTTCACTCTTGATAAATTGTGAAAATATGATTTTATGCCCCTCTTTACTGACTACCGCCTTGATTATATGAGCCACAGTTTGCTATCTTGTCCAACGGTATACAGTGTAGTTCATATTAATGTGATAGCAACTTTAAAAAGTATCCGTAGTACTCTTTCTCTTCAACAGGTGCATTTTAATTCAGCCTTCGAGAATAAAATCCTAACATTTAAACTTCTGTAACACATTTGTAACACATCAGTGAAGATGTACACTGTATTCATTGTGTTTCCTTAATGAAATTCAGTGACAATGAAAAATCAATAAATTTCCATGAAATTAATAATACATTGTGTGATGATGGAAAACCTGAACTTTTTACGTGTTTGCTGTCGTTGATGCTACACCACGTCCACACGGTATAGGTGTTAACGTGCAGCCAGTGATTGTAGTACACTTGAGTATTGCCTTAACTCACTCTTTAGCAGAATAAAAACTTGTTCAAATGTTTTCATGTTTTGTTTTGTTTTGTTTTTATTCGAGCCCAGCAACTGGAAAATCTCTAAAACGCAGGAATGTAACTCTTCAAGTATAATTGTACACCATGCCCACTACTAGCTCGGCTTTCATTATGAGACTGTTATTTGGTTTTGTTTTAGAGGTAACAGTTTTCTCTTATGTCAACCGCTTACTTATCTCTATAGAAAGTACACGTACAGTGTAGCTACAGATTAGTGATTCCGCTACATGTTAAAGGGTGCGTTATACAGTGACTGAGAAAATAAATCCCAAGATTTCAGCTGTGCGCTGATTGGCCGAAAGCGTAGTTGCGTGTGATCCACTGATCTCCCCCTCTTAGAGGGGAGATCAGTGGTGTGATCCCGTGACTTGCGGTCAATCATAACTTTTTGTGCAGGGCGCCCTCATCATGCGCACCAGTGATTGAGTTCGTCTCAAAGAGTGAACGAGTTATCTCTTTGGTTCGTCTCTTATCTTCTGACATGGCCCGATGCACGTTGTACGTGCCATTCTTTACATTAAAGGGTGTGTACAGTCCTGGTCGAGGTAAGGATTTAGCTTTTAACGTTTTGCGAGATATTCAGAAACCACTCTCTGAGATGTCAAAGAATATGCAGTTCTAAGGGGTATCAAAAGTTTATTTGATGAAATTCGGTTTTGACAAGGTGAACCAAAGAGATCCTAATAAAGTTGTGGCATGTCGCCTTTTATTATTAGCACTTTTTTGGATATCTCAGCCATTTGAAAACCAATTTTCATCAAATAAACATTGAATCCTTCTTAAAATTACATGCTCTTTCATATTTCATAAGAGGCTTTTCATTATCTTACTTAGGAATGTTCAAAACATGAATCCCCACCTCAACCAGTACTGTACAGTCCCTTTAATTTCATTCAAATAAGAAATCACTACAGTGAAACCCCGTTATAACGAGGTTCGTGGGACCGGCGATATTACCTCGTTATAACCGGTACCTCGTTATAACCGTACGCATCAAAAACAAAGAAAAACATAAGCATGACGTCATATACCCATCAATGAAACTTAAGAACATATCCTTTGCGTTGTTATTACACAATTACTGAGCGTTATTATTGAGAGAATAAAGGGAAATTATTTGTGAATTAGACGAAGAAATAGGGGCTGAAATGATAAGTTAATTCTTTATTGTAATTCTTGTTTTGTTAAGCCTTTTCTAATAAACACCAGCGCAAATATATATAGAGTAACATACAGGCCTTGTTTACCGCAACTTGCTAGATATTTTTACGCTATTGGTGCCCAGCGGGAATGCGATGTTTTCATGAATCATTTCGGCTGTAATCTTGTACAATGTAATAATAATATGATCGTTGCGCCCAAATGGATAAAAAAAATGCGTTCTTTATTTTCTTCCGAAAATCTCTTCGCGTTTTGTACGACCGTTCTTGATAAAATATGCGACAGGATTGAATGTGGGAGGTTGTCATCCTTTTTACGCAATTCTGTACCTGGTAGACCATTCCGAAAGAAAGAAAAAAATCACCATTGTGAAAATCAGTGTTAAAATTGCGATAATGAACAAACCCAGATCTATTCAAACTAATAAATGCGTTTGTTTCTTTTTCTGATTTAGGTTAACATGCGTCATTCAACTTTTTTTTACGCTACTGTCACCTGGCGAGATCGCGATGATTTCAAAGTAACATACGTGCGTTGTTTACCGCTAATTTGCGAGATATTTTACGCTGTTGGTGTCCAGCGGAAATTCGATATTTTCATGAATCATTTGGCTGTAATTTTATACGATGTATGATCGTTGCGCTCGAAGGGATTGAAAATGCGTTCTTTATTTTCTTCCGAAAATCTCTTCGCGCTTTGTACATCCGTTCTTGAACTGTTGAATGCGTTTGTTTCTTTTTCCGAGCACAGATTAAGTAGGTTAACATGCGTTATTCAACTATTTTTACGCTATCTACTGTCACCCGGCGAGATCGCGATGATTTCATTAATTAGTTCTGCTTTGATCACACACTCATTTTTAAATTATCATTCGTTAAATGATAATGAACAAATCCAGATCTATTCAAACTAATACATGCGTTTGTTTCTTTTTTCTGGACACCGATTAAAGGGAAGATAAACCCCAAGAACAATGTGGATTGAGTGAAAGCAGCAACATTATTAGAACACATCAGTGAAAGTTTGAAGAAAATCGGACAATCGATGCAAAAGTTATGAATTTTTAAAGTTTTGGTGTTGGAACCGCTGGATGAGGAGACTACTGGAGGTTATGACGTATGAGTGGACAACAATACCAAGAAAATATAAAGAAAATACTACAAAAATCAATTTTTCATGAAAATTACAAATTCCATCAACTTGATATTGACATATGTTAAGGGTAGCAATTATTCCCCCTGCTTTCTGAAAGCGGTTGGTCCACTGCTCTTTCATAATTCTAGAAAAGTGAATTTTTGTTGAATTTCCTTTATATTTTCTTTGAATTGTTGTCCACTCATACGTCATATCCTCTAGTAGTCTCCCCATCCAGCGGTTCCAACACCAAAACTTTGAAAATTCATAACTTTTGCATCGATTGTCCGATTTTCCTCAAACTTTCATTGATGTGTTCTACTAATGTTGCTGCTTTCACTCAATCCACATTGTTCTTGGGGTTTATCTTCCCTTTAAGTAGCTTAACATGCGCTATTCAACTATTTGTACTCTACTGTCACCCGACGGGATCGCGATGATTTCACTAATTATTTCTGCTTTGATCACACACTCATTTTTAAATTATCATTCGTTAAATGATAATGAACAAATCCAGATCTATTCAAACCAATAAATGCGTTTGTTTCTTTTTCTGAACACCGATTAAGTAGGTTAACATGCGTTACTCAACTATTTTAACGCTACTGTCACCCGGCGGGATCGGGGCGATGATTTTATCATTTCGGCATTAATCATCCAAACTCATATTTGCTCAAAACCAGCAAAAGAACTGGAAGTCGGAACTAAAATTGGAAAGGATATAATGATGAGTTGCACACGCATTCCAGTTGTCCATTTTTGGTCACAATTGTCGCTACATGAAAAGTTTTTGAATGC
Source organism: Diadema setosum (assembly GCA_033980235.1). Lineage (NCBI taxonomy): Eukaryota > Metazoa > Echinodermata > Echinoidea > Diadematoida > Diadematidae > Diadema > Diadema setosum. Next base: position 3,556,464 of record CM067075.1, read on the forward strand.
GTTATCTATTTTCTTTTTCTCGTTGCGCTGTGGTCTGTCCTCATATCACGCACTCGTTTCTCGCGAAAAAGAAAGTCGAATGATTATGTTTAATAATCAGTAGGAACATCGGAAGGTATTCCTGTGTCTTATCGCCTGATTAAGAAGAAAACATGGAAGGAACGGTTCTCTGCAAAACGGGAAAAGACGTGGATAGCGTGAATTCGGTTTTCAATGTTTCATTTGTCGCGTGTTTGAAAGCGGCAATTTTGGTCAAGAAATGGAACCTCGATATATCCGATCAAAATGCTTATGTTTTTCTTTATCATGATTTACCGAAATTGTCCTCGTTATAACCGGAATCTCGTTATAACCGAGCTCGTTATAACCGATTCGTTCTGCCATAGGTTTACACGCAAAGGAAAACGGGACCGACGCGATCACCTCGTTATAAGCGGTTCCTCGTTATAATCGAACTCGTTATAACGGGGTTTCACTGTACCAGACAATGACATTAATTGAAGTGAAAGACGATCTATTGCTTTCTTATATGTCGCGGAGTCGATGAATTTAGGTAGCCGATGGAACACAAAATGTAGCATAGCACTTGGGGTTTATTTCATTTTTCCCGTAGGCCTGTATACACGCCATTTTCCTCCTCGATTTCAACTTGCCTGGCAGTCTTCAAAAAGTTGAAAGAGTGGATACTAATGTAACTGCCACTTGCAACGAGTAGTTGCAATAACTTTTCATAGATTGTTAAAATAATAGATCTTTTCTACTTTTTTGTATTTAAAAACGGGGACATTCCGGTCATCTTTTTTCCCCTTCACTTTGTAATCTGGCGTTCCGCAGCAGACCCATTGCTCGTCATTACAGGTTTCCATTCCTTTGAAATAGTCTTGAAATTCGTCATGACAGATTCACAGAAAAGTCTATCTATCTATTTCTTATGTTTGTTACCAGTATCGTTTACAAATCTAACACTTTTTTTTTTTTTTTTTTTTTTTAGCTGAAACTCATCCTAAAGACAGAAAGGCATCGTCACTTTTATTAGGAATGAATCAACTTGAATGTGATGTGGTATGTCGTTGACCGAAGTCTAAAGCCAAAGGCGTTCCCTTCTCGTAGAATAAATCCCCAACCACCTCAAAACATAACAGCTTGTCTCTGGAAAAGCGCAATGTAATGTAAAACAACTGGTTTGCCAATTCTATCTCGACTATCCTTTCTACAAAATAGAGGGGAAAATTATCAGAAAATGCTACGTTGCTGAAGTGGTATTGGTATGGCTCGTTGTAAAAGAGCAGTGATGATGGTGTTTGTTTGGAACTGGGAAGAAGTGATGTCGAAGCAGAATGCCGAGCTGTTACAAGACGTGGTCGTGCTCCGAATCGATGCCGTATTCGGGTAAATTCGTCCCGCGTGTGCGGTAGAAACCCTTCATGACGCGCTCGATTCGCGCGTGTTGCCGTGTGTTCATCTCTATGGGAGGTCGGTGACCGTACGCTGATGACGTGAGGGCTGGAACAGCCTTGTTTGATTCCTGTATAGTTGAATGAAAAGGGCGAACGTGATTTAAATGACATCACTGACGTCATGGCGACGAAATCTGACGTGTTCACCAATTCCGGAGAGCGCGCTTGAAACAAAATCAGCCAGGCCACAAAAGCATCTTTCAATGAAATGTAAACGCCTTCGTCGACATTCACTATAATGTAGGCCTATATTGTTGTCGAAAAATGTAATAAAGTGGCATTTTCGTCAAGGTCAAAGTCAAGGCAGGATATTCCGGAGGATATTCCATTCTTCGATTTATAAAGAAGGAATGTCATAAAAGACTTTGAAACAAAAAGAAAGCACCCCTAAGCATATAGTCTGGAAGATGGAAGGTAATGGATGAAGTCGTCCGTTACATCGCTTTAATAAGTTAACAGCGGAAGGGGAATCTGCAATGTAAAATACGTGTACACATAATATTATCCAAGTTTCTTTTAAACTCTGAGTAATTAATGTGCTTTGAATAATCACTAGATACGCATTACAATAACTAATAATATGGACATGATGGAAGTATATCGAATAGAAGGAAAAGCAATCAAAGATGAGCATGAAGAATGAATGATTACTGTGGGAAGAATTGAGTCTGATGTGATAGCTAGGAGAGATGGAGAAAGGTAAAACAAAGGAATAGACTAAGGGAAAAATGAGAGAATGCAATGAATGAAAGTGGACGGCCGAAATCAGGGGGAGAGAGGGAGAGAGGGAAGGCTGAATGAGAAAGACGTGAACATTACGGAGCTTTGGATTTTGGCGGCGGGAACGTTCAGAGGAAAATACTGTTTTGAGTATGTGCAAATTTGCTTATGAAAATAATGTAGATCTCGCGTCGTCTGAGTTTGCACGCACGGTTTTGGGACAATTTTTGCTTCCGCTCAAATTCACACCGTAGAGAACTACTTGATGCAATAAGGGCGCTATTTACTTCGTATAGGCTGCGTCCTCGCGTAATCTTAAGCAACTTTGCAACAAGACAAAGGGAGAGAGAATTCCATAACGGCCAATGTAATCGTCGTCTTAAACGTCCGCGTCTCGAATCTGTAAAGCGCCCTATTGACAAAGGCAGGAGAACGTACCTCATCAAATACATTTAGTCCTCTGGTATGCTCTCGGTCATCACGGTGAATCTTGCTCTGGTAGCCATGTTTCACATGAAACAAACGGTCGTAAGTCGAATTGTATTCATGCTGTTTGTGGACACGAATGACGAGAAAAAAAAATCCAAAGAATTAGTTGATATGATTTGATTACTCTATTTTTCACACAATGAATATAACATAACAAAGAAAATCATCCATAAATAGAAAGACATTGAAAATTAGTACGTATACTAATCATAAGATACTACAATGCATTGATCATGCAGTTGAAATAGGTATCATTCATAACGAAATAAAATCATTGCACTGAAATCCAGGAGACAGTCATCTTAAGCGGAAGCTAGATTTTGATGGCTGCCTCTGAAAAAAAAATACCGTGTGCAGTGGAAATTCGATATAAAGAGAGGTGATATAACAAAATACCTAATATAACAAACTAATTTCTCTTGTCCCAATGATTTTATTTTATTTCCTTTGTTTGTTTTTTTATTTCCTCTGAGGGGCCCACATTCTACAAGCTTTGTCTTTTTAGTGGGTCCCTCCGTTTTTCGAATTTTGCATACTGTTTAATTACTTCTAATCACTTGAGTTTTATGATAATGTATAATTATTGTAAGGCGGTACAATCATTTCACATTCTTTTCATGTTACATTGTTTACGCACCTATTTTCTTTTACCAAAAAAGTGATGTTTATATTTTTTTTTGTCGAGAAATGAAATAAAACATTGAATTGAATTGAATTGAATTGAATTGAATTGTTTATTGACTACTGATATCAAAATATCTTATAATGAACAAATAATCTTGGTCCTATAGATCTCGTTATATTGAGTTTCCATAGTACGCGATCATTTATTTCCAAATCTATTGGATTCAGCTTGTATTCGTGATTTGTTACGCCGAACATCAGTCGGTGTCAGTCATGAGCTGATGCAGTCTCTTGGTCATCTCCGTGAAGGAAAACTCACAGAGTCCTACTTCCGGACACCAGCGGAAGAACGACTATTAGTCCAGGCAGATATTAGGTTGCATGGTGACCTTACCACGAATTGTCGCAGTTGGTTTAATGTATCTTTTATGTCGTATTTGCATTTCTATTTTTGCCTTGGTATGTATATCAAACACACACACACACACACACACACACAAATATATATATATCTTGTACAGATATCAATACATGCGTAGAAAAGATGACGAAGTATAGGGTAGTTATGCATTATATATACTGGAATATGATTATATAATATATATATATATATATATATATATATATATATATATATATATATATTATAAAAAGCATAAAGAGAGATAAAGAGGTATTGAAATATGAATTATATAGCTAAATGGATCATAATATATACACATACACATAGTATAATATTATAAATTGAGAGAGAGAGAAAGGGAGATGACGTTCAGTTCAGCTAGTTGGATACTCTTGTAGCCGGCCTATTATAATATTTACCTTCTTGTTGTTATTGAAGTAGGTAATGCCCTCTGCTATCTGTTCAGGGGTCGGTAATTGGTCCTTGATACCCGTCCAGGCTCCAGTGGGGTCACCTTTGATGGCCAGATGACTACCTTTGATTCGCTGCTCCCTCTGACACGGGTGTTAATACATACATGTATGTGGTTGATCATTGAGGTAGCAAATTAATAAAGAAAAGAAAAGAATAGTCAAGAATTAAATTGTGGACGACTGTACTTGAAACATAGTATCAGATTTTATTTGATTTATAAAGTACATCATTTCCTGTTTTAAATCTACATACTTTTATTGAAGGAACACTGCATCAAAGAAATACATTCATTCGATAATGCATGTATAAATATGAGCGCATTAATTCACATCACTCGATAACCTTCACCAGGGCCCCATTTCAAAAAGATGCTAGGATAGCAACTCTTGCTGGAATGACAAACTTCCCATGGCAACAGCCAATCACGAAGTTGGTTTCTTGTCATTACCATGACAATTGCCATTCCAGCGAGAGTTGCTGTCATATCAACTTTCTTTTCATTTAAATGGGGCCCTCTACGCAAGTGATGTCCTTTATCAAATCCTGTTTCGTCCACTCGTAGCGAACTAACGGTTGATCACAGTGGCTAGTCATGTTCTTCATAATTGTTATGTGTTTGTAAATATCTGTAAATAAACTGTAATGTAATGTAAATTACACAGTCTGCAAGAATCTTCAGCCTTTTGAAGGAGGCAGACTTAACCAGAAGGAGGAGAAGATAACACTTAACAGGTTTAGACAAAAGCACATCAATATATCAATTCGATAAACACAGACTTACGCCGACAATTTCCACCCAGAGGAGTTTCTGTTGCTCGGGGGTTTGTTGGCTGAGACCGTAGTTTGACATACCCTTCCCTTCTCCTGGGTAAGACATGGCTCTCTCTATTACTTTTGACGGCAATGGGTTACAAAATTACCAATAAAGGAAGTTATTGATGGGCAAATATCGATATGAGAAATGAATAAAAATACATGTATCATCAACATTCACCATTGATCACTATGTAAACTCCACGTTGCTGTAGTGACGCGTTTTTGCGCGGGTTGTCAGGTTTTCAGACAACTTGTTTCGTCACAAAGAATGCGCGTTCATACAATACGCGCTCTAATAGAAAAAGTTTTGATAGCCTGCGCATGCATCTTGAGATTGGGGAGAAAAGAAACGAGTTCACGCACGACATTCAACACAGCCACTGCATTTCGTCGTAGAAGTCAAATAATGTTATATTCAAGATAAGTGAGAGGATATTGTTGGTGAAGCACTGGTCGCTTCTATCGCGAAAATGTATGCTATAAGTTCATGTATCTTTGTCTTGGCAAGGCATTCCATTAAAAAAGAATTTTACCCAAAATAATGATAGATAAATGGATTCAGGGAATGTGGCAAATGAGTAGAAGAATGCATCAGTGGATATTTGAGGAAATTCAAGTGTTTGTCGCAACGTTTAACACTGAGCGTAGAGTTAAATGGGCCAAGCATCATCAAACCTGTCATTGTTTATAGTTATTAGGCACTTGCTTTGTTTTCACCGCTTTTTTTCGTCGGCATCGCATTGCAAATTACAGCTTGTCAATTAACAAAGGACCTGAATTTATTGTCGGTCCTGCAAAGGCATCATGAAACGTGCCGCAGAGCAGTATGACGACTCGACAGTAAGCTTTTACAATGGTGTCGGTTATCTCAGCTTTTGCAGTCAACACTGAGGTCTGAACTTCCTGAACTTCAACTGAAGCGCCGCGCATCAACCTTGGCAATGTACCCGTAGATTGTCTTGCGGCAGGATGTGAGGGGGCTATTCACTCTTAGTAACCCCAAAATGATCGGTCATATAAAACTTTGGCATATCATCAGTATAAATTATAGAGCTCTGTCGTCAGACATTCCGTATATGTTTGGAGAATTAATAGCCCACATACCGATCAAAGAATACTGAACACATACAAAGCCACAGAAAAAAATATTCTATGTAGGACCCACGCTCACTCTGTATAGGTGAAGAACAAGCAGCGTAGCCATGGTAGCCTACTATTCAACTCTCGTGTTTCAATGATCGTCATGAAGAACATGTATTCATGAAAAATGTCAAAACATAGCTTGACATCCACATTACTTCGTACACTCGTCAGGAAACGAGATGTTCACTCAGTACATCACGATGATGACTATATAGATGCTGTAGAAATGGTAATTACGATAATCATATAGGTTTCCACATCCTATTTCCCCAGAATTTTTCCGATAATTCAAAAGAAAAACCGGTTAAATTTCGAGCGAATAAGAATGCTTACAGAGATCAAAATCAAACAGTTACAAAAGCTCATTCAATCAAATTTCATTAGCATGCAATTTCAGGATTTCTCCCATAATACCCCCCCCCCAAAAAAAAAAAAGAGTCCGAATTAAGAATGCACATAAAATGCATTCGCACCAGCACCACCCTGATGACGGTGAAAGGACTTCAACTTAAAGAATAGGCAAGTAATTTCAAATTTAGGCAGCACTTTCTCTCCCCACTTCAGTATTTTTAGAACTCTTCAACTATTTAAAAGTAAATTATGCAAACCATTAATATGCAGCTTGAAATGGAATCTTTGCCTATGATGAAATTTATCATTCCTCTGGCGTGAAATCCCTAGACTACTAGATCATCTACTGATATAAAACGACAGTAAATGTTCAAAGAATGAAAATAAGCCATGAGAGCAGAGAGTTTTGCAAAAATCGTTAATACTTGAACGATTTGAACTTTACTCTGATGAAATTGGGCGGGCAACCCATAATAACGATAAAAATGGCAAAAAATTACAATAAAAAACGCATATAAACACACAGCATGCACAAGATCGACAATTATTTATGACTTAATTAAACTTGTAAGCCTATATAAGTTTCATGATGGTATTCTTTCTTATCATTCTCACGTGGAAACTTATGTTCACACAAATCAACAGAAACTGTGTCATTCACCACCTATTTAATGCAAAACCATAAAGAAAACTCTGGAAATACAATTCAGATGAAACTGGTCCAAACCATTTTGGGATTATGCAAACTCCCTTTATTTCTGCACTAATCACGGAGGAGATACTGCAAAATGGGTATTTTCAGCACAGCTTTAAACAAATATCATACAAAATCTTGCAAAACTGTTTTGTCTTGTACTGTGTAAGCAAACACTCAAGCGTCAAAGATAGTCGCGTGTAATGAGAGGTAAGTTACTTTGATCAAGATTTTGGCAAAACAATGGCAAAGATTACGCACGTGGACATGTTCGTCTTGTCCATTCAAATCTCTAATACGCGGCGCTCTTCATTTAATTGTCACGCCCATGGAACCGCCATTGTTCAATAGATTGTTCTGATGCGGCTTTTCCTCACACGAAACGGAACAATGCGGGACGGTCGACAGTCCATATCATCAGTGCACGCGCGGTCCAACAAAGCGGCTCCTGATTAGAGAAGAGTTCCGAATTCTAAAGAAGTTCAAATTCATGAAATTCTAAAGAAGTTTTCTTTCTGCACAGTCCCTAGTATATACACACACTGATGAAAAGCGGAGCCGGTCATTGGCCCACCGGGCTGTAGAATAATGCAATAGTGCCTAATTTTGCTCAGCAGTATCATTCTTACTTGAGCTCTTCTTGGACGAAGACTTACCTCGACGCTCTCGTACGCTGTCATTCCCTGCTGCTTACAGTATTACAGAGATTATACACTCCGAACCAGTTTACATTCATCTTATTAAATTTTCTTCATTTGAGCACTCAGTTGTCGGGCAGTCGCAATGTAAGTATTTACACATCTGATTTTTAGTCTCAACATCATGTCAATTTCGACAACTCTTCTCTGTTTTATTCTCACATGTTGTACTATTTAATTCATAAATCTATTCACTTAACATTGATAATCAAGTTATTTCTCCTTATTCTTGATACAGGATGCCGGTCCGTCAACTTCCAGCTGGCCAGTTGGTTCCGTCAGTTTCCACTTCCACCAGCGCTCTACATCCGTTTCCCTCGATAACCGTGGCCACCTACGAGCCGGACTTCAACAGGGCGATCGCTTCCGTCATCTCGTCTCGTCACACCGGTCAAGCGACATGTCGCATATTCAACTGCGGCGTCACCAACTGCCCGCTGTGTCCGCCCTCGTCCCTCCCACGTGATCGACGACAGGACATCAGATCTCACACGAAGACATCGTCATCAACGTCCCGGCCGCCTGTCGTGAACTGGTTGATTGATGAATCGAAGTCCTCTCTCTCGTCACTACCAAAGGCTTCCTCGTCCAAACCATCATCTGGCGATCGGTGCAGTCCCACTTCTTCGTCGACGCACTCGCGATCCGTTTCACTCACGTCCCGTCTGCGTGTCGGCTCGATGTCAGGTGACACTTCCTCGAGTGACATCGGACAGCGGTCCGCGAAGCGACGGCAGGTATCCAACGGAACCATCGGAAATGCGCCGCACTGCGGTCCCAGACCTGCCCCGACAGTTCCTTCTGGACAATGGTTTCGAGATAACTATCACCCTCCCTCCAGCGTCTGTCCGAACCGATTCGCCCTGTTCCCCCCGAAGACCGGTTCCCGTAGCAGCTCTTCTCACGTCGTGTCGGATTCACCACGTCCAGCCGTCAATGCCCCACTTCGACCCCGCCGTTGTCCCGATTGTCAGCGACGTCGCAGAGACTTGGTGAAGCTGTGGCGAAAGCACCGAGCAGTGTCGACAAAAGCGTCATCGGTCCGTGCTGGAACGAACTGAGACTCAACAACAGCGGAGATGTCCGTTGTTGAATATTACAGGCAGTTGGAATCATACAGTTTCACCACCAAAGCAGATCCGGTGATGAGCCCACCTGTTTTTGCTGGTGTCATATATTGTATGAGTATGTGCCGTTAATTTTGTATCCATGTTTGAACAAAATGTGTCATTTCGGTAGTGTTTAAATAAAGACTCGGTGTGCGAGTTTTGTTTTCCAATTCAGTACGTGTGGTCTAATCATTTATCTATATGTTAGTCTCTAGTGTGTAAACTCGCTGACATACTCTTTATGGATATAGTTGATTGTAACCTCTCTATCAAGATTTTGGACGAGGATAGCTCTCAGAATTGTCCACAAGTAATGAATAAAATATCTTGGATCCATCGGACTGAACAATTATCTCTATACACTTATGGAAAGACAGCTAGAAAATAATGGGTTCCAAACGAGTTGTGTGTGTCTGTGTGTGTGTGTGTGTGCATGTATTGTGTTGGTATGTCTGTGTGTTGTGCGTGTGTGCGTGCGCGCGCACCCATGCCATTGGATGACATGAAAAGTGGCAGTGTGATCAGAGGTTTTCTATAACACTATAACACTTACACTGATTTTGTACTTCGCATCTGGACGATTCAAAGTATAACTGAAAGAATACGGAAAGAGCGTTTGAGAAAGCATGGTGTGTGTGAATAAAATTCTACTCGGGGTCAAATTCAGTGTACAAAACAAAATCCAACAACAACAAACGCAACGACATACATAAGACCTGCAAATCGATGTGTGTGTATCAAAGTGTGATATATACACACACACACACACACACAAATATATATATATATATATATATATATATATATATATATATATATATATATATATATGTATATAGATAATTACATATATATATAGATATAATACATATATATATATATATATATATATATATATATATACATATATACATACATACATTGTATATACTATATGTGTGTGTGTGTGTGTGTGTGTGTGTGTGCAAGGGGAAAATGAGGATTAAAAAAAATTTAGTTCTTCAAGATAATGCAATTTACAGACCGCTTTTTTTAGTATATCACACAGGTTCAAGTAATTTAGGTGAGGGGAGCATTCATCGACAAATTTAGCAATAATATACAGCAATGCCAACTCAGTAAGCATACGCGCGCGATCACGAATGTCACATTATTTAGATGAAGTTGAATTTTGTCAGACTCGTTGGCAAATTACTCTGTATAAGATTTCCTGCCGTATTTAAAGTTTGATTCGATGTGTCAAACACACTATTTTCTTATACGTACAAAATACCCTTAGCTTTTGTAGCGGAACATTTTGTCTAACACCGTTTGTCGCTGTCCTTTTACAATAATGATTTATGGCTCATGCTTTATCCCAAATAATTGTATGTACAGGGAATGGTTGGCAAATATCGGAGGTATACTGCAGTGTGCGTGCGCAGTCACTTTAGTTATACTTACTATTCTAGTTTTTGTTGTCAATATTGTACGTAAATACTCGTTATGTTTGTGTACTATAGCCACCTTTGCTTGTGCACATATTTTGTATTATCTACAAGGCTGCCCGCCTATAGGATAAACTCTAGCTCTATAAACTCGGCATTCTTTAACTTGTATTATATCTTTGCATTGATAGATTTTTTTTATTGTTACAATTTTGATTAGTTTGTAATTCAAATTCAATAAAAAATAATAACTGAACATATTTATGACCCACATTCAATTTATATACAGCCATGTATAATCTTGCTTCGCAAGAACTGTTTTGTCACTTTTTCATGAGGTTTGTCCGAAATGGCATCAAACGCATGCACAGTGAATTCTAATATGGATATTTTGAAGTCGGTAGGGAAGTGTGAAATTATTTCATCACCCTATTCTACAGTCCTCAGAGACAAATTTCATTGGTACATTCATCGGGTGCACGTCACGAGACCGACACCCACGAGTCATCCAGCCAACGAGTCACACTGCCCATAAGTCATACAGCCCACGAGTCATACAGCTCACAAATCATACAGCCCACTAGTTCTACAGCCCGCGAGTTCGACACTGGGTAAATAAGGCCCACGAGTTCGACATCAAGTAAATATGCCCACGAGTTATACAGCCCATGAGTTCGACACTATGCACAAAAGGCTCACGAGACCGACACTATGCAAATAAAGCCCACGACACCGACACTACGCAAACAAAGCTCACGAGACCGACACCAGGCAAAATAGGCTCACGAGACCGACTCTAGGCAAAGAAGGCCCACGAGACCGACAGGATGAACAGCGCCACCTATAGACCAATTAATCGTATAGGGTGTCCAGATAATGGCATAAGGAAGATAATGAAAGATGGAAAAAGAGAGTTGCTAGGGTATTAACCTGTCAATTGCCCTCCCTCACCCCCTGAACTGTTCAAGATCTTTGTGTTTGCGTGTGTGAGTGTTTGGGGTAAAATAAACAAAATTCAGTAAAAGTGCATGAGATGTTTCAACATTCATTTCGATAATGCCAAAACACTCTTATTTCCCTTTCCGCAAAAGACATACCGGTATGCACCTTTTACAAAAAATGATGTGGGCATTCAGATCAACCAACTAATAAAACAGCCAGCTGTGAAATGAAGTTTACAAATATATATATATATATATATATATATATTTCAGTGCACACCTGCTTTACATGATATAGAGGGGGAGTAGTCATCTGCGAAGGTGTTGATATAGTTTAAATTCACAGAAATAATAATTAGTAATTGTCTATTAAGGTAGCGTTAAGGATTCGGGAAAAGAAGATGCATCCATGAAAATAGCCATTCTATTTTTTGAAAAATGTACCGTTTTGAGGAGAATAATTTTACAAACACAAGTCACAAATCGAGGTGAATCGCGGTATAAAACGTTTTCATCCGTTCAATGTCATACATTATGGCCTACAGTTACAGAGAATATTACAAATTGAACTCTAAGAAGGCTAGAAATTGGGAAAGCCTATTAAAAATAGCACGACGGCATTTGAAATTAAACCATATAAATCTTGTCCTGTATTATCTTTTTTTTTTTTTGGGGGGGGGGAGGGGGTCTCATGAAAAGGACAATTTTATTTAAAAAAAAGAAAAAACGGTAACAATGTCGCTCCCGCAGCGTGACAGAACTGCCCCTTAAAAGCCACACTTGCTGTAGAAATACGTACTTGATGTAGATGATTATTATGTAGATAGTGCTGTTCAATTAGTTACAGTCTCTCGCTTGATAGCGTGACGTAATTGCACCCGCCAGTATGTAATTTTCCCCTTAATGGAACACCCTGTACAGGTACATTATTATTTGTAATTGACATGTAGAAGGCGCTGTTCACCTTGTCGGTCTCGTGGGCCTTCTTTACCTAGTGTCGGTCTCGTGAGCCTCTTTTGCGTAGTGTCGGTCTCTTGAGCCTTTATTGTGTAGTGTCGGTCTGGCGGGCTTAATACTTTGCTTAGTGTCGGTCTCGTGAGCCTTTTGTGCGTAGTGTCGAACACATGGACTGTATGACTCGTGAGCCGTATAGATGGGCTGTATGACTCGTGAACCTATTTTTGATGTCGGTCTCGTACGTGGACCGTGTGACTCGTGGGTGTCGGTCTCGTGGGATGACCCCGCCAAAACGAGTTGTGTGTGTATGTATTGTGTTAGCGTTAGTGTTAGTGTGTGCTAGTGTGTGTTAGTGTGTGTGTGTGCGTGTGTGTGTGTGCCCATTATTATATTGGATGACGATTACATAAGGAGGAATACTACAGGCAGTTGTGACCAGAGGTTTTCTAATACTAACACTGCCTTTCATACTTCGCATCCTGACGAATCGAAGTATAAAGGCCTCGGCGCATTGGCGATCACGGTAACGGCGACGGTCCGGGGTTTTTTTAATGTTTTTTATTATTATTATTATCATCATTATAATTATTATTATTATTTTTTTTATTTTTATTTTTTTTTTTTGCAGTAGTGGGCCAAAAGGAACCATGTCTGGTTTGTTACAATATCACTTCCCCGGTAATAATTTTGTTACAAAAATAAATATTCAACTGGTAATTTTGTTGCGCTTGATTCTGATATAAAAAAAAAATAAAATTTTGGGTGATTTTGTACCGAATTATTGATTTTTATTTTTTAACACAACCAGACATGGTTCCGTTTGGAGCACCATAGCTAATATTCGGACCATTACCGTTACCGTCCTTAAAGAAGACCTCCGGGTGACTTTCAGACGTTTACAGTTTTTGAACAACTGTAAATGGGTGATACCCAGTACAGAGTTTCAGAATTGATAGTGATTGGAATGAGGATTAAGAATGTTTTCAAAATCTGTAACAAATTGCAATGAACAAGGATGATGATATGGCAGCCTCACCATAAGAATGCATGAGCTGGGGCTCAAGGAAGCAGGACAAAAGAAGAAGGCATGCATAATCACTACACAAGTGAACTTTCTAAAATGCTGAAATTTCTGAAATACATGTATATGAGGCTCCTACGTCATCAACACAGTTCAGTGTAATTTGTTCAAGATTTTTTTTTTTTCAAAGATTAGTCAGGAAGAAAACGGAAAGAGGGTCTGAGAAAGCATGGCATGTGTGCGTGTTTATTTCTTCTATTTTTCTTCTTTTTTTTTGCGCGCGGGGTACAGAGCAACCTGAATTCGTCGAGGGCACTTTTGTTTTTCCGATATTTTATATCTATATTTGGTCATGTGGAATACAGTAGTAACTGATATAAACAAACTCGAAAGCAAACGGCGAAACAGCCAGTGACACACTTTTGATAATTACGAGTTTGCAAGTGCTTCGATAAAAATCGCCACCACGAGTAACCATGGAAACATCATTTCTGTATACTCCTTGGACAACCCTGTGAGAACACACTTTGTTTCAAGAGCGACGAATTGTTAACCCATTCTATACTGAATTCTGAAAGCACGATAGACGTAATACACAGACCACAAGGTTCCCATAGGGAATGGGTTAAAGAGCGTGCAGTCATCAAACCTATCAAAGGGTCATAAAATACGAAAGGATATAATACGACTGCGGTGATGGCCTTAAAACTGATACGATGTCCGAAAAACCCCGCAACAAATCCTATAATAGTTAAGATGACGGAACGCTGCCATTATTACTATTATACAACTTCTCCTACCCTGAAGTGGGGTTACAATCGCCCGAACACAATATCGCTTATTTGCACAGACTGACGATTGGCACAGAAAACCCCATAACAATTAAATATATCCAAAGGCGCCCCGTCAAAGATACAAAAAAAAAATATATATATATATTTTTTTTTTCTTATAAGCGGTCCTGTCGGTAGATTGCAAAGAGTTTACAGGACTCTTAGGAATACGCAGTTGTAATCGTAGATGCCCCTTTTCATGCAAAAAGCGCGTATACTAAGAACAATAATTACAATAGGTAATAATTTACGATGGTGTTTCTACCGCGCCTGGCGTGCGTGTTCCTATGCAAACGTTTCCGGAGCTTTTGCTGAAATGGCGCGCTTTTATCGCTGTGTTACTGGCTTACCGAGTGACCAATAAACAGTTTATTGATTTTTCCTGAAACGACCAGTAATAATAATATAAGATTCTTCTCCCTGGAACTATGATATTCGCTTTTGCACCACGACCATCATAGTAATCACGTACAGTCATGCCTGCCATAGCCTGGACGTCTTTTATTGTTATAGCGGGTAAGAATTCGATTCTTCTGTATAGTGTTAGAAACAAAAGGGAGGTCTTCGAGAAGGAAATTTAATATATTTCTTCTTTTTATTAAATCAAAAGACAAGCAACATTACTATGTTCCGTGTATGGTCTTTAAAAGATGGATGTAATAACATAATCTTGATTATGAGAACATGAATAGTGGACCAGTTGAGTCATTGTTCAGATGCGATGTTCTTATGCCAGCATCAGTTGGTATACAGGAGATAATGACAGTTATGGTAGTGACATTATCAGCATTGATAACAATTATGGTAGCAAAGTGAATAAAAAATGCTTATAAATATTATATGCGTAACAATGTTAAAAAGTGTTGTTGTGTGCTGACAGTAGTTGAAATATTGGTACCTATTTAGAAAATTTAAACTTTTGATCATCGCAACTGTGGTGAATAAAACAAGGAAAACAAATCTCAGAAGAGATTACCAATTCACTTGTCGCAACATGGACATTATTTGTATGTTGTAATGACCAATGTTGTAATGTGTGTAGATACAAGTCAACGCTGATATTGCAAATATTGCAATGTTTGTATTTCCTGTTTTACTTACTACATGAAAATGAATGAATCAAAATGAAATTAAATTGTAACTGAATTGAAAATGCGTGTTGAACTGATGTATTTTTTGTCTGACCGGGTCCAGTGCTTTTTCAAGGAAGTAACCAGGAGGGAGTAATGTACGAGGACTGTCACGCATTGTGGTACGTGACGACTTTCAGGCCAAGCCTTCCGGTCATGCCAAGCTCGGCCAACCTCCCGCCCTTACTACGAATAGCCCATCTACGCCCTCGAACCATTTGTAAGACCATTTGGCTAACCTACGGACAGAGTGAGCAAAATTGTTGTTGTTAGTTTTTTTCTGTCTCTCTCTCCTTTATCTTCCACTTGTTTTTTCTCTATCTATCTATCTATCTATCTATCTATCTATCTATCTATCTATCTATCTATCTATATCTATCTTCTAATTATTCACGAATATATGCATGCATGCATTCATCTATCTATTTTTCCTTCTTTCTTTATAACCTATATCTATAATGCATATATTTCGCTAATCAGCCATCAAATCTAATCAATATTGATTATTCTGTTTGGTGATGATTTATAAGCAGTTTGATGCTCAGTTATTTAGTCGTTGGGTTTGTATAATGAAAATTTCTGTATGGAACGGTAATTGTTTTTGTTTTATGAGTTATTCTCCTTTTACACAATGACCATTTAATCTAAAAGAAGACAGATCTCTGTTAAAAGAGGTTCATTACACGAACTTTATTGAGAAAGGTCAAATAAAGGTAACATTCAGTTGAAAACATTTGAAAGCACAGACTTATACGCAGATTTATAATAATGAACCTCAAAGTTAACAAAAGGAACATACTAAATTCTCTTAACATCTTATTCGGGTTTCATGTTATGATGAATTTTATGGAAGCATTTAAACTAATGATTCCTTCTTTGAGTTGTGTTTGGATGTATCTCATACCGTTTATGACCGAGAGTGAATAACCATGATATTTGTCATGACTATTACCACCAAAAAACCCCAAAAACAACAACAACAATTGATCGATGGTATTTAGTTCCTTCTATGAAGGGCAATAAGGAATGTTAAAGTTTCAGTCCAGACCAGGGGGTGTTTCATAAAGCTGTTCGTAAAGTTACGAACAACTTATGAGCGACTGGCGATCAGTTCTTGCGCTGAATTATGGAAATCAGAACTGATCACCAGTCGCTCGTAAGTTGTTCGTAACTTTACGAACAGCTTTGTGAAACACCCCCAGGTTTCTAACTTTATTTGATGAGATCATTACAACCTATATGAAATATGAAATTCAAAGAGGAATTCAATGTTTATTATTTTGATGAAAATTGGTTGTGAAATGGCTGAGATATCCAAACTAAAGCTATCCTAATACACCTTTTATACTAGGACTGCTTTGTATTCGGATATCTCAGCAATGTCAAAACCGATTTCCACCAAATAAACTGTGAATTCCTCTTAGAATGTAGAACGGTATGCTCTGTAACATTCCATAAGTGGTTTTCTAGTATCTTGCAAAAAAACAAAACAAAACAAAGCTCATAATCCTCATGTCCACCAATACTATACCATCCCTTTCAAGCGCGCCGGAACACTTCTGTGTGGGTTTTTTGTGTGTGTGTGTGTGTGTGTGTGTGTGTGTGTTTTGTGTTTTGTGTTTTGTGTTTTTGTTTTGTTGTTGTTTTTGTTGTTGTGTTTTGTTTTGTTTGTTTGTTTTGTTTTTTGTTTGTTTGTTTTTTTTTTTTTGGGGGGGGGGGCAAAATCTCGACGGGGCACATTATTGTGACGGTGGGAGATCCTCGGCGAGGGAGCGAAGCGACCGAGCGGGGGTAGGGTATGGGAGGGGGGGGGGGATACCCCCTCCCACGGTAGTAATTTTTTGTAAAAACAGAGTACAAAAGTCGCGTTTACTGAGCATTTAAAAGCAAATTTCTTGGAAATTTCATTTTGAATGCTCTATTAACGCGACGTTTGTACTCTGTTTTTACAAAAAGTCCTTAACCATGGAAGGGGGTATCCCCCCTACCACACCCTTCCCCCGCTCGGTCGCTTCGCTCCCTTGTTCATTGTGTCAATATCAACCTTTCCGGCAGTTTCATTTAAATCAACTTTTTAAGTTATTTTGCACACAGACAGACATACAAACAAACAAAACAAACAAAAAACCATGGTTGAGGCAATTATGAACACAACGTAATTGTCTAAATAATGAATGAAATATTTTCTGATAAAATAATCGTAAATGCAATACACCTCGTGTGAATAAATGCTTTGATGCATGTAACATGATAGTTTTCGTAAAACTTGAACCATATCATTCCTCTGCTAGAATGTCGGTACCATAAAACCCTTCGGAAGCATCATTGCAAGTGTCCACAAAGCGAGAAGGAGAGCATTTTCTCAGGTAAGGTTTTTTAGGTCTTCTTAATTGTTTTAATTTACCTCCAGTTTACGACTCAACTTTGACAGACGCAATCCTGCTGGTGATGTTTGTTATTCCGAAGATTTGTTAGTCCGGAAATGAAAAAGAAGTTACATACTAACGAGTCTTAATTCGGAATTACGAACTTTACTTCGTTTTCGGATTAACGAACCTTCGGAACGACGAGCTGTAACCACTCAAATAAAAATTATTGGTGCATTTCCGACCAGCTCGTCCAGGCATGGTTGTAAAATAAAACGCGGGCACCGAACATGATGGTGGAAAGAAGACCTTCTAAGACGGCGAATTTTATGTGGGCACTTGGGAGAGTGGTCGTCTTGATATTCATCCTTATAATTTATTTACTATCAATAAAAGAATGGGTTATTCTTTATTCTGCAACAAAGGTAGTTTGTAAATGAAAATATTAATGCCGATCAAAGATAGAGAACAACAATTCAAGCAGTTGATCTACTCATCTACAAGAAAGTTTATTGAAAGTTGAGGGGTAAAAAATGAAAATCAACTTCCATCTATTTTCAGGCAATCCACAATTTTAATGGGCCTGACTCATTTTCAAACCCATATTAAAAAAAGAAACCGAACTGAATCGACTAATTTTGTCTACTTTCCTTTCCTGTTTTTAATGCATCGATAGCCTGAGTGCATGCAGTGAAATTATTTGAATGACTGGTGTTAGAACCAAGCAGAAATAGGCGTGACATACAGGGTATAGGTCTATTTCCATTGTTTTTCAGGGTGCTGTTCGTTATTTCGAAGGTTTGCTATTCCGAAGGTTCGTTATTCCGAAAGTTCGTAAATCCGAAATACACAAATTCCCTTTACCTAGAGGTTCGGTAATCCGAAAATGAAAAAGGGTTCGTTAATCTGAACATTTGTGGCGTTATTCCGAAGGTTCGTTATTCCGAAGATTTGTTAATTCAAAAATGAAATTCGGAATAACGAACCTTCGGAATAACGAATCTTTGAACTGAAGAGCCTTCGGAATAACGAGCCTGCGGAATAACGACTTGTAACCGGTTTTTCAAGCCCTCCCGATAACCAAATGTTCGTTCCTATGTGGCCACAGATCCGGACTATCCAGTCTGCCCGTATGAGATCTTTCCGGAAATGGGCAACACGGAGTCCCGCGGATACAAACTCGCCTTTCCTCTCGAACGAGTACCTCTCGGCGTCTTGTCGGTTGCATTCTCCTTCCGGGGTAAAGGTCTTATCGGCTTTTCTTCGAATGACAAAATCTCAGCGCCTAGAGTCGTCCTGTTCGGTAAGGCTCACAATGAATAATAAGCCACTTCTAATTCCACTCTGCGCATGAGTAAAAAAAAGAAGTATCATTTATACAAACAGGTATGGTTGGTCTTTGATTCAGGGAAATAAGCAGTTGGGCCCTATTTCATTAAAAAAAAAAAGTTGATATGATAGTTACTCATGCTGGAATGGCAATTATCATGGTAACAAGTATCCAGATTCCTGATTGGATGTTGTAGGAAGTTGACATTCCAGCAGACGCTGCTATCCTAACATCGTTTATGAAATAGGGGCCCTAATGATGAAATGGTTATTCAGATAATCCGTACAAACTATACTTGCCAACACATCCACATGTTTTCTCTTCACAGAAATCGAAGCCATGCTATTTTATAGACATGTTATTGATATGAACATTATTGAAATCAAGTCTTCAATCTCTGTTTATTTGTCAGCTTCTGTAACTTCATGAGCACGTGACGATCCAATCCCGTTTGGTTAGTTACTATTATGATAATAGGAAAATTAGTAGATTTACCTTTCATGTTTCATTAATATCAGACGGTTATATTTAATCATAATTAAGCACGATTCGAACCTTGACTTTCATTTGTTTGTCCATTCTTTGTCATGCTTTATTACATTGCTGGTAAGAACAAATCTTGTGGAAGCAAAATGAATTGAAAACGAAGGATATTCTACAAAAATAGTTGATATAATGACGGATCGAAAATATCAACATTTTGATATCACCGGACAGGTAAGGAAGCAACTTTTTTAGTCAGAGATTGCAAAGCGGTGATAGAATCGGTTATGCAGTTACTGATTCCAAAGGTTCATAATTCCGAAGGCCTGATAATCCGAAATGAAAATAAGATTCTTTATTCCAAAGGTCTGTGAATTCGAAGATGAATCAAAGTTTGTTCCTCCAAAGTTTCCTTGATCCGAAATTGAAATAAGGTCCGTTATTCCGAAGGTTCGTTGGCACAAACCTCCTTTTCATTTGCGTATTAACGAACGTTAGGACCTAGCGAATTGTACCTTGGTGCTCCGACAAGCTTGCCAAGTAAACGGTTTTTCTTCTCTGATGTTCACTCAAATTTGCAGTTCTCTGCGAAAACTCGTCCTTCGCCCTGAAGCGATGCCCGAATTGTGCTCCGGAGTTGGCGTTTACTTCTGCTGAGTGGAAATGGCGAGATCTCTGCGTGGAGGGGAAGAGTGGCAGCCTGTACTGGGCGGACTTCGGAGCGGGGGTTTTCCGCCTAGGGACGATCAACATTTGGCTTCTCTTCAAGACCGTTCTAATCGAATGGAAAGACCCGACGCCGTTCAACGTCACCGACATCTTTGTGGGGAGTTCACATTATGACGCTGAATTTTATTTCCGCTGGAGGTGTGCGTGAAACACCCCCCCCCCCAAAAAAAAAAAAATGAAATTTAGCTAACCATGAGAACTCCGACGGTGATATTTAACTTGTATCAATACTTTGCATTAATAGTTTCTTTGTATTTTGATTTTTTCATTTTGTTATCTTTTTATTAGTAATTCAAATTCGATAAAAAACTAATTACTGTACAGATTTATCCACCACATTCTATTCACATACAATATTGTTTGAATGACAGTTCCATGAGGTTTGTCCTAAATGGTATCAAGCACATGCAAAGTGAATTCAAAAACAGTGTATGGATATTTTGTAGTTCGTATAGGGAAGTGTGAAATTATTTACTGTCACCCCATTCTGCATAGTCCCTCAGAGACAAATTTCATAGGTACACGAACACATCAATCACATTGCCTATTAGATGACAACCCTAACATCCTTCCCAAAACTTGGTGCGTCATACTTTCCGAAAAAAAAAAAAAAAAAAAAAAACGAGTGAAGAAAACTGTAGTGACGTCATCTCCTGCTGAGTGCTAGTTGTCCAGACAGCCGCACGGGGAAAAAAAATACTGCTTCGCTCCATAATGGCTCGCTGTTCTTATTTATTCCAAACTGACTTGTGTGTCAACCATGGTGGAGCAGGTGAAGCCAAAAAAAAAGAAGAAAAAAAAAGGCATACGGTCGTAATACACTGCATTATATATCCTGAACTTTACGTTATAAACCCACATTAAATTGCAAGCACTTATAATTGAATTCAGCTTCCTTTTTCTTAACTTTTCCTTTAAGATAGAATAACGAGAAGGGAATATTGGCGTTCTTAAAATAGCTCAATTTACGTCACACGTAAAGCTGTTTCCGATAATTGCGTCTAGTCTATAACGGTCCAGCGCCCCATATCCAATGACCTTCAAGTAATCTTGACCTAGAACAGAAACGCGTGAAATTGTCAATCTGTCTCCTCTAATGCATTCACATCACTCAAAATACGTCACAGAGAATTAAAAAAAAGAAGATTTTTATGAGGATATAGTGGTACAGTGTTTTGGTATCCCTGACGATCCTTTCTCTTGTTTTTCGATCATGATGATCTATCTATCATGTATAAAGAATTAGACGGAATCAAGATATAGCGTGCTTTTGTTTTGAAAGTGTACCATCGTTTACCTTTTGTGGAGACTTCATACATTGTATGTCGGTGTAGAATTCATAGAAGTAAATATGTAATGTACAAAGATAAAAAATTGCACGTTCCATTTTAAATATTGTAACTCCTTACAAGCTGATAATACATTCTATGCTTATAAATCGATAGAGACTAGTATAGGACCTACATGAATGTGAGAATTGATGTCATAACCTCTATTTCAGTAACTTTGCGTACATGCAGCCCTTCTATGTTTATAGGTTACAAATTCAATCCACTATATTCTCTAACAGTCAGTGTTAAATTTTTGAAATTCGCTTTGGACTTGGGCTGTGCTGTTTTCTAAAAACAGGAATGGATACAGACCCTTAAAATCTTCCTTACAAAATGCTGCCCCCTCGGTGAATAAAATTGTTCCAATTTTAGCCCAACATTGAATGGTGTATCTCAAAATTGATTAATTTGGTCAAACACGAGAAAAAAAAATATCAGAGTCTCCGACGGAGATTTGATAAATCGGAGCCGTCACATTTGATCACCTTTAAAAAGGTTTAAAAAGAATAGCATACGGTTTCCTTTTTTTTTTTCGCAGTTCAATAACTTTTGACCGATGGTTTGCATTTAATTTATTAAGTTTCTAACGTTGAAAAAGAACTTGCCCTGACAGTTTGTATACTCTAATCGATATATTTTAAATATGGGTTATCCTATGCTGTACAAAGCTAAAGTTTATTTCACGTTTAGCTGTAATAAGGAGGAGAAGCAAAATGGGATATGGGTGATGCCGATTTCAGCATCGAATGCACGCAAAATTAACTCTCCCAAAGACATTATTTCCACAGCGCCCTCTTGCGATAGGGAACGATGGCGATCTTTGCAACTGATTGACAAATTGCCCTACATCGACGTAAAGGCCCGGTCCCACTGCACTTACGGATGCAAAGAGGATGTAAAGCGTACAAAAATCTTGCCATCCGTTGGAAAACGCTACGAATCCGCTGTGTACCCATCGCATACGTGTTTCATCCGCTCTATCCATCGAGCATCCGTCCACTGTGATTTCATCCGTGCAAAAAGTTTTAAGCTGCTTAAAACTTTTAGAACGGATGAACTTTCCGCTGTGTACGATGTAAATCCGCGACATACGAGCAACAAACGTTGTATGTCCGTGCGGCATCCCTTAAACGTCCGCTGCATCCTCTCTGCATCCTCTGGGCATCCTCGCAACTCACATCCGCTGCAGCTAAAAACGGAAAGAGGGAGGAAAGATATGGTACGTGGAACGTCTTTACATCGTTAACAGCACGTTAATAGAAAGGATGTAAGCGTATGCATCTCGTATATAAAGCATTTCGAAAGCATCCCCTCTGCATCCGCTCTGCATCCGCTCTGCATCCACTCTGCATCCGCTTTTTCTGCTATGCGTCCGTTTCGCAATTATCTCCGGTAACCCCTTCGGAGCTGTCATCCCCTTCCATCCGCTTTCATACGCTAGGCTTCCGATGAACATCCGTTTAACATCCCCGCTACATACTACCCACGTCCGTTCTATTTCCGTTCTGTTACCGCCAATTTTCGCCAATTTTGTCAATTTCTGGAGCGGATGTAAGCGGATGAAGCCATCCCCGAAATTTTGCTCGTCCGCTGTGTCCTTTCTGCATACGCTTTGTGTCCGTCGGCCAGTGGGACCGGGCCTTAAATAAGCACCGAATTGATCAGTGTTTTAGTAGTAGCCATGATAAAAAATCATGGGCGTACATACTCGAGCAGGATTCGAACCTACGACCTCCTGATCACCGGACAGGCGTCATCTCCACTAGACCACCGAGCTTTCGCCCGACAGCAAGTGTTGGTTCTAATCCTTATAGCATACAGCGGGTACTGCTTTGTTATTCAAATTCATGAAATTCTTCGGTCGAGATGTTTTCATTGCAACTGATTGACAAATTGCCCTACATCGACGTAAATAAGCACCGAATTGATCAGTGTTTTAGTAGTAGCCATGATAAAAAATCATGGGCGTACATACTTTTTTTATCACGTGTTGTGGGAACTTGTTCTTGATTCACAGTCCAGAGCTCTCTCTCCCTTCGCCCAGTGTAAATGGTAGTTTACACTTGATATGTGATAATACTGCCTTTCCATTGGAGCGAATGTAATATTGCTGCCCATGTCTGTTCGATTTTCTCTTGCCTAGTTGCCTTGTTTTGGTTTTTGTTTTGTTTTGTTGTTTGCCTTTTTCTGTTGAAATGTATGCAAATTGGTGTAACTGCCTACATTCCGTTTGATTGGCTTCTTGTTATTACTATTTCTATTTCTGTTCAAATGCATGCAAATTGGTTGCTATTTTGCTTTTATGTTACGTCTCATCAAGCCCTTGAAAAAGGCTGGTGAAAAAAGGCAAGACTGAACATCACTGCAACGTCTATACTGCAAGTTTTCCTTCCGCCACATAATATACCAATGATGCAGTACCCACCACGTACGAGGCCAAGCCCACTTCACATTATATATATATATATATATATATATATATATATATATATATATATATATATATGTGTGTGTGTGTGTGTGTGTGTGTGTGTGTGTGTGTGTGTGTGTGGGTGTGTGTCCAGAGTGTACGTACGTGGGCGTACGAGTTTACAGTATTTCATTTTTTTTTTTCCGCGGGGTAGGCCTACTGAGCGACCCGCATTCCTCGCGGACTCGTTTGTTTCCTTTTCTTATTATATTTATTTGTTTATTTGAAATATAGCAGTAAAATTTTTTAGTGCTTTTTTATTTTATCAAAAAAAAATTCTAGAAAGAAAACGGCTGATAACCCTATTTCAATAACCGTCAATATCTATATAGCGCACGCAGCTGACATTACGACAAGTTTACGAGTGGTTCAATAAAGATTGACACCAAGAGTGACTATGGAAACATAATTTTACCCTTTGACAAACTTGTGAAAACAGGATTTATTTAAAGAGCTACAACTTGTTTAAGAGAGTGCCCTCACCAAAGCTATCAAACAAAAGATCGTAGAATACGAAAACACCAACGACCGCGCTGATGGCCTTCAAACTGTTTACAAAGAACCCCCCTAGACCTAAAATAGGCAAGATTGTGTAATAGTGACAACATGTTATCACTGTAATGTAACTTCTCATTCCCTGAAATGGGATGCATTATATTGTAAAGACGTGAACATAATAAACTATCGCTGGAGTCTACATACATATACAAAAACTGGATGTAGTTCATATAAACTTCGATATTTGTCAATGGCGATAACAACCTAACGTAATTATACACCGGAATCTAGTAGTATAGCTTACCCCAACAGTACTGAACTACATATCAAATTTAACAGTGAGTAAGAGCTGGATGTAGAAGAACTGGACAGAAAAAAAAACCCCAATAAGAACAGCTTAGTTCCATCACATTATCATAGTAGTACCAACAATACATCCTACATGTTTTCGTTTGCTTGTAGAACCATGCCTTCCCATACCTGAGTGACCTGTTTTGATTTGCACAAATTCACTCATTCATTTTTTATTTGTTTTTCAATAATCTTTATTTGATTTCTATAATCTCACATAACAAAAACATCAACAAATTTTGATCAACTGAAAAAAAAAAGGATAAAAAAAAATCCATCGGTTCGTGACCCGAAAAACACACAGAAACAAAAACAAAAGACCCCCGTTTACCTGTCGTCCCCGTTTACATCTAAATCTGTGCACTTCAAAATACTTCTTCTAGTCAATTTATATTCATATTCTGTTGCAATATGTATTATCTCAAATAATAGGCATTAGAAATAAGAGAAAGTAGCAGAAAGTGAAAAAGAAAGAAAGCAGGCGTTAACACTAAGCCTCAGAGAAAAGAAAGAACAGAAGTTTGAATTCTATAAAACAATTCTATCTCCTTACTATACAGACCCCTGCCGCACTCTAAAAATCAAATGAATAGTTATCACTTTTTTTCCAGTTTAGTCACACATATCAAGTGATTAAAATATTCTCACTTTATCAAATGCAAAGCAAACTATCCTCTCCTAATCATTTGCTAATTGCCAATTTCTTTTCCTCTTTAATAGTTTCCCTTACCCTCCTCTAAATTACGTTGAACGATAGTAAAATGGCTGTATTTCTTGACTTAAAAATATATTTCAGCAAAATAATCAAAGAATTAACAAACTTAATTTATACACTCACGCACACGCACACACGCATATATATAATCATGTTTACACACACACACACACACACACATATATATATATATATATATATATATATATATATATTATACATACATTGTATTTCATTTTCTCGTTGAGGAACATTTACCCACGAACGAGTTGGCTATATGGACACAATGCATTAATTTGATTTGATTTGGTTTCTGCGTTATCTTTGTAGACATGTACACATTGTTGTAGTCTACATCTACGTTGTGAACACAATATTGGATAACAAAGGTGTACATTGTATATCCTCTACATAGAACACATGCATCATGCTAACATTGATATCCGGAGAGCAGCATTGTTTTCATAGGTTTCTTAAAAGAATACGTATAAGACTCTATATTTCGAATATCACAAGGAAGAACGTATCAGATTTCGGGTCCGGTGTGTCTGATATATTTCAGAGCCATCGCCTTTTTTTTTTTTGGGGGGGGGGATCATATAAGTGACAATTTTCAAATTGTCCCGCAGGCTGAGAGTATAATGTCCTTGTTCAAATGAAATATGGAGAGAAAAAAAAAAGAAGCTGGTAACTGACCATTATACAAACAAAATATTGACTTTCTTTTGTATGAGTATCGTTGCTATATTGTCATAACCTCTTGTGGTTGCCCAGACGATGATACTTTAAGGAGATCATGTACTAGTAATTGAAGTGGTCTGTGATCCAAGTGTCATTTTAGATGATACGAACAATTAAGATCTGTAAGAGCGAGTTACAGGCCGTGTCACGCCTTTTCGGGCAAGCTACGCCGGCTTGATAGCGAGGAGGTAGTTTCCAGCACGTAGAAGATTTTCAGCGGGCGAACAAGAATGTTTGCAATTTTCGCACTTGTTTCTTACCTACTAGACGCGTGCTACTTAGCTTCTACTTACTTGCGTGCATTCCGTGTGACCTGCGTGAGAGCTTTGAAACCGATCCGTTTTCTGTTACGAGCGATTTATGGGTACTGAGAAGTACTTGCGTTGGAGCTGCCTGCGAGGTGCTGCCGGTAAGGCTCTCCTACTGGTGTTCTGCGTGTATCTCTGCAAGCGAACCCCCTCGACTCACTCAGAACAAATTTTGAGCATGCTCAAGGCCTTGTCATACCGTATCTGGGGAAGTTTTGAGGCTTGACTTGCGGGGAAACAAATTCGCTCTCCGTAGTTGGTCCGCACCTGACAGTACCTAGCGCGTATCTCGCCTGTAGTTGCCCGGAGGTGCTCACGCAAGTCCGATTTAACCGCAACTAAGTTTTGAGCACGACCAAAAATTTTTCCGGGATGCCCGGAGAGGTCCACGCAGAATGCCAGTGGGAGGCCTTTAGCGGCAGCATTTCGCAGGCACCTCCCACGCAGGCACTTCGCAGTCCCCGTATGCAGCCAAGATAATGACATTCCGTAGGCCACTTTGCCATTCCTTCAGAGGAATTCCATCACTGAGTTGTCAGCCCCCACGCGACTGGTACAAAGGTCACACAGTATACCCGCAAGTAGAACGCGTCCAGCAAGTAAGACACATGCACTGTGTCGCCCAAATCCTTGTTCGCCCTCAGAAATTGCCGTTATGCTGGAAAATCCCTACACGCAACAAGCCTGCGCCCGGAAAGGTGTGACAGGGCCTAAACATGGTTGCGGGTAAAAAGATTTGCGTGCACAACTCCGGGTGACTACGGGTGAGATACTTGCAAGGTACTGTCATGTGCGGCTCATTCCGGGGACCTCCGGGTAGTAAAAATTGTTCTTTGCAAGTCGCACGCAAGGCTTGCCCGGAAAGGTGTGACACGGCCTTAAAAGGTGTTTTTACCCCGCGCCAGGCGTGCGTATTCCAATGGAAACGAATCCAGTGCTTTTGTTCAATGGCGCGCTGCAATAGGTGTTGCTTCTTTATTGAATGGCCCATTAACGCAGTTTATTGATTTTTTTCCCCTGAGACGACCAGTTTAATATATCATATTCTTATCCCCGGAATTACTCAGATAATTATTCATTTAGCACTGCGGCCATATGCACACAATCATGTCTGCCAAAGCCTTGGCACGTTTCATCGTTATAGCGGGTAAGTTACCTCAAAGATCGTGTTACTGCCGGCAACCAGAGGTAGCCTGGTGGGGTGTCGCAGCCTGGAAAGTAGTTGATGACAGGTTTAATTCCGACTGGTTCCTTTACCCCAACATGTTTGTTAAAAATGTAGATCAGCAGTTGCATTTTTACACATTTTTATTTGTAGAGAGGGAGACAAAACTGACGAAAACTCATCACAAAATACTTCTAATAGAAAAAAGCAGCATTTGAGAAGGGAATTTTCAAAAAAGAATATTGTCAAATTCTATTGCATTTTGTTGTATCCTGAAATGTGTGATTATTATTCCCTATTTTGGTACCTATGAACTACAAGTTCTTTTTCTTTTTAGTTTTAATTACAGGTTCCTCCATGTTTTCCCTCTGTTTTTGGTATGTCTTCAAATTCAGAAACAAAAGAAAAAAAGTACGCGATTCATAGTCACTAATTGGAGTTTATTTTATTCAATCATATAAGTTCACTTATTAATTAGAATACAAAGAGATGCTCCGTATCTTACTTATCGTTGGTCATTACATAATACCAATGATAATTACCAATATGGATATTTCGATAATTCATTTTCATCTCTGATTGCTTCATAAAAATTTTTAATTGCTTTACATTGATATGGTATCGCATATTGCGTTGCTGCATGTATTCTCCATGTGGAAATATGGAAATTAAGTGAACTGAATTGAATTGTGTATACGTGTGAAAGTGATGTGTTTCTGTGTGTTACCATCAGTGCTTTTTCAAGGAGGTGACCAGAAAGATAGACAATTCGAGGAATGTCGTAGTTTGTGGTACGTGACGACTTTCAGGCCAAGCCTTCCGGTCAAGCCAAGCTCGGTCAACCTCCCGCCCTTACTACGAATAGCTCATCTACGTACCCCAACTACTATCTGCAACCGCCTTTGGACTACTTACAGAGGCAGTAAGCCCCCTTTTTTCTTTCTTCCTCTCCTTTTCCCTTCTCTTCTTTTTATATGCCTATCTCTCTGGTTACAGCTCGTTATTCCGAAGGTTCGTTATTCCGAAGGCTCTTTATTCCTAAGATTCGTTATTCCGAAGGTTCATTGTTCCGAATTTCATTTTCCGATTAACCGATCTTCGGAATAACGCCACAAATTTTCGGATTAACGAACCCTTCTTCATTTTCTGATTAACGAACCTCTAGATATAGGGAATTTGCGTGTTTCGGATTAACGACCCTTCGGATTAACGAACCTTCGGAATAGCGAACCTTCGTAATAACGAATAGCACCCATCTCTCTATCTCTCTCTCTATCTACCTATTATCTATCTGTCTGTATAATAATCATCCATAAAATTAATACAATATGCATACATGCATCTTTCCGTGTTTCTACATAGCCATCAAAATTTATACAATCCGTATATCTTACTATTCATCAATCTCAAACATTTGTAATTATGTTCATATTCATTTATATTCTCTTTGTAGATGATTTCTAAGCAATTTAATGCTCCTTTAAAGTCGTTGCGTTTGGAGAATGAAAATCAATCTATGGAACGATGAATGCATGCTCTTACTTTATTAATGATTTTCTCTCACATAACTGTCCATGATCTCACTTTAAATAATATCTCTCAAACGAGGTTCATCGCTTGAAATATTTATACCCCTACAAAGTTTATGACGGTGATCAGGAGGTCGTAGGTTCGAATCCTGCTCGAGTATGTACGCCCATGATTTTTTATCATGGCTACTACTAAAACACTGATCAATTCAGTGCTTATTTACGTCGATGTAGGGCAATTTGTCAATCAGTTGCAATGAAAACATCTCGACGGAAGAATTTCATGAATTTGAATAACAAAGCAGTACCCGCTGCACGCTATAAGGATTAGAACCAAACACTTGCTGTCGGGCGAAAGCTCGGTGGTCTAGTGGAGATGACGCCTGTCCGGTGATCAGGAGGTCGTAGGTTCGAATCCTACTCGAGTATGTACGCCCATGATTTTTTATCATGGCTACTACTAAAAAGCTGATCAATTCAGTGCTTATTTACGTCGATGTAGGGCAAGTTGTCAATCAGTTGCAAAGTTTATGATGTTATGCCAAAATGATGCCATGAATTTTTTCCTACACACACAGACACACATACACACACACACACACACACACACACCAACGGCGTAAATCCATACTGAGGAGTGGGGGGGATGGTCACCATCACCACGATTACAAGCCCATAACCGGACCGGCGCAGCTTTTTTTTTTTTTTTTTTGGGGGGGGGGGGGTAGGGGGGGAGAAGCTTTGTGCCCCCCTCCCCCCCCCCCCACACACACACACTTTACAGGGATCGGATGCCCCACTCTTTTGCATGAAATATAAATTGGGAGAAAAGTGGCAGCAACAACATAAAGACTTTTTGTTCTTGTTGCTTTTTTTTTTTTTGCTTGTCAGACGACTTTCGGCGGAAAATCAGACCTTAAAAGTATGAAGACATATTTTTTTTTTTTTGGAAATATCTGTGAGAGGGAGCGGAACGACCGAACGGTGGAAGGGTGTGTATGGGGGGGGGGGGGGGTATCCCTCTCCCACACGAGGAAGATTTTGCATTTTCAGACCTGAAATTCAGCGATCTGGTGCTCACTTGTGGTGAAAATTTTGTTTTCTTTTCTTTAAAAACACAATAAGAAAATGAAATATTCACAATATATTATTGAATGACAAAATCGTGGTACTTCAGCTCTTGCTGTGCGACATCACTGTGAAGGCCTACTAAATAATGGGGCCTATCATCGGCGTAGACAGGATTTGATCTTAGGAGGAGCGGTTATGTGAGGGAACGAATCAAGCGAGGGGGGAGGGTATGGTAGGGGGGTTTCCCCCTCCTACGGTGAAATCTCTTAGCGCTGAAAATTTTGACATTTTTCAGTCCAAAAGCTGCCGTTTGTAGCTTTGGAAATTAAGGGGGGCACACCAGGCACAACTGCTGTCAATCACTGGCAGCAACATCAGGAGAATGGCATAGCGATTAAATGCGAGCGAGCGGAGCGAGTGAGCATGAAAATTTTAACAATTCACAGTCTAAAAAATGCCGTTTGTAGCTATACTTTTTCGCTTTGGAAATTAAGGGGGGGGGCCGCATCAGGCGCAACTGCTGGCAATTACTGGCAGCAACATCAGGAGAATGACATAGCAGTTAAATGCGAGCGAGCGGGGCGAGCGAGCTTGAAAATTTTGACATTTTACAGTCCAAAGACTGCCGTTTGCGGCTGTATTTTTTCGCTTTGGAAATTATGGGGGCACACCGGGCGCAACTGCCGGCGATCGGGCAGCAACATCAGAATGGCATAACGATTAAATGCGAGCGAGCGAAGCGAGTGAGCTTGAAAATTGTGATATTTTACAGTCCCACATGTCCTTTGTGGCTGTACTAGTATTTTTTCGCTTTGGAAATTAAGGGGGGGGGGGGGGGGGCGCACCGGGCGAAAACTGCTGGCAATTACTGGCAGCAACATCAGGAGAATGGCATAATGATTAAATGCGAGCGCGCGAAGCGAATGAGCTTGAAAATTTTGACATTTTCCAGTCCCAAAACTGCCGTTTGTAGCTATATTTTTCGCTTTGGAAATTAAGGGGGCGCACCGGGCGAAAACTGCTGGCAATTACTGGCAGCAACATCAGGAGAATGGAAAAATAATTAAATGCGAGCGAGCGAAGCGAGCGAGCTTAAAAAATTTTAACAATTCACAGTCTAAAAAATGCCGGTTGTAGCTATACTTTTTCGCTTTGGCAATTAAGGGGGGGGGGGGGGGGCCGCATCAGGCGCAACTGCTGGCAATTACTGGCAGCAACATCAGGAGAATGACATAGCAGTTAAATGCGAGCGAGCGGGGCGAGCGAGCTTGAAAATTTTGACATTTTACAGTCCAAAGACTGCCGTTTGCGGCTGTATTTTTTCGCTTTGGAAATTATGGGGGCACACCGGGCGCAACTGCCGGCGATCGGGCAGCAACATCAGAATGGCATAACGATTAAATGCGAGCGAGCGAAGCGAGTGAGCTTGAAAATTGTGATATTTTACAGTCCCACATGTCCTTTGTGGCTGTACTAGTATTTTTTCGCTTTGGAAATTAAGGGGGGGGGGGGCGCACCGGGCGAAAACTGCTGGCAATTACTGGCAGCAACATCAGGAGAATGGCATAATGATTAAATGCGAGCGCGCGAAGCGAATGAGCTTGAAAATTTTGACATTTTCCAGTCCCAAAAACTGTCGTTTGTGGCTGTATTTTTTCGCTTTGGAAATTAAGGGGGCGCACCGGGCAAAAACTGCTGGCAATTACTGGCAGCAACATCAGGAGAATGGCATAATGATTAAATGCGAGCGAGCGAAGCGAGCGAGCTTCAAAATTTTGACATTTGACAGTCCCAAAACTGCCGTTTGTAGCTATATTTTTCGCTTTGGAAATTAAGGGGGCGCACCGGGCGAAAACTGCTGGCAATTACTGGCAGCAACATCAGGAGAATGGAAAAATAATTAAATGCGAGCGAGCGAAGCGAGCGAGCTTCAAAAATTTGACATTTTACAGTCCCCAAACTGCCGTTTGTAGCTATATTTTTCGCTTTGGAAATTAAGGGGGGCGCACCTGCTCACAATCTCTGGCAGCAGCATCAGGAGAATGGCATAGCGATTAAATGCGAGCGAGCGGAGCGAGCGAGCTTGAAAATTTTGACATTACAGTCTAAAAACTGCCGTTTGTAGTTATACTTTTTCGCTTTGGAAATTTAGGGGGCACACCGAGTGCAACTGCCGGCAATTACTGGCAGCAACATCAGGATAATGGCATAATGATTAAATGCGAGCGAGCTTCAAAATTTTGACATTTGACAGTCCAAAAACTGCCGTTTGTAGCTATATTTTTCGCTTTGGAAATTAAGGGGGCGCACCGGGCGAAAACTGCTGGCAATTACTGGCAGCAACATCAGGAGAATGGAATAATAATTAAATGCGAGCGAGCGAAGCGAGCGAGCTTCAAAAATTTGACATTTTACAGTCCCCAAACTGCCGTTTGTAGCTATATTTTCCGCTTTGGAAATTAAGGGGGGCGCACCTGCTCACAATCACTGACAGCAACATCAGGAGAATGGCACAGCGATTAAAATGCGAGCGAGCGGAGCGAGCGAGCTTGAAAATTTTGACATTACAGTCTAAAAACTGCCGTTTGTAGCTATACTTTTTCGCTTTGGAAATTTAGGGGGCACACCGAGTGCAACTGCCGGCAATTACTGGCAGCAACATCAGGAGAATGGCATACTGATTAAATGCTAGCGAGCGAAGCGAGTGAGCTTGAAAATTTTGACATTTTCCAGTCCTAAAAACTGTCGTTTGTAGCTATATTTTCGCTTTGGAAATTAAGGGGGGCGCACCGGGTGCACCTGCTGTCAATCACTGGCAGCAACATCAGGAGAATGGCATAGTGGTTAAATGCGAGCGAGCGGAGCGAGCGAACTTTAAAATTTTAACATTTTACACTCCAAAAACTGCCGTTTGTAGCTATATTTTTCGCTTTTGTTTGTCCCACTTTTATTTGAGAACCATCCCCCCCCCCCCCCCATCGACGCCTCTATACATATATTAGGTTGCTTTTGCTAAGTGAAAGATCTGCTGCACACTCTTTGATAAATTAGGGAATATACGTCTATGTCAAAAGTGTACAAAGTTTATCCCTTATCCTGTATAACGGACCTTTTGCATGTTCATGATTGCAATACAACGATCTGGTGCATAGTTCTGGCGATATTTGGACAATTTTCCATTAAGAAAGTTCGAGATTTGTCCTCATCTCGGGAATTGCTTGGGGGATTTAATGATTTGTCTGTCTAAACACTTCCTTTGGGGCGGGACAAATGCCCCTTTGCCCCCCATAGATTCGACGTCCCTGATCTTCCCTTGGTATGCCCATAGATGTATCCTGACTGAGTCATCAGTCACTGTCGTTTCTCAGGAATGATTCAGGAAATGGAGGGGATTCAATTATGGCGATAAAGTTGTTGTTATTGTTTGTTTGTATGTTTCCGTACATATTCTGCAGATGGTCCCCAGTTACTCGCGTCATAGCATGTTTACATGTAGACCTATACTATTTGACGTTGTCAACGCCTGAGTCATACCTTACAGTGTATGTCGATGTTACTTTCTTCGCGAGCGAGCGAAGCGAGCGAGCGCTTGAGAAAATTATACATTTTCCTACAAGATAGAATACTGTTCAGCTCTGTTACCTGTCTGAAGGCCGGCGTACAAACGTCATGCAATATGCCAAAATTGATACAATCACATTTCTGCTTCCTCCATTTTTTCCCTCAAAATTCAGGGGGGGATGATTGTACAGGCCATCCCCCCCTCCTCCATTTCAGGGGGGGATATATCCCCCCCATCCCCCCCGGGATTTACGCCCATGACACACACACACAGACACACACACACACAAGATAAAATACGTAACACTTATGGCAAGACATTTGAAATTAAATGTCTAATAAACCCAAACAAACACAGAAGAAACGTTTTAAACTCTGGTTTGTCTTTTTTGTTGTTGTTGTTTTTTAGATAATAAATGATTCAACTTGATGATTCTTGCGCTGAGTTGTGTATGTAACTATGTACGCCAATGAGACCAGAGTGTGCATTATATACTCATAATTTTTATCAATACACTATTGTTAAAAACACTGAAAGATCGGTGTTTACTTTCATCGTTTAAGGGCAATTAGTGATTGATACTGTACTTTGTCTTTTGCTAACTTCATCTATCTACTCAATCGTATACTGTTTATAATATACACAGGTGGTCCCAGACTTGTTATGACTAGGCATGCATATCACAGATCTAAGAAAATCCTAGATCAAAAAAAAAAAAAATGCATACACTGCTCGTCTGGATGAGAAAAAAAAAACCCAGAAATTTCTTAATCGTGGTTTTGTCTTATTTTTCCGCCTATTTTTGATTCCTTATCATACGTACATTAAACCGAACAGGTTTGCTCTTCTCAAGGAGAAGAAAATCCTTTTCAAATGCAAGACTCCAAACTAACTACTTTCTTTGGCGACACGTTTGGGTCTCCATAATAATTCAACTTTTATATTTTCGTGGCAAAACGATGGCATCTGATGCCCCGAAATGAAATGAATCGAAATGAAATGAAATAGAAATGAAATGAAATAGAAATGAAATGAAATGAAATGAAATGAAATGAAATGAAATGAAATGAAATGAAATAAAAATGCAATAAATTCAAATCAAAAGGAAATGAAATGAAATCGAAATGAAATCAGAATGAAGTGAAATTACATCGAAATGAAATGAAGTGAAATCGAAATGGAATTTAATTTAACTTCCTCATGGTGGACATTATATCACATACTATATATATACACGATACAATATACACGATATATAACAAAATATCGTGACTTTTTTTTTTTATAAAATCACGAATGTGGAGGAGACTACAAAGAATCACTGCTTGTAAAATTCAGACCACTACTGAGTACAGATAGAAAGGATATCAAAAAAAAAAAAAGAAAGGATATCAAAGAAAAAGAGTTGACAAACATTATATATGCAATGTATTATTAATATTTTTTCTTAGTTTTGTTATGTAGAAAATGACCTCTGGTATTTGAATGGAATAAGAAAGATTGGTAGTTACACTTATCTTAAGCTGACACTTATAAAGAAACAGTTGTTGTTGTTGTTATTGTTTTAATATATGCCTGTCAATGAAATTTGTATTTTTTATATTGTAAACTGACTGTTTTGGGTGCACCAGGTGGGTTGGGGAGGATGGCCCGAGGGCCCAAGTCATTCAGTTGGCTCATTCCAGACCCGGGCTGCCCAACCTGATGCACCCTCACCACTCCAGTGTATGTTCTGATTTCGAAATATGTACTATGATATTTGTGAATGAAAGCCGAATAAATGATAATAATATCAATAATGATTGGATAACAAGGAAAATACGTCAGAATATATAGCATTGGTGAGTTGGCGAAGTCGATAGCGCATCGTCCTGCAGATCCGAAGGACCCAGGTTCGATTCCCGAGTCTTTTGTATAATCTAACTGTCTCCTCTAGTAAGAGGCAAAACACTCTGTCCCTCGGATATTATACATTACATGGAGGTCCAGTGCGTGAGAAAGTCACAACTCACGCACGTAAAAGACTCCGCTTCATTCATTCATAGCAAAGAGCAGGGTGCATAAACCGGTGAAGTGGTTCCGCCTCACATCGCACTGAACCCCATAGAAGACCAGCTAGTGCACCTGAATATGAGCGATTCAGCAGAATTTTCATATGAAACATGAAACAAACAAACATATCATTATTAAATGAAATGTTGATATGATATACAATAAAACAAGACTCTCATGTGAAACTTGGCGATGAAGTGTTGACAAAAAATGAATGTTATACTGAGGCTAGACATTCATATTTGATTCTGTGACACTACACATCATAAATTAAACAATTACATACGAGTGCATATCTGCCTCATTCATGATTTATAAACTAAAGTTTTAGAAGGAAAGTCTTAAGTTATTGAGAAAGAAGATCGTAAAGAAATAGATGTTCGGCCAATAAAAATAACTTTGCAAAAAGAAAAAATAAGTTGGCCAGCATGTTTGGTAGCCTCATGCCACCGAACCACTTTCAGATTTCGAGCTTGTATGTAATATTATGAATATAATCGTAAGTTCAGTATAATCATTTCATGCCATTTCGCTCATCTTCAATTTCAAATTAAAATATACACAACCATCATTCGCAACGTAATTATCTGAATAGAAATGTAATATTCTATATAATTTACAATGTTTTCACTTGATCGTTTATCAAATAAATCACTTGTCTGCTTGTGCATAAACGTTGACATTCGTGTCACATGACAAATTATATCTTTGATAAAACTTAAACCAAATATTTTCTCTGCTAGAATGTTCGTACCATGAACTCCTTCGGAAGTACAGTTGCAAGTGTCCACAAATCCAGCAATATGGCATTTTCTCAGGTAAGTCTTTTGTTAGGTCATCCTAATTAGCAATTGTTTGAATTGACCTATATTTAATCCATCAAATGAAGTTGCAAATACATAGAAGATGGATTATGTCGCTTTTGTTGGGCAAAGCAGTAGTTCGACACGTCACTCAATACAGTAAGCTCATGTTCGTACGGGTACGAAATGACATTTCTTCTTTGTTTTCCCTCCCCTCTCTCTCTCTCTCTCTCTCTCTCTCTCATTTGGTTGGAAAATTCACTCGTTTTCAAAGGGGCATATTTCAGCGAGCTTTTACATTTAGCATTTACATTTTTAGAGCTGAAATTAAACAATCTGGTATGTATACACACTTTTAGTGAACTATCTGGAAATTTGTCAATTAGAGGAGAGTAGTAAGTATGTGGAGGGAGACTAAGCAGGAGAAGGATGTGGGGGGGGGGAGGGGGTAAGCCCCCCCCCCCCCCCCACACACACACACACATGAGGGAGATTGTTCTGTTTTTATAATTGTAATTCAAAGATCTAGTCTACACATCTTTTGGAATGTTTTGAGAATTTTAAATCTTAAAAGTGTATTCACAGATTATGCATGGAAGGGGGGAGGGACTTGGGGATGGGGCGAGCAGGGGGAATTGGAGACGGCAATCCTCAACCCTTCCCATATGAGGGAGCATTTCCATATAAAATTTGAACCTTAAATATCTCTTATACGCTTTTTTTAATGGAAAATTATCAATAAAAATGAACCAAATCTGACATAGGGGAGAATTGGGTGGTAAAAAGAGATTTTGCATTTTCCGAGAATCGAAATTCATCGATCTAACGTATAGTACTATCATTATCATAATACTTGGACAATTTTCTATCAAAAACACTAAATTTTTCCCATCTCAGGAATGGGGGGGGGGGGGGGGGCAAAATGATATGCTCCCCCCCCCCCCCCGCCTGGTCGACGTCCCTGGCAATGAATCAAATTCTAATACATTTTGTCCAGAAAATGTCGTGTCCGTGTACATACGAACGCTCTCGTTTAGGCTAGAAAGGCAGGGTCTGCAAGAGGTCTTAACCTTTGTTTGAGCACCCCGAAAAGAAAAAGGAACCAAATGCTGGTAGACATGGTAGAAGAAAAAAAAAGAGGAAAGTAACAAGGACTCATCCACTATAGCCTCGGTGATTTCCTCTTGTATCTCAAATTTAGATAATCTTTCTTTGGGAAAGGTTGAAAGGCTGCGACTTTACATGTATAATCATACACCCACCTATATTTTCGTTCTTTTTTTCCGCCTTCAAAATCTTATGGAAAGGGGGGGGGGGGGGAGACCATCCCATCACCTCCTCCCCCTTTTTTGGATGCACCCGTGTGGTATTATTACCTGAATTGATAGAGTAAGAACCAGACAGGGGGTTGACGTAATATGCAAACTATGCATTGCTTCTAAGTCCTCCTATAACAATATTTTTTGTTCTTATGAGAACGCAGATCCGGACTATCAAATCTGCCCGTATGAGAGCTTTCCGGAAATGGGCAACATGGAGTCCCGCGGATTTGAAATCGCCTTTCCTCTCGAACGAATACCTCTCGGCGTCTCGTCGGTTGCATTCAGCTTCCGGGGAAGAGGTCTTGTCGGCTTTGCTTCGAATGACAAAAACTCAGCGCCCAGAGTCGTCCTGTTCGGTAAGGCACTAGCGTTTGGATATATTATGACTACGAATGTATAAGGCTAAATATGATAAGCCACTTCGTAGTTCCCCTTTGTGCATGAGCAGAGAACGTCATGTTTTATTTTTAGGCTTTCCAGCAGGCACGATCAGTCGGTCAGTCTTTAATTCACTGAGATAAGCATCTGTGATCTAATATAGCTACTCATGCGATCCATACTTGCCCGCTCATACACGTAACAGCAACAAAGTGTTCATTAAAGCCTTGCATCGAGCAAAGTTAACTGAAAAAAGTTTGTGGATGCGTTCAACGCAACACTAGGGAATGGATGCTTCCCCAAGTTTTAATCTTGCGCTCAGCATGATCTGCGTGGATTTCAACAGGAATTCAATGCATTGTTAAGTCGGCCAAGTTTATATTTTGCATTATGTCGCTTTGAAAATGAGAATTGCCTAACCCACCGAGGGAACAGAATGATCGCTTTGTACAAACGTGCACACGAATAACTGACGAATTGGCTATAAGTAGCCATGGTTATATGATTGATACAGGGCGGACTATTTGAAACTACTTCGACACCTTGGAGCGACAGACGCTATTCCCATAGCACCGTAATTTGGCAAAATGTTGTATATTTTTGGCACATTGTTTGGAATTGCATTATGGTAATGCATTTTAAAACATATATGAAAAAAGTCATCGTTCATTTCTAAGGTCGGACGTCAATAAACAAGTCTACGTTATCACAGCTCCCATCACATGTCCAGCACAGGCCCAACGCCTGATGTCAGAGGTCAATGTTGTATTCTGCCACCGATGCCCTTCCTATAGATTGTCACTTTTCCCTCCCATCTTTGCAATTCTTTTTGCAAGTGGGAAAACGGCAACCGTGGCACGCACAACGAGTATCATTTTGAAGAACTCCACAAACAAAAGACGTTCAAGGAATTTACATATACTCCTTAAATTCCGTAAATCGATGTAAACGCCACCATTTAAATCCTGGTTTTGTCTTTAGAGAAATCAAAGCCAAGCTGTAGACATTTCATTGTTATTAAATTGACTGAAATCAAATATTCAGTCTCCGCATATTGAGGACGGTCCATCACTATTACAGTTACTGATTCCGAAGGTTCATAATTCTGAAGGATCGATGATTCGCAATGAAAATAAGATTCCTTATTTGTTAATGTTGTTATTTGTTAATTCGAAGATGAAGCAAGTTCGTTATTTCGAAGTTTTCTAAGCCCGAAAATGAAATAAGGTTCGTTATTCCGAAGGTTAGTTGGCTCACGCCTTCTTTTTCATCTGCGTATTAACGGACGTTCGGACCTAACGAACTGTACCTTGTTGGTCCCTATACGCTTGCTCAGCAAACGGTTTCTTTCCCCGATTTCCACCCTGATTTGCAGTTCTCTGCGAAAACTCGTCCTTCGCTTTCAAGCGGTGCCCGGATTGTGCCCCGGAGTTCACGTTTACTTCTGCTGATTGGCGATTGACTGATCTCTGCGATGAGTGGAGGAGTGGAAGCCTGTACTGGGCGGACTTCGGAGCAAGGGGTTTCCGTTTAGGGCTGATGAACATTGGGTATCTCATCAAGCCCATTTTAATAGAATGGAATGACCCAACGCCGTTCAACGTCACCGACATCGTTGTGGGGAGTTCACCCCATTATGACGCTGAATTTTATTTCCGCTGGAGGTGTGCGTAAAACAACAACAACAACAACAAATAATAATAATAATGATAATGATGATATTGATAATCCCTATAGAGAAGTGAAGAAAAAAAAAGACGTACAGCAGAAATGGGTTAATGCACACCAATAGACCATGCTCGTGTCAGACGGCTCGTTTTCAAAACGTGGGATAGAATGGCAAAAAATTGTAACAAAACATCTCATTGTTCATTGTTTCTGTCTGTTTGTGTGTGTGTGTAAGGGAAAAACGAGGATTAAAAAAAAATCGGAATTCAGTTCTTTAAGACGTATATCAAACAGGATTAAGTATTGTTTAAGTGTGGGGTGCCTTCGTCGATAAATTAAACAAAATAATGTACAGTAGGCCTAATGCCAACTCAGTAAGCATACACGCGATCATAAGCGCCACATCATCTATAGATGAAGTTGAATTTTGTCAGTCTTGTTGACTAATTACTCTGTATAAGATTTCCTGCCGCATCAAACATACTATTTTCTCATTATCGTACAAAATACACTAAGCTTTTGTAGCGGAAAGGACATCGCTGTCCTTTTACAATAATGATCTTGCCTCATGTTTGATAACAAACAATTGTGTGTAGGCAATGGTTGGCAAATGCCTTTAAAGAGCTGATATCGGACATGTCGGATGTATACTCGTGTGCACAGTCACTTTAGTTATACTTGTTATTCTTCTAGTTTGTGTTGTAAATATTATAGCCACTTTTGCTCGTGCACTTTTGTATTTATCCACAAGGTTGCCCGCCTATAGGAATGGAGTCTAGCTATCAATATCAACTCGGCAATCTTTGACTTGTATTATTACTTTGTACTGACGACTTTTTCTGTATCGTAACAATTTTGATTTTTTTTTTTGTAATTCAAATTCAATAAATACGAATAACTAAACAGAATTATCACCCACATACAAATCATTATGCAGCCATGTACAATCTTGCTTAGCACGAATTGTTTTGTCACTTTTTCCATGAGGTTTGTCTGAAATAGTATCAAACGCATGCACAGTGAATTCAAATTATTATGAATATTTTGTAGTCGGTAGGGACGTGTGAAATTATTTCATGACCCTATCAACGGCGTAAATCCGTACTGAGGAGTGGGGGGGGGGGGATGGTCACCATCACCACGCTTACAAGCCCATAACCGGACCGGCGCAGCCTTTTTTTTTTTGGGGGGGGGGGGGGGGAGAAGCTTCTCTCCCCCCCCCCCCGGCCCCCACACGCACACTTTACAGGGATTGGATGTCCCACTCTTTTGCATGAAATATAAAGTGGGAGGAAAGTGCAGCAAAAACATGAAGACTTTTTGTTCTTGTTGTTGCTTTTTTTGCTTGTCAGATGACTTGCGGCGGAAAATCAGACCTTAAATGTATGAAGACATTTTTTGTTTTTGAAATATCTGTGAGAGAGAGCGGAGCGACCGGGTTAACGGGGGGAGGGTGTGTATGGGGGGGGGGGGGTGTCCCTCTCCCACACGAGGAAGATTTTGCATTTTCAGACCTGAAATTCAGCGATCTGGTGCACACTTTTGGTGAAATTTTTGTTTGTTTTTTCTTTAAAAAACCAATAGAAAATGAAATATTCACAATATATTATTGAATGACTAAATCGTGGTATTTCAGCTCTTGCTCCGCCTGTGCGACATCACTGCGAAGGCCTACTAAATAGTGGGGCCTATCACCGGCGTAGACAGGATTTGATCATGGGGGAGCGGTTATGAGATCGTGAGGGAGCGAAGCAAGCGAGGGGGGGGGGGGAGGAGGGTATGGTAGGGGGGTTTCTCCCTCCAACGGTGAAATCTTTTTACATTGAAAATTTTGACATTTTACAGTCCAAAAACTGCCGTTTGCAGCTATATTCTTCGCTTTGGAAATTAAGGGGGGCACACCGTGCGCAACTGTTGTCAATCACTGGCAGCAACATCAGGAGAATGGCATAGCGATTAAATGCGAGCGAGCGGCGCGAGCGAGCTTGAAAATTTTGACATAATGCTTTTACATGCTAAAAACTGCCGTTTGTAGCTATACTTCTTCGCTTTGGAAATCAAGGGGGGCCGCACCGAGCGCAACTGTTGTCAATCACTGGCAACAACATCAGGAGAATGGTATAGCGATTAAATGCGAGCGAGCGAAGCGAGCGAGCTTGAAAATTTTGACATTTTACAGTCCAAAAACTGCCGTTTGTGGCTGTATTTTTTTGCTTTGGAAATTAAGGGGGGGGGGGGGGCGCACCGGGTGCAACTGCTGGCAATTACTGGCAGCAACATCAGGAGAATGGCATATAACAATTAAATGCGAGCGAGTGAAGCGAGCGAGCTTGAAAAATGTTGACATTTTACAGTCCCAAAACTGCCGCTTTTGGCTGTATTTTTTCGCTTTGGAAATTAAGGGGGGTGCACCGGGTGCAACTACGCACTGGCAGTTACTGGCAGCAACATCAGGGGAATGGCATAACGATTGAATACGAGCGGGCGAAGCGAGTGAGCTTGAAAATTTTGACTTTTTACAGTCCCAAAACTGTCGTTTGTAGCTATATTTTTCGCTTTGGAAATTAAAGGGGGGGGGGGGGGGGCGCACCGGGCACAACTGCTGGCAATTATACTGGCAGCATGCAACATCAGGAGAATGGCATAACGATTAAATGAAAGCGAGCGAGTTTGAAAATTTTGACATTTTACAGTCCCCAAACTGTCGTTTGTGGCTGTATTTTTTCGCTTGGGGGGGTTACACACCGGGCGCAACTGCCGGCAATTACTGGCAGTAACATCAGGAGAATAGCATAACGATTAAATGCGAGCGAGCGAAGGGAGCGAGCTTGAAAATTTTGATATTTTACAGTCCCAAAAACTGTCCTTTGTGGCTGTATTTTTTCGCTTTGGAAATTAAGGGAGGCGCACCGGGCGAAAACTACTGGCAATTACTAGCAGCAACATCAGGAGAATGGCATAATGATTAAATGCGAGCGAGCGAAGCGAGCGAGTTTGAAAATTTTGACATTTTTCAGTCCCCCACACTGTCGTTTGTGGCTGGTATTTTTTCGCTTTGGAAATTAAGGAGGCGCACTGGGCGAAAACTACTGGCAATTACTAGCAGCAACATCAGGAGAATGGCATAATGATTAAATGCGAGCGAGCGAAGGGAGCGAGCTTGAAAATGTTGACATTTTACAGTCCCCAAACTGCCGTTTGTAGCTATATTTTTCGCTTTGGAAATTAAGGGGGGCGCATCGGGCGAAAACTGCTGGCAATTACTAGCTGCAACATCAGGAGAATGGCATAATGATTAAATGCGAGCGAGCGAAGGGAGCGAGCTTGAAAATTTTGATATTTTACAGTCCCAAAAACTGTCCTTTGTGGCTGTATTTTTTCGCTTTGGAAATTAAGGGAGGCGCACCGGGCGAAAACTACTGGCAATTACTAGCAGCAACATCAGGAGAATGGCATAATGATTAAATGCGAGCGAGCGAAGCGAGCGAGTTTGAAAATTTTGACATTTTTCAGTCCCCCACACTGTCGTTTGTGGCTGGTATTTTTTCGCTTTGGAAATTAAGGAGGCGCACTGGGCGAAAACTACTGGCAATTACTAGCAGCAACATCAGGAGAATGGCATAATGATT
Organism: Diadema setosum; assembly: GCA_033980235.1. Classification (NCBI taxonomy): domain Eukaryota; kingdom Metazoa; phylum Echinodermata; class Echinoidea; order Diadematoida; family Diadematidae; genus Diadema; species Diadema setosum. Next base: position 3,600,252 of record CM067075.1, read on the forward strand.
AAATGCGAGCGAGCGAAGGGAGCGAGCTTGAAAATGTTGACATTTTACAGTCCCCAAACTGCCGTTTGTAGCTATATTTTTCGCTTTGGAAATTAAGGGGGGCGCATCGGGCGAAAACTGCTGGCAATTACTAGCTGCAACATCAGGAGAATGGCATAATGATTCAATGCGAGCGAGCGAAGCGAGCGAGCTTCAAAATTTTGACATTTTACAGTCCAAAAACTGCCGTTTGTAGTTTGTAGCTATATTTTTCGCTTTGGGAATTAAGGGGCCGGGGCGCACCGGGCGCAACTGCTGCCATTCACAGGCAGCAGCATCAGGAGAATGGCCGAGCGAGCGGAGCGAGCGAGCTTTAAAATTTTGACATTTTACACTCCAAACACTGCCGTTTGTAGCTATATTTTTCGCTTTTGCTTGTCCCACTTTTACGGGGGAACCATCCCCCCCCCCCCACGGACGCCTCTGCATATGAGGGTGCTTTTGTTAAGTGAAAGATCTGCTGCACACTCTTTGATAAATTAGGGAAATATACCCATACGTCAATCTCAAAAGACAAGTGTACAAAGTCTATCGAAGGGATCCTGTACAGCGGAGCTTTTGCATGTTTATGATTGCAATATAACGATCTGGTGCATAGTTCTGGCGATATTTGGACAATTTTCCATTAAGAAAGTTCGAGATTTGTCCTCATCTCGGGAATTGCTTGGGGGATAAATGATTTGTCTGCCTAAACACTTCCGTAGGGGCGGGGCAAATGCCCCTTTGCCCCCCCCCCCCCCCCCCCCCCGAGATAGATTCGACGCCCCTGATCTTCCCTGGGTATGCTCATAGATGTATCCTAACTGAGTCACCAGTCACTGTCGTTTCTCAGGAATGATTCAGGAAATGGAGGGGGTTCAATTATGGCGATATAGTTGTTGTTATTGTTTGTTTGTTTGTTTGTTTTCCTACATATCTTGCAGATGGTCCCCAGTTACTCGCGTCATAGCATGTTTACATTATAGGCCTTATTTTGACGTTGTCAACGTCTGAGCCATACCCTACAGTGTATGTCGATGTTACTTTCTTCGCGAGCGAACGAAGCGAGCGAGCGCTTGAGAAAATTATGTATAAATTTTCCTACAAGATAGAATACTGTTCAGCTCTGTTACCTGTCTGAAGGCCGGCGTACAAACGTCATGCAATATGCCAAAATTGATACAATCACATTTCTGCTTCCTCCATTGTTTTCCCCAAAATTCAGGGGGGATGATTGTACAGGCCATCCCCCCTCCTCCATTTCAGGGGGGGATATATCCCCCCCCCCATCCCCCCCGGGATTTACGCCCATGGACCCTATTCTGCAGTCCTGAGAGACAAATATCATTTATACACGAACACATTAATCACATTGCCTTTTATATAGATGACAACTCTAACATTATGCGTCTGAAAGAAAACCCAAAACACAGTCAACCGTCATACTTTATTGAAATTCAATTATTGAAATTCAATTTCTTTGTGATGAGGGAAATAAATAAACTATTGAATTTAATTTAATTGAATTGAATTGAAATGATTGATGAAAAGTCGTTACGTCATCTCTTGCTGAGTGCGGGGCAAAAAAAAAAGCGCTATACGCTCCATTATGGCTCTCTGGTCTTCGTTATTCCAAATTGACTTGTGTGTTTACCATGGCGGAGCAAGTGAAGCGAAAAAAGGCATACCGTCTTAAGACACTGCATTATATCGCGTGCACTTTACATTTTAAACGCACATTAAAGGTAGGCCTACTGTTTAACATTGGGAGCAGTAATTTAAAAAAAAAAATGTTCGAGACATCACATTTGATGCATATGTGTAGGTCAGTAACTGTTGTTACACAAAACATCCTACCATTTATAAAAAAATTGCACTGAAGCCTAAAATATAAAGAGATTTCACTTTTGTTTTTCTCAGTAGACCATAACTGCAGATAGTTTAATCTAGACACATTCTTTATAACTATTGTTTACATGTTGTATATCAAATAATACTTAACATCGATTATTATGACTCGAATTTTTACATTGATTGTTCCTATCCTTAACTCACATTTTAGAACTATTTTGAAGCACTAAAGCTGGGTTTTTAGTTTTATCTGCAAATGGAAAATAATACTTTTAAACAGGAAAGCACTCTTTCTTGAAGATAGAATATAAACTAGAAGGAAATATTGACATTCGTAGAATAAGTCAATCTATATTACGTCACACTGAAAGTTGATTCCGATGACTGCGTTATAGTCTGTAACGGTCCATCACCCCAAGATCTTCAATTGATCTTGATCTAGAACAGGAACATCCAAATTACATAAGAAGTAGTCAATCTGTTTCATCCAATGCCTTCAAAGCACTAATAGTACGTCACACATGAAACGCATGCACCATATTTTTCTTTTGTGAGAATAGTAGTAGTAGTGTTTTAGTATCCCTGAAGATTCAAAGTTTATTTGTTACAAATTGGTTTTGAAATTGCTTAGATATCCAAAAACAAAGAGGTCATAATGAAAGGTGGGACCTTTTTTATTAGGACCATGGTATTTGGATATCTCAGTGTGTTTGAGAAAGCATGGTATGCATCTGTGCGTGTATATTTCTTTCGTTTTTGTTTTGTTTTGTTTGTTTGGCGCCGGGAGGGGTTACAGGATAGCCTTTTGCAAAGACCCTCTGGCTGTGTGGTGTGAGCGAAAGGGGGAGAACGAAGCGAGATTCAGCTGACTTGGACAGCATGAGGGCCTTTTGATATCTGATTCGCACCCATAATAGCCCTTTGAATTTGGGGAACAAAAATTGAGTAATCTGAGTGTCTGTCTGCCTTAGCCCGATTTGCATACGGCGAATGCATGCCACAGACCTCCACTGGTGGTCAGTGATGCATGCGTACTCCAGGCCGGACAACGGCGACGATCTGTCATGAATAATAATGTGTGAAGCAGATGTTAAAAGGCCCGACTTGATCGCGCTGTCGCGCTCGGTTTGGCCAGGGAGGTGAGGTTTTGTCTCACCTCCCTGGTTTGGCTCGCTTCCCTCGCTCGTTATACCCGTCATACAGCGAGAGGGCCTTGACAAAAGGCTAGGCACAGAGCCACCCGCATTCCTCCAAGGCATGTTTGTTTTCAGATATTTTATCTTTTCTATTTGCACGGTAGAATACAGCAGTATAATGTCATAAACAAACTAGAAAGCGAACGGCGAAACAGCCAGTGACACATTTTGCTATTGTTGTTGTGACAGAGATGATATTACGACAAGTTTTCAAGTGCTTCGATAAAGATCACCACCAAGAGTAACCATGGAAACATTATTTAGGCCCTCACCTCAAACAACCTTCTGTTTGTTTTAAGAGCGACGACGTGCTAAGAGAGTGCTCTCATCAAAGCTATTAAAGGGTCGTAAAATACGAAAAAAATACGACCGCGGTGATGGCCTTAAAACTAGCTAAGGAAAATTAAGTTATAAAAAATAGACTAGAAAAAAATTATTCAAAAAAGTATTCCTAAAATAGTTAAGATTACGTAACATTGCCATTATCACTATACAACTTCATTTACTCTGATGTTGGGATACATATGCAATTTTACTATAAAAACCTGAACAGAATGGATTATCGTTGGAGTTCATATACAAAAAACAGGATGTCTTATTATAGTCTGAGACTGGATTCTAGGCCCATAATGGTTTTACCTTATAAAAAAAAAAAACAAACAAACAAACAAACACCAAAAGGTACTTATCCCAACAGTACAAAACCACGATAATATCGTATTCAACAGTGAAAGTTGAATTAAGCAGAAATGAATTTCAAGTGGACCGGATTTCAAGTGGAAATTGAGATGATATGATAAGAACCACTAAAACTGGTAATAAATTAAGGCCGTGTCGCACCTTTCCGGGCAAGTTACGCGGGCTTGTTGCGAGGAAGGATTTTCCAGCACGCAGGAGAATTTTCCGCGGGTGGACAAGAATGTTTGCGAGTTTTGCACTTGTTTCCTACCTACTAGACGTGTGCTACTGACCTTCTACTTGCGTGTATTCCATGTGACCTGCGTGAGAGCTTTGCAACCGATCCGTTTTCTGTTACGAACGACTTACGGGTACTGAGAAATACCTGCGTTGGAGTTGCCTGGGAGGTGCTGCCGGTAAGGTCTCCTACTGGTGTTGTACGTGTACATCTGCGAGCGAACCCTCACGACTCGCTCGGAACAAGTTTTGAGCATGCTCAAGGCCTTGTCATACCGTATCTGGGGAAGTTTTGCGGCTTGACTTGCGGGGAAACAAATTGCTTCCCGGAGCTCTCCGCAGTTGGTCCGCATCTGGCAGTACCTAGCGCGTATCCCGCCTGTAGTTGCCCGGAAGTGCATGCGCAAGTCCAATTTAACCGCAGCCAAGTATTGAGCATGAACAAAACTTTTTCCGGGTGAGTCGCGGGGATGCCCGGAGAGGTCCACGTAGAACGCCAGTAGGAGACCCTTAGCGGCAGCACCTCGCAGGCAACTCCCACACACGTACTTCGCAGTCCCCGTATGCAGCCAAGATAATGACATTCTGTGGGACTTCTGCCATTCCTTCAGAGGAATTCCTTCACTGAGTTGTCAGCCCCCACGCGATTGGTACACAGGTCACACAGTATACTCGCAAGTAGAATTTAAGTAAAACGCGTCCAGCAAGTAAGACACATGCACTGACTCGCCCAAATCCTTGTCCGTCCTCAGAAATTGTCCGGTATGCTGGAAAATCCCTACACGCAACAAGCCCGCGTAGCTTGCCCGGAAAAGTGTGGCAGGGCCTAAACATGGTTGCAGGTAAAAAGATTTGCTTGCGCACCTCCGGGCAACTAGGGGTGAGATACTTGCTAGGTACTGTCATGTGCGGGTCATCTGCGGGGATCTCCGGGTAGTAAAAATAGTTCTTCGCAAGTCGCACGCAAGGCTTGCCCGGAAAGGTGTGACACGGCATTTCACAATGGAGTTTCTGGCGTGCGTGTTCCTCTGTATGCAAAGTTAACGTTTCCGGTGCTTTCGCTGAAATGACTCGTTCCAATTATATTATCCTTGTGTTAACTTCCTTACCGAGTGACCCATTAACACAGTTGATCGTTATTTTTCCCCCTGAAACGACCAATTTGACAAAAAGTTATTTCGACCTGGAATTACTCAGAATGATATTCATCTGCACCCCGGCCATTTTGGATACAGTCATGTCTGCCCTGCATGAGGTGGACATGTTTTATCGTTATTGCGGGTAAGAGTATGTTACTTCGGGTCTAAGTCAATTACCCCCTGGGCAATTACCCCGCACCCTTCCCCTGGCCCTAATCCTAATCCTAATCCTGAACCCAACCCTAACCCTAACCCAAACTCCTAACCCTAAACCTAACCCTAACCCTAATCTTTACTCTTACCTTACCACTAACCAGTATTTGGCCGGGGGGTAATTGCCCTCCGGGGGTAATTGCCCGGATACGGTTACTTCTGTTAAAAGAGCAATATTCGAGAAGAGAATTGTACAATTTTCCTTTTCTTTCGAATCTGGACACAAAAGGCAAGCAACATTATGACTTTTTTCTACGTCTTTCGAAGAAGGGCATGTTTTCTTCTTTTTTTTTCTTTCGACCCCCGTGTCTGCTTGTGGCAGCCGTCTACTGCATATTCCATTGTCTGCTATAATCTGTCCAAAACTACTGCAACATTTATTTATACATTGTTTACTTACCAATATTTCACATTTTGTGGAGTCCTGAATCATGGTAGGCAATTTCCCCCTTTTTTAATACCTATAATCTACAAATTCTACTTTTAATTAGGTTCCTCCAAATTTTCAATCTATGTTTGCATGTCTTCATCTTAAAGAGCAAAAGATGAATAAGCACGATTTATGCTCGTCATTCATTTAATTTAATCATATAAGTTTGGTTAACGAGGTTAATGTACATGTAAATAGACACATGCGTATTATTTATTGTCGTTTATTAGGTAATTACGGATACGGATATCCTTATCATTTATTTGAATTACTGATTGACTGATTTATAATTGTAATTTTTATTAATTCATTGATATCGTATCGTATGTTTTATGTGAAAATATAGATATAAAGTGAATTGAATTGTTTATGTGTGTGAAAGTGATGTGTTTGTGTGTCTGCCCACCATTGACCAGTGCTTTTTCAAGGAAGTGACCAGGAGATTATTAACTACGAGGAATGCCGTATATTGTGGTACGTCACGACTTTCAGACCAAGCCTTCCGGTCATGCCAAGCTCGGTCAACCTCCCGTCGTTACTACGAATAGCTCATGTACGTACCCCAACTATCTGTGGGAGCATTTGGAGAACCTACGGAAATAGTGAGCACTAGTCTCTCTATCTCTCTCCCTCTCTCCTCTATCTATCTATCTATCTATCTATCTATCTATCTACGTAATCGTATATAAAATTATTTCATGTACCAGGCTGTCCCAGACGCATAATTTATTATCATAGATCTAACAAAATTTAATCAAGTCAATATCAAAAATGATAAAGCGTAAGCATACCTTGTATGGCTGAAACAAAACTATAATAAGAGACTTCTAAACCATGATTTCGTCTTAAAGTCTCCCCCTACGTTGGGATTTTTGAAAATGGTATTATAGGCAGATTTGGTACGGTAGTGCTTATTTATATTCTCCTGCCAAGACAATGGAATTTGGTGTCCCGAAATAATAAGCATGATAAAAAAGAGAATATATATATATAACAAAATAAAATAATGTGATAAGACATTGAGATAATACAATAAAACATGACAATCATGTTGAGCTTGGCAGGATATTACAAATACAGATATCATATTGAGGCAGAAACATGATTTTCTATGACAGTACAAAAGTATGAATTGAATGAAAATATTCAACAAAAAGGCACATACCTACTTCCATAATTTTAACGATTTATCAAATAAAGTTTTAAGAAAGAAGTTTAAAGATAAAAAGAATTTTTACTGGCGTGGTCTTCAAAACATACAACCTCGGTAAAAACGTTTGGCAAAATTAACATCTGTGGTGGCCCCGTGCCACGGGGACATTATAGATGTCTGTTCAGCCAATATCAAAGTCATTCGTTCATTATAATTAGTTGATTTCATTTTATTTTATTTATAGATTATGTAATTAAAATACACAATTATAAATACAACGTAATTGTCTGAATACAAATGATATATCTTATAAATTAGTATGTAGTCATTTAATGGTATATCAAATGAATCACTTGTGCATAATTGCTGCTATTCACGTCACATCACAAACCATATTTTTGATTAAGCTAAACCACATCTTTTTTTTTCTGCTAGAATGTTCGTACCATGAACTCCTTCGGAAGCATAGTTGCAAGTGTCCACAAATCCAGCAGGAAGGCATTTTCTCAGGTAAGTCTCTTTTTTCGGTCTTCTTAATTGTTTCAATTGACCTAGATATCAATGTAATCCATCAAATGAAGTTTCAACTAAATAGAAGACACACTATGTCGCCATGCAGCCTTGGTTGGGCAAGACTATTATTTCAACAAGATCACTCAATATTAATGATGATGATAATAATAATAATAATAATAATAATAATAATAATAATAATAATAATAAAAATGATATTAATTGATATGATTTATATAGCGCCAAATCCACTCTGTATAGAGTGCTCTAGGTGCGGAAGGAAGAGAAAGTGAAGGAGATAAAGTACATACAAAATTCAAAATAATGAGTAATCAAACGGAGGCCTTAAACAGGTGAGTCTTTAGACTGCTTTTAAAGGAATCTGATGAAATTTTTTGTTTTTTTTTTTATGGCTGAAGGTAAGTTATTCCATAAGGTGGGAGCAGCATGGCCAAAGGCACGTGTGCCCCATATTGTAGTGAATAAGCCATTTCTAAGTTCGCCCATGTGCGCACGGGTACAAATGACCTTTCTTTTTCTTTTTTTCTCTGTGTCTCTCTCTCTCAATATTGGTTAGAAACCTCACTTATTTTCAAAGTGACATAATGCACAAGCTTGCCAGAGTGACAGTATTCATGGAATTCATCAGTCATGTTCAAACAAAGGATGAACTTTAGCGTAGAACACGTGATCAGAACGGTCCGTCATCCATTTCATTATGTTGCTTTGAGTATATCAACAAACTGTTTCTGTGGGTATTGCCAAATTCATCTTTTGTTTCCAGGTTGCTGTGCTTTTTACGGGGATTACATGAGCAATCATTACATCACCGATGCTTATCTCAGCGAATTTAAGGCAAACATACCTCGTTAGTATAAGTAACCTTCTTTTTTCTGGTCATGCGCAAAGTGGAACCACGAAGTAACTTATCTTTACTTGCAAGCCGCGTATGATGCAGTTAGTTTCTTACTTTTTCTCATGCAATCATGAAGAATAATGATGAAGACGATAAAATTGGTTACTAATACTATAGCGCCATGGATTTTATACACTGGACCGATATTCCCACAAACTTTAACAAAGCTTTGCATACTTTAAAGTCACTACTCAACTTTGACAGATGCAATAATATACGGGTAAGGTAATGTTCCTTATTCCAAAGGTTCGTTAATCCGAAAAATGAAAAGAACGTGCACACTGATGAACCTTCAAATTCAATTTCAATTTCAAGTTCATTTTTATTTTTCTCCAAGTCAACGTTATCAATAAATATACGCACAAAGTACATGAAAGTAAAATGAAAATCAACACAAAAGGGTACATTATACGTTAGATGGGAATTGCGGAAGTATAGGTATTATATAATGATAAATTGAATCGGTGGATGGAAATGGGCGACCCACTGAAACGCCAAGCTTGTAGATAGTTGGTCCTACCATTCACAATGTATAATGTACATACAAAAAGAAAAAAAAAGTATAAAAGGAAATTCTTGGTCACCAAACCCAGTTCATATTGCTAAACAATAAGCAAATTCAACCTTTTGAACTACGAACCGTATATAAATCTATACATACATGGGGCCTACTAATATACAAATATATATATAACATATATTATTTCGTTTTGGAATTAACGAACTTTTGGAATAAGGAGGCTTTTGTTTATTTTCGGATTTGCGAACCATAGGAAAAAAAAGCTTCATCTTATTTTTGAAATAACGAACCTTCGGAATGTCGAATCTTCGGAATAACAATCGATCTGTAACCAATATCCTACATTATTTACGTGCATTTTTCGACCAGCGTATCTGCAGGCACGGTTGTAAAACGTAAAAGTGGGCACCAAACATTGTGCACCAAAAGAAAAAAACAATCAAAATGGCGGATTCATGAAAGGGCTTGTGAAAATGGTCATCTTGACATTCGACATGATAATAATTATCCTTTCTATAAATAAAAAATGGATTTTTCTTTACTTTAAATCAAAGAGAGTTTTGAAACAAAGATAATTATAATTGAAAAAAAAAAGTAGAGGGCAACGATAACACTGGTCATACTCCGTGCCAGAAGAAAATCAATGAACTTGTAGGAAAAACTTTGGAAAAAAGACATCTTTAATAAGTCTGATTCATTATTAAAGGGATGGTTTAGTATTGGTGGAGATGGAGATTGGGCTTTTAACTTCAAATGTCGCGAGATACTAAGAAACCACTTGCGAAATAGCATGGATCATGCTATTCTACAAGGAATTCAAAGTATATTTGTTGAAAGTCGGTTTTGGACTTGCTGAGACATCCAAAAATAAAGTAAAACAAAGCGATTGTAAAAAAATGTGGGTCCCACCGTTATTATGATTGCTCTATTTTGGATATCTCGTCCATTTAAAAAACAATTTCCATCAAGTTAACATTGAATTCCTTATGGAATTAGATCCTCTTTCACATTGCACTATAGGTTTTCATTACTTCACGTAATAGATGTTAGAGAAGAAGAAGAGTTAGGTCTCAGTCAAACCTTCACGAGCCATTTAAAGGCAGGTTGGAGAAAAAATAAACTAAACTGACTTCCTATTTATTAAATTCATCGACAGCATGAGTGATGTGCAGTGATATTACTTGAATGTATAGAATTAGATCTATAGACAGAATTATAAAAATACTCTAGACATACAAATATGGCGTGCTAGTTGCCTTTTTTATTCCGAAAAGACATGGTTTATCGGTCGATAAACTAAATAAACATAAATTTATCGTGATAAGATTTTCAACTCGGTAAACAGAGTTCTCCAGAAAACCGAGTTTAAAGAATGATAACAAAGTTTTTCGGCGAAAAACTAAGTTTCAACTTATAAACTTAGTTTGTCGGAATTACTGGGCGAATGACACAACTTATATAAGGCATCCATTGTTTCCGAGGCCTCTCTAAAAACAGAATGTTCGTTCTTACGAGACCACAGATCCGGACTATCCAGTCTGCAGCATCCGGTCCAGCAGTGAAATATTTCAGGACGTGAGCAACACGGAGACCTCCGGATATAAAATCGCCTTTCCTCTCGAACGAGTACCTATCGGCGTCTCGTCGGTTGCATTCTACTTCCGGGGTAAAGGTCTTATCGGCTTTGCTTCGAATGACAAAAACTCCGCACCTAGAGTCGTCCAGTTCGGTAAGGCTCATAATAAAAAGTAAGCCACTTCGTAGTTTCATTCTGAGCAGAAAAGTGTCATTTGTACAAACGGGCATGGCTGGTTTTTAATTCATCGAGATAAACATCTGTACACGTTAATGATCAGCATGTAAATCAATGGAAACGATGCTTGCCAATACATCCACTTGCCAGCAATAAGGTGCTTATTAAAATTTTTAGTATGGACAAACTTATTCATCATCATCAAAACCTATACAGTAGAGACGAGCCTATGCATCATTTTGCTTTGAAAATGCGTGAAATTGCCTAGTACGTAGAGGGAAGAGAATGGTCGTTTTGTTTTACAGTGCTTTAACTTGCATGTGAGCTGGCGACGAACTAGCTTATAGGTAGTGCTGGTCGTGACAATATGAGGTTGACAGATGTCTTTAATATCAGACTCGGAAATTTTATCATAATTTAGAATGTTTCTTTCTTTGACTTTTATTGATTTAATTATTAAAATCTATTCAAATCCCTATTCACACTAATTTGCAGTTCTCTGCGAAAACTCGTCCTTCGCCCTGAAGCGGTGCTCGGATTGGAGTTGGCGGTTACTTCTCTTGCAAGAGGATGGCGACAAGTCTGCAATGAGTGGGACGGTGGTAACTTGTACTGGGAGGAATTTGGAGAAGGGTTTTCCGCCTAGGGATAATCAACATTGGCCTTCTGCAAATTACTGTTCTAATTGAGTGGAATGACCCTATCCCATTCAACGTCACCAACATTTTTGTAGGAATACCATCCCATCATGACGCTGAATTTTATTTCCGCTGGATGTGTGGGTAAAACAAACAAAAAGATTCCTATAGAGAAGAGAAAAAAGACGCACAGACGCATTCATGGTGACGACTCATTTTTAAAAAAATGTGGGATACAATGGCGGAAAATTATAACAAAAACGTGTCGTGCTCATTTCTATCTGTTTGTGTGAACGGTTGTGTGTTGGGGCTATAATAGGGAGCTTTAGATTTTAGACGCGCGGACGTTCAAAGAGAAAAAACATGATCTGAATGTGCGCAGTAACTTGATCCGCGCTACTGCGCACGCTCAGATCGTGTTTTTTTCTCTTTGAACGTCCGCGCGTCTAAAATCTAAAGCTCCCTAAATACGACAAAATTGGAATTCAGTTCTTTATGACGACGCACTTTTCATATCCCTTTTTACGTGAAATAAACTCGTTGAAGTAATGTAGCTGGGGAAGGTCCTTCATCGACAAATTTAATAATGTAATGTACAGTAATGTTGATTTAACTCAGTAAGCATACACGCGCGAACATAATGCCATACATGACTGTACTATATACTCAGTAGGTGAAGTTAAATTTTGTCAATGTCGTTGCTATTTACTCTGTAAGATTTCTAGCCATTTTTATGAAAGTTTGATTTGATGTCACGTGATTTGATTTGATTAAATTTGATTTGATTTGATAGGGGTAGTGTTTTGGTATTCTTTTTTCATCTATCATGATGATCTATCTATGAATATAGGATTTTACGGTATAAAGGTAAAATGTGTGTTAGTTTTGGAAGTATACCATCTGTCGGTATAATAGGACTTACAGACTTAAGTAGGCCCTATATAGTATGTAGTTTGACAAAGTTCAAATGTTTGCACGTTCCCTTTCAACGATGCAACTCCAGAGAAGCTGATACTAGGCAGAGATCATGAACTGCATCTGTATGAATAATGTAAATTATAGTCACAATGCATTCATTTTCAGATAGTCACTTCGCGATGATTCTACATTAATGCTATACCCTGAGTGGTGAGAGATACAAATCATACAAACATGACAAATGCAGATACAAATACACTTATCTGTAGACTTACGGAAAGACGGCTAGAAAACTTTTTGAAACCAAACGAGTTGTGTGTGTGTGTGTGTGTGTGTGTGTGTGTGTGTGTGTGTGATTGTGTGTGTATGTGTGGGATGGTGTTGGTGTGTGTGCTTTTGTACTTTGCATCAGTCAGATTCAAAGAATAAGAATGCGGAAAGAACATTTGTGAACGCATGCTGGAGTGTGTGCGTCAATTTTGAAATAGGGTATCATGGTGACAGCGAAGTGTGTACACACAGACACAGACATAGACATACACACAGACACACAGATATATATATATATATATATATATATATATATATATATATATATATACATATATACATATCGTCGGTCGCATTACGAACCGGCGAATGTTCGAATTTGGGTCAATTTTTCAAAATTCACTTTTTTCCATTTTTTGAATGTCCATACCAAACTCTATCTATCCTCAAAATATCAAATCGCAAAATTCACGAAAACATGTATTTTTGGTAGTGACGAATTTTCAAAATGTCCAAATGCTGCAATTTGTGACATTACGAACCGGCAAATGTTCGTATACGCCGGTTCGTAAAATCCCTGCTCAGACGGTAACACACGTGAGGTATGTGGGGCGAATGGAGGAGCTTGCGAGGCCGCGAGCGAGGGCTCGTCATCACCATCAGTCCCATGCAATCGGAATTGTGCTGGTATGTAACTACTAGGTGCATTTTGTTGCTCATTTGTTATTTAATCTTCTGTTTAAAAACAAAAGTAATGATAATCGGGGCAGGTTAATGTGTAATCATAAAATATTGGCATACTCGTGAAATAGGCCCCACCACTGCGTGTCCGTACAAATACTACGGCGGCTCGCCTGTTTATACTCGTGAATTCAGCCCCACCGTGTGTGTGGCGTTCATCGGTAGATAAGCACGGCGGTGGGGCTTTCTTCCACAGTATAATACATTGTACTCGTGAATGCGGCCCCACCAAACGGCGTTTACGCGAGATGCATACGGCGGTGGGGCAGATTTCCACAGCATAGCATCTTTCGTCCTCCCTTTCTCCCGTTTTTTTCTTTGGTCTTCTACTTTTTATTCTCGGAAGGACTCCCTAATGTCCCTTGACTAATTTAATGACCAATTTAACCATAAATACAACCCTACCTAACCCTAAACCCTAACCCTAACCTAACCTTGCTTGCTAACGCACGGGTGCACGCGCACTGCGGTGGGGCCTATTTCACGATTTTGCCAAAATTTATTACATCAGAGAAGTAGAATTGCTCGACATTATCATGTAAAAGTAGCTTTCCTGTGTATTTCATTTCCTTGTAGATCCTACACAGTCGTACCTTAGCCACCATTTTGTCGAAGGGGGTCCTTGATTATTCTTGGTCAGAGATAAAGCAATCCTCCCATACAACCCGGATGCATTTTTTTTTTTCTAAACTAAAGCATAGTATCTATAAACTGAAAAAAAAAAAATATCGTGTAGCAATTGCATATACCCAGGTAGAACTGAAAATAGGCCCAAAGTAATAGGTACCCTAAATGATTATCATTGTTTTCAAAGATTCATGTTGTTGCATTTAAAAAAAAAAAAAAATTGTATTTAGGCCCTAAGTAAGAATGAAATTGCATGATGAGACTGTTTAGCGTCAGTGTTAAGTCAGTTATAGTTACATATAGCTTCCTTAAGCATGCAAGAATGGCTACTCTGGCCTTTACTGTCTAACTAAAATCCTGCATAAACAATAAATTTATAGGCTAGATCGAGGTTGTATTCACCGGTACGTTACCGAAGGTACTTATTTTGATTACCGGGACAGATATCAATGAACTTTCAGAAAAATTAAACGAAGTTGATTACCGGTACCGGTACGGTACTCACAGTTTTTTTTTTTAATACTCATGTACAAATAAGCCTATATCCAGGGATTTTATTTTATATAAGTTAACGCGGTATCCTATTTGTGCCCTGATAACACTGACATGATTTTCCTTATTTATATCTTGGGGATAATTCTAGGAGCAGCAGGCCACTACAAGCAGGAGCCGAGTCCCCACAAACAAAGGCAGCACCACTATCATTACAACTGTAGCAGCTAGCATCCCAGGAACATCAGCAGCACCTCTCGGCGCAGGAGCAGCATTAGCAGAGCCTGTAAAGTGCAACTGTAGCAGCTGAACTTCTCCATACAATTGTAGTCGCGAAGCCTCTATGTACTACAGTAGGCCTACCGACAGTACTATTGCAACAGAGCGTCTACGTATGCTACCATAAAACTCTACATTTGTAGCAGCATGATCCTAACTTACAACTGTAGCAGCTGAGCATTTCAGACTGTAGCAGCAGAGCCTCTACATACAACCGCAGAGAGTAGTGGTGATGAGGATGTTTTTCCTTCTGCCTATAATGGTAAGTTTGATTCGTAACAAGTGATTATGGTACCGGTACTTGTGGACCATAAAGTGTACCAGGAACCAGGTATTCACAAACATTTCTCAGTTTACGGTGAATGGGATAGGTCATTTATTACTTTCAGTGGAATAGGTGATTGAACAATACGATGTCATTTGACAGAAATCACTGTTTTGATATCTGGAATGTAATGTAGTCATACCTTTTCTGTAATGTCGATCTTATCTAACTCTACTGTCAAGTATCTTATGCAGATATTAACCTGGTGAGGACAGGCTCATGTTGATATTACAAGCTCTTCCCTAGGCACCTGCTTGAGCATACTTGGGGCAAGTTTCTAACGGCCTTACTGTAATTATTTCATACATGTATATCAATGTTGACTGCTACTCAATGTATTAAAAGAGAAAAAAGCAAGCACTAACACTTCTGTGTATAAGATTGTTAGGTTTTTATGTGAAAGACATCACATTTCTAATCAAAGAATGTGTAGCAGGCAGTTATCATTATTTACCTTTGCCAACCCCAAGGTGTAAAAGCTCGACCAATAGCACCTGAATTACTATGCCCAGAATTCAGAGATCAGCAGACTTTGATGACAATTTATTTTGCATTTCAAATAGGTATGCTGGCTATAGCTATTTTCATTTTGTCTCACAAAATGTCGTATAGGTGATTGCCTGTAAAGAATTTCCTTATGTTACTTTGTTTTTTCTTCTGAAATTGTGCTTTAGCTCTAAGAAATACTCTTCTTCACATTTTTCAAACCTGCAGGTACTTGTAATGTTTTATCACATAGTGTATGACACAACTGTCAAATTTCTCACTGAAATTGTCCATACAATTTTTTGTGTTTTTGAACCACCGTAGGCATAGATGTTCTTGTCAAGTGGAAGAGGGATGGTTCTATGAATCCTGTCAGCTCAAGTGACCTCTATCATGCTCAACGGACCAAACCGAAACAAGGTTCCTGCGTACATATGAGAAGTGAAAATGGCTGGTGGAAAGGGAGGGTGCTTCAAGTCTTCAACATGCCCATGGATGGACGTAGGATGTCAGATGACGAGGGCATTCCTCTTTCTGCCTGAGGTAATTTGAATAGTTACTGATTTGTTCTACATCAATAAGTTTATCAAGATATATTATGTCTTTTTTCATTTTAAAATGATGTAGAGGTTTTTATGCATAGTATCATGTAGGTACAATGTACTTTCATTGCATTACCATTTCAATATAAATGTTCAATTCTGTGTAATGAAGAAAACAAATGTCATAATTGCAGTTTGTAATGACTGTAGGATGCTGAAGACTGTTAGCTTTCCACTTCCTTTCTTTAAAAGTCTGATATTGATTATTACTAACAATTTATTATGTCAACGTCTCTTCTCAGTCCCAAAACAAAATCAATTACTGATAATTTGCTTTATGTGCATGTAATACACTGTAGATTCTAGTGTCCATGAAAGATGTTTGCAAGTATATCTAGTATAAATCTTGTTGATTCTACCCTCAGGATGGTCACATAATTTGTTTCATTGATGCATTGTTTACAACTTCCCCAGCAGTATCGTTACTTGCGACAGCAGTAGCAGAGCCTCAACGTCGATTTGTAACAGCTGAATCCCCAGAAACATCAGCAGCACCGCTTGAAGCAGCAGCAGCAGCAGCAGTGGAGCCTGTACATACAGCCCTAGCAGCTGAGCCTCTAAGTATGACAGCAGTGGTAGAGCCTCTACTTACAACTGTAGCAACTGAGCCTCTACTTTCCACTGTAGCAGCAGAGCCTCTACTTGCAACTTTAGCATCTGCACTTCCAGGAACATTAGCAACACTGCTAGAAGCAGCAGCAGCAACAGAAGCAGAGCCGCTACAAACAACTGTGGTGTCCGCATTCTAAGAAACAACGCAGCAATGTTACCTTTGAAACTGAAGGTAATTCAACTGGAGTTGAGAAGTTCAGGGCATTGTATAACTGTTGTTTGTATTTCTTGCATTATCTGTCTGTGTGGTGCAAATTCCTAAAAAAGCAATTATGAGCCAAAACTTCATTTTCCAATAACAAATGTAAAATAATTTAAACATGTGATAAATGCTTTGATTATCTTTTTTTTTTCTTTTATCCTTCACTCTTGTAAGAAAAAGTTTGTGGCAGGCAACCTGTAAAATTTAAAGAAAATAGTTTGTCTTCTGCAAACAATAGTTAAAAAAAAAAGTTAATGAAGTAACAATTATTCAACCAGACTTGGCAGTTTCATCAAATTATGTATTTGTTTTCCTTGCATTAGGTGTACCTGATTTCAATTTGAAAGCAGACTAAGTCCTCCACTCTTATTTCAGATTACAAAGAATACTGAACCTTGCTTGATGATGGAAAACTGTTAAATCTCGAGAAAGCAATGTCCCTGTCAGACATTGAAGAACCGATTTTGATGGTAACCGGACACAGGAAAGCGATAGAAAACTGTTTGTGAAGTGTAATGGAAGTACAGCATATTCATATGCTGTATGTATTCTATACTGCCCTCTATCTAGTCTTGTTGGTATACATCTGGTTGTATTTACATTATTATATGTAGTGCACTAACTGTTGACCAACTTTCCTAAAATAAAGACCATTTAGGCAAACTATTGTACATGTTTCTTGTAAGGAAAGGAAAGGGAATTATTGGTGAATTTCTTGCTCATAATGCCTTGTACAAATATAGACTTGATGCATGATCAAGTTTGTAATACTTTCTGGTAATTATTTTATCTTCAGTGTTACATATTTGCTACATGCTTTCAATAATTTCAACACAGTTTCACACAAATCGACCAATTTTTATCACTTCGGGAGGACCTTATTCAAATATAAAAGAAACAATAGAAATAAAGTGTAGTGTTCCAGTATGTATTCCATTTATTGTCTCTTCATTGCAAATTTGGAAACTACTGCCATTGAGGCTTTTGAGGGAGTGGAAGATAGATGTCAGTGCAAAGCCAGAAGATTTTCATGTGGAAGAATATGTAGGTACTGACATCAGTTCTATTCCTGATA
The DNA here is from genome assembly GCA_033980235.1 of Diadema setosum. Taxonomy (NCBI): domain Eukaryota; kingdom Metazoa; phylum Echinodermata; class Echinoidea; order Diadematoida; family Diadematidae; genus Diadema; species Diadema setosum. The sequence continues at coordinate 3,618,136 of CM067075.1, forward strand.
GATCTTCAGTTGTCATGAAAAAATTCATGGAATCTAAAACAGAATTGTCAAAAAAAAAAAAAAAGCTGAACAGTGGGGAAGCCTACAAAAAGTCAGAAATATTTGTAGATGGTAGAATACATTTTAACCATCAAAGATGTGATTTAACACGTCACCATAAATCTTTTGGCTATGATTGCCTCAGTGAAAATGGCAGAATGTCTATCAGACAATGTTATCATGCCTTGAATTCTGGTCCTAGAAAGAGAATGGCTAGCCAGACATGTTATTAACATGTTGTCCCCCATCCTAAGGACAGCAAAAAGAGACAAATGACGTACACTACTCTCCTCCCAGCAGTCCAGTAGTTGGCAGACTGTTAAAGTTTGTAGACTCGTGTTTATAAACACATTGGGTATCACTTTCATTAATTCAACCCTGGGCAAAATTACCTTGTGAAGTGTGAGGAGAATGGTACACTTGATCATGTTATTGCACTATTTGTGACTAACACGCGTACTACAGTAATACATTAAAGTCAAGGAAATGCAGAACTTCTCACCAATTTACAGGTCAGATTACCTCGTGAAGTGTTGGGAGAATTTTGTATTTTGTACATGTTATTGCACCACTTTTATAGTGGTCAGAACACAATTCTGAAATGCAACAAATGCCTAACTTCTCATTCCAAGTGAGATTACATAGTGAAGTATCATGGAGAATGTAACATTTATTTTGTATCAATTGTAATATAATGTATTGTAATAATACTGTGCAATGTAATTCTTGTGAGCTGTCGAAAATGCAAAAAAAAAAAAAATAAAAAATCACTCTCTGAATTTACAGGTTATATCTGGAAGTTTGAGGAGAATGCTTTGTTTTGTAGTTACTGTATGTAATTATGAACACACATGTGGAATGGTGCATTTTGAATTAATAAAATGCAGAATTCTTCACAAACTTGGGGACTGGTGAATAGAAAACAAAAAAAAAAAGAACAAAAGAATAGAAAAAAGAGGAGTGAGAGAGACACAGATACCTAGAATTGGGAGAACAAGGTGATTATGACTGCTTTGTAAGAGGGTATGTGTGTGTGTGTGTTTGTTCGAGTGTGTGTACTGGTATGTGCATGTATAGTGTGTGTTTGTGTATGTTTGTGTTTGCATGGGTGTAATTATATTCTCTCAATAATGAATTTACATTTTTTTATAGACAGTGACCTACCAGGCGCACTTTTAGTCCTCATCCAGTAATCAATAAAAACCCATTGTACAGTTTGATAACATTACTGGCATCAACATGTGTCGGAAAGTAGGTTGTGTGTGTGGGTTCGAGTGTGTTTACTGGTATATGTACGTGTATGTGTGTTTGTGTATGTTTGTGTTTGTATTGGTGTAATTATATTCTCTCAATACTGATATTGACTTAACACTTGTAATATTTATAGATAGTGACAGGGCTGCCAACATTTGAAACTAGTTGAGAGTGAGACTCCCATAGGCCAATGCTATGATTAAGGAGGCAAAATGAGTGAGATCAATAGAAATGCATGCAAATGAAATAAAGTTTTAGAGTGAGAAAGGACCAAAATGAGTGAGAGTTGGCAGCCCTGCAGTGGCTAACAGGCACACTTTATTGGACGGTACTCATCCAATTAATCAAAAACCCATTGCACAGTTTGATAACATTACTCGCATCAACAATTGATGTGTAAAAGTACAGGTAGGTTGTATAGTTTGAGAAAATAACTGTGGTGTTTGTTACACTTTCCTAATATCCATGATTATGATACAACTAACATGAATGAACATGAATGAACATGAATGAACATGAATGCATCACAATCCCACTACCTAGAGCGGCGAATGTATACATTACACTGTGCGCGTACCACCTAAGCGTGTGGAATGTGTGATGATACGCGCCATTTTATGTTACATTTGCCGGTTCGTAATGCGCACTCGCTACGTCCACACGTATTGAGCATGGGCTTTACGAACCGGCAAATGTTAACATTTGCCGGTTCGTAATGCCCTCTCTTTAGTACACGATATACGTAAAACGCTGAAATGGGGGGTTTTACGAACCGGCAAACGCACTTTGCATCACTACCACAGAGCCCCAGGTGCTGCTACAAAATAATATTTAGTATCAAACAAAGCAGAAAATTCCGCTTTCATCACTCTCTTAATATTATCATCAATGTGCGGTTATAAGACACGTTTTTATACGTTTAAAGAAGTCCCGATTCTTTAAACGCGATTATCTCGTAATCGTGTTTTCGCGCAAATTCGAACATTCGCCGGTTCGTAATGCGACCGACGATATATATATATATATGTATATATATATATATATATATATATATATATATATATAACACGTTTTAATGGCCGTCAGTATCCACTGACACACGCAGGCAATAATTATCATGACAAGCTTGCAAATGCTTCGATATAGATCTCGATCAAGAGATAACCATAGAGGTAACCATAGAAACATCATTTTCAAAACACAGTTGGTATCAAGAACGACAACTTCTCAAAGAGAGTGCTCTCATCAAAGCTATCAAAAGGTTGTAAAATGCGAAAAAAAAAAAATATACGACCGGGGTGATGGCCTTAAAACTGTTCAGATAACCGGAAAAAGGACATCCTGAAGGAGTAAAGTTGATGTAAGACTGCCACCATCACTATAATAGCTTCCCCTACTCTCAAGTGGGATGACATAATAATATAATAACAACCTGAACGCAATAGACTATCGCTGAAGTCTACATACCAAAACTGGATGTGCAGTTTACCTATAACGTCGATGCATTCATTCATTAAAACAATAAATTGTTTCATTGACGATATAACGTGATATAAAGACTTTAATCTAATAGCTTCAACTTCTTATACAGCAAATTTACCCAAAAGCTACATAATATAGAGATTTCACAGTGACTAAGAACTGGATTCAGTAGAACTAGACATCACTAAAAAACTAAAAACCAACACAGCGCAATCGCATTGATTTTCGTAGTACCAATTTAACATCCCACATTATGTTGACATTTACATGTCAATGAAGTATGCTGTAAAGTCTCTGGAGCAAAAGTTGAAATCAATAGTATACGTGCAATCGTACCTTCTGAAATTCTTGTTAAGTCATATTACACTTTGATTATGCCTCATCTTACTGTAACATAATATGGGGAAATTGTGCAAAGTATCTCTTAGAGCGTATTTCTATTTTACAAAAGCGTGTAATCCGTATGATTAGTAATAGACCATTTTTTTTTTTTTTTAGCCAAGCAGGTCCTTTATTCAAATAACATAACTTATTGACGATTTTTTTATATGAACAAATTCTTTCTGGCTGTTTTCATGCACACATATATGAACAACATTTTGCCAAGGTTTCTTGATACTTCCTTCATCCAAAATAAGAATAATTACATTACTAGACAGATGAATACATTGTATATCCCAAATCTTAAATACAGCATTTCAAGATACACTTTCTACAGGACCTGTTCTATGGAATGTTTTGCCAAATGTAATAAAGTTGTCTAATAGACTTTCAATATCTAAAAGAAGTTACAAATTCTTTCTTGTTCACAAAGATATACTACAGATTTGAAGTTTTATTGAACGTATAAAAGCACCACACTTTGATGACTCTTGCCTTCTTATATGTATTGTTTACTTTCTGTAGTATAGTTTTCTTGTGTGTATCGCATTATATTAATTAACCATTTTTTGCTGAAATATTTGGGATCAGCCATAGAAAGACCAACGGTCTGTGTTGATCCCCCCACAAACTGAAATAACTGCTTTTATGTTGTGTTTGTGTGTTGTGAAATTTGTTGTAAGTTGAACATTTTTTCCCTGTATTGTTCCAATGTTCTACTGTGTATGTATATTTCCTGTATTTTTTGTAAATGCTTCTTATAAGAATACGGAAAATAAATGAAATAAAAATGAAATGAAATGAAAAATTTCGTTTGCTTACAGGATCTGGTTATCCCATCCCTAATCCATTTGCATAAGATCCCACACATACAAACACACACACACACGCCCACACGCCCCACACACGCAGACACACACACACACGCACGCACACACACACACACACACACACTATAGTCCGAATTCACAACCAGGTGGTACAATCTTGTCCATGGTTTAAACCATGCATGGACAAAGACCGTAGTTTTGTGTGGGGCGCCAAGTGTCGCATGGCCTATTTCGTTAACAAAAATTTTTGATGTTGGAACCGCTGGATGAGGAGACTACTATAGAAATTATGACGTATGTGTGGCCAACGATATAAAGAGAATGTACAGGGAATTCCACAAATTCATTTTTCATGAAAATAACACATTTCATAAACTTGATACTGACATACTATGTTAAGGGTAGCAATTATTCCCGCTTCTTTTTGAAAGCGCTTAGTTAAATGCCATTTCATTATGCTAGAAAAGTGCATTTTTGTGGAACTTTCTTTATTTTTTCTTTATATTGTTGTCCACACATAAGTCATAATCTCCAGTAGTCTGCTCATCCAGCGGTTTCAACACCAAAACTTTAAAAATTAATAACTTTTGCATCGTTTGTCCGATATTCCTAAAATGTTCAGTGATGTGTTCTACTAATCAATGTCAGTTGAATGTTGCTACTTTCACTCAATCCACATTCCTCTTTGGGTTTGGATTCCCTTTAAGTTTTTGCTGCACTAACTTTTTAATGCCCTGTGAAAGATACACTTTTCTTCTTAAAATGCTTCCATTTGGTGGATTGCAAAAAGTTTGTAAGACTCTGAGGAATGCACAGTTGGAATAATAAACACACTTTTGTGTCGTGGAAAAAGCGCATTGATCACGTTCCTTGTATTTCAAGTGCAAAATAATTTAGATGATCTAATTGGAACGAATTAATCCAGTAATAATTTGCGATGGTGTTTCTGTTGGGCCGAAATGGCATGCGTGTTCCGGTGCTTTCACTGAAATGGCGAGTTCAATTTATCGTTGTGTTACTGGCTTACGAAGTGACCAATAAACAGTTTATTGAGTTTCTTGAAATTACTATAGTTTGATATAAAATTCTTCGCCCTGGAGGAACTCAGATGTTCATTTTGCACTGCGGCCACCATGCATACAATCATGTCTGCCATAGGCTGGGCATGTTTCATCGTTATAGCGGGTAAGAGTATAATGATACTTCTGTTGAAAAACAACTACAACAACAGCATTCGAGAAAGAAGTTGTGAAATGATATTGTGGTGGTTTGTTTTTATAATTTCTTTGCATCACTGATTGATTGATTTAAGATCTTAACTCTAAAACACACACACACACACATATATATATATATATATATATATAATTGTATTGTTCTATGTATTTTATGTGAAAATATTATCTAAACAAAGTATATTGAATTAAATTGTATTGTAACGTCTGTAATATCTGGATTCAAGGTATCAACTTCCTAATTGGACAAACAGCAAATGGGGGAACTGTGCTAAACCTCTCTTAAACCGCATTTATAATCACTACTCATAGTCAGCCCCAAATCCACACAGAACCCTTGTTAAAAAAAAAAAATTGTTATCGGTGTATAAAATCAACAAATTTGTTACCTGTACTTTCGCATATTCCTATATCAATAATATCTTGCCAAAATTTTCACACACAATTGCTTCTTTGAAAACGATACTTGACTTGCACACAATACTCGTCAAAGTAATAAGTAATATTCCATTTTACAAATACAATTGACGTATTATAGAATATGCTGTCCTTCTTTTATGGAATGACTTACCAAATAACATCAAATGCACCGTAAATCTTTCGTCCTTTAGATAAAAGTATAAACAGTTTCTCTTGATTCAGTATAACCTCGCTTGACACAAACACGAATGAGTTAATGTTATTTTGGCTAATCACTTGTTTGTCGCAACATTTTTGTTGTGTGCATAGTCCTTTGTATTCTATAATGTTTAATTATGTGATTTTTGTTCATAATTGTACTATATTTATATAACAGGGATCAGTCTGTAAAAGGCCTTTGTGCCTAATTGTTGATTCTTTCGCGTTTAATGTATTATATCTATTATCTTGCATGATGTGAGTTACAAATATTGTAATGTTTGGTTGATTTTTACTTAATACATGAAAATAAATGCTTTGAGGTTGAAATTGTATTGTAACTGAATTGAAAATGCTTGTTGAACTGATGTATTTTGTTTCTGACCATCAGTGCTTTTTCAAGGAAGTGACCAGGGGACTATTAACTACGAGGAATGTCGTCTATTGTGGTACGTGACGACTTACAGGCCAAGCCTTCCGGTCATGCCAAGCTCGGTCAACCTCCCGCCGTTACTACGAATAGCTCATCTACGCCCTCGTACCATTTGTAAGACCATTCGGACAACCTACGGACAGAGTGAGCATGTTTCTTAATCAATCTATCTATCTATCTATCTATCTATCTATCTACCTATCTTCTAATCATTCACGAATATATGCATGCATTCATTCATATATCTGTTTTTTTCCTTCTTTCTTTCAAAACCTATATCTATAATCCATATATTTCGCTAATCAGCCATCAAATCTAATCAATATTGATTATTCTATTTGGTGATGATTTCTAAGCAGTTTTCATGCTCTGTATAGTTATTTGGTTTGAAGAATGAAAATATCTCTATGAAACGGTAATAGTCTTGTTTTATAAGTGATTCTCCTTTTACACAATGGCCATTTAATCTATATCTATTCAACCACAGATTTCTGAAGAGTTTCATTACACGAACTTTCTGTTCCCTCTCAAGAATTTAATGATATGTATGCATATATATATATATATATATATATATATATTTATGTATATATATATATATATGTATATGAAGAGTTTGTTTGCAAAAACCGATAAGTGCTATTTCCGATTAAAGTTCAAGAAAAATAAAGAGAATAATAAGAAAACTGTTGCTTCTTTTGACCATAACTTCAAAAATGTACCTTTATAATGTCGTGACCAATATCATTTAAAAGGGATTATTTTGTACTTTACGACAGAGACCATACTTCAAAATCTTCAGAAATGGACTTATAGGTTTTTGGAAACAAACTTTTCATATATATATATATATATATATATATACATACGTTTAGGAAGGGAATTAGCTCTCGCACTGTATATATATATATATATATATATATATATATATATATAGTGTGAAAGGTGTGTTTTCAGTTGTTAAACCCCTGGGACGTCGCATCTTAGTGGTGTGTAGGTGAGAGAAAGGATGAGACGATAGACGAAGTTTGAATTGTCAGTTTGATTTTTATTCTCAAGCTTTCGGGCCCTGCCCTTTATCAAGACAGAGGATCAAAGAAATCCAACAAAATAATGATGATGGATACAGAACATGATATAGATATTGCATACAAAAAATAATAATGATCAAGACAATAGTGAAAAATAACGATAATGTGTTGTTTGAAGGTTGTTGTTTGTTGTTTAACGATAATGATAAAGGCAAAAACAGCAGAAAATGACAAAACTAATAGAAGTGTATGCGTCAATCATACATAATATAACATACATACATACAATCACAAACAAGCATACATATACACACGCACAACCAAACACACGCGCACACACACGCACATATATACAAATATGCATGCACATATGTGTATGTGCAATTGAATTTGGTGTCTCCCCCACCCCAGGAAAAAAAAAAGGATAAGAGAAAAAAAACCCAAATATCTAAAATGCAGAATTATTGAAATATTCATTGAAGGAATGGACCAATAAGATATATGTATATATATATATATATATATATATATATATATAATATACATTATGTATATATACATGATATATATTGCATATATATTACATATGAGTGTGTGTAAAACTGGGAAGGTATGATAAAATGATTCGTATGCCACGTACAGTGAATACGTTTACTAACATAACATAAATGAGGCATAAACATGACTTTTTGTATGATACTACTGAATTATGAATAAAATTACTATATCTAACATAAGTTTTGTATGCATTTTTTAGCATTGAAATTAAATATCAATAACTTTAGCAAAGAACGTTTTTTAGTTTTTAAAAAACAAGTTCGTAATGTTTTTCGTAGCCCAATTAGGCCATCAAAACATATATTTTACCCCCCCCCCAAAAAAAAAAATATGTTGGCCAACATACGTTCATTACTCTTATTCATTTTCATTCTACTTTATTTCTTTTCAATTTCTGACAAAAAAAAAATCATACACAACTATAAAGCACTCTGAGAGCGCAGACTTCTGCCAAGCAGTTCATTTCCACTGTGGCTGTTGCCGCTTGAGGTCAGTCAGACCCTAGCTGCCGAAAGATGAAAAATCCTTCGAAAATTTATGAAAATTCATGAATCACTACCAAAATTTACTTGTCTGTACATTGTGTCAATATCGATCTTTCCGGCGGTTTCATTTAAATCAAGTTTTTAAAGTCATTTTGCACACAGACAGACAGACAAACAAAACAAACAAACGAAAATCCTCCTTGGTGGAGGCAATTATGAACACAACGTAATTGTCTAAATACAAATTAAATATTTTCTGATAAAATAATCGTAAATGCAATACACCACGTGTGAATAAATGCTTTGATACATGTCACATGATGAACAATAGTTTGGGTAAAACTTGAACCATATTATTCCTCTGCTAGAATGTCAGTACCATAAAATCCTTCGGAAGCATCGTTGCAAGTGTCCACAAAGCAAGAAGGAAAGCATTTTCTCAGGGAAGGCTTTTTAGGTCTTCCTAATTGTTTTAATTTACCTAGATATCAATTTATTCAGTCAAATGAAGTTACAACTGCGCAGAAGATGCACTACATGTATATCACATTAGCTTTGTAAGACATGTATTTCGATACATCACTTAGTAGGCTAGTTCTGAGTTAGCTCATGTGCGCACGGGTACAAATGACCTTTCTTCTTTTTCTTTTCTTTTTTTTTTTCTCTCTCTCTCATTTGGTTAGTGACTTCATCGTTTTCAAAGTGACGTAATTGAAAAGCTTGCAAACGATTCATGGAAATCATAGAGAATGAAATTGTGTGGACCAGATGACCAGAATGGTCCGTTAATAATATTGTACAGACGGTGAAGATTAGCTCGTAGTTAAGTATGGAGCGCGAAGGGTCGCATGGTCTGTTTTGTGTTCGTGAAGAATTCCTTGGGTTTTTTTTTTTGTTTTGTTTCTGTTTTGGTGAAATGACCATTTCGTTGACAAAATCACACGAAATTACAATTACGTCACGAAGAAATTGACGTTGTGCATTGTCAACGATAAATACGATGTCGTGACGAAAGAGATCATGTGACATTTGACGCCTGTATACTTCACTGCGAGCTTTTCCTCGAAGTTAAAGATCACCGTCTGAACGTAGTTGGGATAGCATCCATTTCATTCTGTTACATTGAATGTATTAACAATCTGTTTTAAATGATCTGTATTAACAATCTGTTTTAAATGATATTTCAAGTTTATTTATTCATTTGTCTTTCTTCCAACAATAGGCAATATAACAATAACATAACAATAACATTGACACTTTCTTTCAAGAGTATATCGGCTAGGAACAACAACTAATACTAAAATTTTTGCAAATACATAAGTATATGATTACATGTACATGTGAAATGATAAAGAAAGGGTAACAAATATTTTGGGAAAGGCAAACGAGGAGACATTAGTGAAGCATAGCTTGTGAGACAAGGTCCCTCAGGAATAAAAGAAAGAAAAAAAAATACATTGTGTGTATATATATATATATATATATATATATATATAATGTATAAGTATTGGAAAAAAACACAAAAAATATATACACAATTCCAAATGTAAACAGGGAATAGATAAGGAAGGCTATGTGTAATGGGGTGAAGGGAGATTATTTACATAAAACAAGGGTAGGATTGAAGGGAGGGGGTGGAAAGGAAAGATAAAAAAAGGGTTATGTGAGACGATAAAATACATACACAAACACACACACCCAACAAAAACAAAAACAAAAAAGCAAAAACAAACAAACAAACAAAACAAAACAAACATAACAAAACAAAACAGAACATGACAAGAAGACAACTGGGTTTCAATAATATTGTACATTGATACTTTCTTTTTTTTAAAAAATTATATTGCTAAATATACATCTAGGTTGACGTGCTGGCAAGCACCATTAATAAGGATTACTTGAATACTTATTACATCACAGACACTTACCTCGGTGAATTTAAAAACTAATATGTCCTGTTTGTACAAATTACCCTTTTCTGGTCTTGCTCAGGGTGGCACCGCGAACTGTCTTGAAAAGTTCTATAAATTGGCAAGTCGCGTAAATAGGCCGTGCATTATGTGTTTTACAACTTTGTCTAGCCAACATTAGCCTGTAGCCAATGCTGTTTTGGCTTTATCCAAAGGCTAAGCCAACATCGCAAAATGTCAACAACTACTACATAGCTCCCTCAACGTGTCTCCTGACGCAAGCTGGCAAACTCGGGAACCGGATTAACGAATCTGAACACCTCTGTCACCCGATATCTATGATATAACTGCATTTTTAACAATACAATTAGGTTTTGTATGGTATAGTTATCTATTTTTTTTTTTGTTTCATCTATCGCGAAGAAAGCTATGCAGGAGAATAAAAAAATAGATCCATTGTGTTGTCATTTCTTTCCATGCCTATTTTGGAGTGCTGTACTGTACGGCCCCATATCGTATGAGGCATTTAATTTGTTACTTTGTCTCATGCAAACACAAGAAAATAAGGATTGGGATGATCATTCAAAGTTCAATTGTGGGTTTATGACATTACCTTCGGACCGATGATGATGATGGTGATAGTGGATATTTATGCTATAAGCCCACCACAGCACTAGAGATTCTATCGCCGTCACGTCATTATTCCTACAAATTCTAACACAATCATACTTCAAGTTCCCTACTCAACTTTGACAGACGCAATCCAACTGTTGTTGTTTGTTATTCCGAAGGTTCGGTTGTCCCAAAATGAAAACTATGTGCGAACTAACGAATCTTCTTCGAATTACGAATTTTATCATTTCATTTTCGGATTAACGAACCTTCGGAATAACATCAAGCCTTATATAATTTCTCATCAACAGACCTTCAGAATAATGAGCTTTATCTCACTTTCATAAACAAAAACAAAAAAGTAAACAAACAAACCTTGGGAATGACTACCCTTTGGAATAACGATCCTGCTGTAACCAATCGAATGAACGTTATTTGTGCATTTTCGACCAGCTCGTCAAGGCATTGTTGTAAAATAAAACGCGGGCACCGAACATATGATGGTGGAAAGAAGACCTCCTAAAATGGCGGATTTTATGCGAGCACTTTGGAGAGTCGTCGTCTTGATAACCATCCTTATAATACCTTTACTTCAGTAAAGAATGGATTATTCTTCATTCTGCAACAAAGGCAGTTTGTAAATGAAAATATCAATGCCAGAACGATCAAAGATAGAGGACAACAATTCAAGCAGTTCATCTACTCACCTAGAAGAAAGTTCATTGAACGTTGAGGAGAAAAAATGAAAATTGATTCATATCTATTTTCAGGCAATCCACAATTTTAAAGGGCCTGACTCATTTTCAAAGCCAGATTAAAAAGAAACCGAACTGAATCGACCAATTTTGTCTACTTTCCTTTCTTGTTTATCAAATGCATCGACAGCCTGAGTGCATGCAGTGAAATTATTTGAATGATTGGTGTTAGAACCAAGCAGAAATAGGCGTGACATACAAGGTAGGTCTATATACATTGTTTTTCAAGCCCTCCCGATTACCGAAATGTTCCTTCCTATGTGAACGCAGATCCGGACTATCACATCTGCCCGTATGAGATCTTTCCGGAAATGGGCAACATGGAGTCCAGTGGATACAAAATTGCCTTTCCTCTCGAACGAGTACCCCTCGGTGTCTCGTCGGTTGCATTCAGCTTCCGGGGTAAAGGTCTTATCGGCTTTTCTTCGAATGACACAATCTCAGCGCCTAGAGTCGTCCTGTTCGGTAAGGCTCACAATGACTAATAAGCCACTTCTAGTTCCACTCTGCACGTGGGCAGAAAAGTGTCATTTTGTACAAACAGGCATGATTACATAGTCTTCGATTCACGGAGATAAGCATTTTGGCCCCATTTCATAAAAAGTTGAACGATCAAAGATAGAGGACAACAATTCAAGCAGTTCATCTACTCACCTAGTAGTTACTCTTGCTGGAATGACAGTTGTCATGGTAACGACAAGAATCTAGATTCCTGGAACGTTGCTATCCTAACGTCGTTTATGAAATAGGGGCCATTTTGGCCCCATTTCATAAAAAGTTGAACGATCAAAGATAGAGGACAACAATTCAAGCAGTTCATCTACTCACCCAGTAGTTACTCTTGCTGGAATGACAATTGTCATGGTAACGACAAGAATCTAGATTCCTGGAACGTTGCTATCCTAACGTCGTTTATGAAATAGGGGCCATGATGATGTAATAATCATTCACGTAATCCATATAAATGATACTTACTAACACATCCACATGCATTCTCTTCACAGAATTCGAAGCCATGCTATAAACATACTATAATTATTGATATGAAAATGATTGAAATCAAATCTTCAATCTCTGTTTATCTGTCAGATTCTGCAGCTTCATGAGCTCGTGATAATCCAATCCCGTTTGGTTAGTTATGATCATAAGAAAATTAGTTGATTTACCTTTAGTGTTTCGTGAATATCAGACGGTTATATTTAATCATGGTCAAGCATGTTTCGAACCTTGATTTTCATGTATAATTTGTCCATTCTTTGCCATGCTTTATTACATTGCCGCCCCCCCCCCCAGTTTAGTCAGAGATTGCAAAGCGGTGATAGTATACAAATATCGACTGCTTCATAGGGGGATGGTAAAACTATTTGCACCGAGGGCAAACATTTTTACCATGACCCGAAAGAAAGCAGTCGATATTTGTTTTATAACACTCTCGAGCATTTTACGAGAGACTTAACGTTAGTTCTAGGTCGTGGCAGGACAGCAACTTAGTGCACGCAGCGCGTAGCGAACGACATCGCTGTGTAATGTAATAGGCAGCCGTGTATGAATTCACCGTTGTTAATCCGAGCTACAGCGTAGAACTGCGAGAGAAGGAGGTCTAACCATGGAGCTACCATTGGTAGCTCCATGGTCTAACCGTTAGGACTAACGTTAGAAGTAGGCTTATTAAAGCGGCTTCGTTATCCAGATCATCTTCAACATCGATTTTACTTTCCTGAAATAATTACTAAACCGTACCGATATGTTGTACTTCTGCTGCAATTTACGAAATTCCTCAGTTACTTGAAGCAGTCAACTTGTCAATTGAGCTGAATTGCATTGATCACACACACACGCCATCGCACCACAGATTTCTTTAAAAGAAAACTGTACTGACATTTTCTAATTGTCTGATAATTCTAATCTACATTTTTTGATGCCTACTACTGGAAAGAGAAGATTGTAAAACCCAGGATAAGCCTGTAATGATTTTTTGAAAAAAATGAAAACGAGCAAGCCATGGAACGATCCACGCAATTTGGCCAACGTCACAGGTGCTCTTTGTGCACAACTCCGACATTAGCAAGACAAACTACAATAATGCCAATTTACTGATGAAATCTCACACGAAGCACTCCAAAAGCTGTTATTTAGTATAATTGCAATATGGAGCTATAATACATATGTTAAACAATATCTATTAATCTTTAAAAGCAAGCTCTTCAACAGCTTTTTATTTAGATAAAACTTGTGGGGGAATTTGATATGCAAAATGAAATTGGCATCGTTATCCAAACGTGCTGCCCATAGAAGACCGTGTGCAAGTAACGTTACGCATTGATGATCATGATCGAGCGATGGTTCGCCAGTGCAGTTCAAACTATCTAACGTAGATGAGGGCTGAGTGAATCTAAATCCAAATGTAGATAGACTCTCTTCAACGGCACGCACGATTTTTACGCTTAGTGAGATGAAAACGGTACCCAGTACACATAGACTCTGAAATACTAGAACTAGGACTAGGACTACTGAGCAATCAAGGAGTAGGTTCTACGCGGCAGTCCAAGTTTTGATGAGTAGGCCCTACACTCACTCACCGTCGACATTGCAGCTGTAGGCCCTATGTGCACAGCGCTGTAAGGCACAGCGTAACGTTACATACCTTGCTGCCAGAACTTGAAGAAAGTCCAGGCGAAAGTCCAGACTCCAGATCTAGATCTGGACCCTTGTCCTGCAGGCACTGTTGTTCCTGTGCTGAATTTTTCAGTTAAGGTATCTGTTTTATGGATTTCCGATGTTTTGTAGTCGAGTAAATCTCATAGTGGTGTTCTTTACACCAAGGACTAATGTTAGATCTAAAACAGTTTGTTTCAGTAGGCCTACTAGGACCCATATCTCGGAAGAGTGGCCTGACCACGTAGATTCTAACACAGTGTCGCCGCTTCGCGATCCCAGCGCTGGTGTAGGTATAGTGCTAGCGTACTTCCGTATCCATGTAGATATCTCAAAATTCACCTTGCCAAATGGCACCAAACTCACAGGAAATACTTTATGATTCATATCCAACAACTCACGTTAATTGGAAACAAATCACATGTCGGGAAGCGTAAGTGTAGATGTCGACTTTCCTGTCGGCGTCGCTAAAAATAATCTGCTCTAACTCGTTACGACTAACATGAGTGATTGCGGCCAGGCCCTACCTAGAGTGTCTATCTGCTGCGCACGCACAGACTGAAGTTAGCCATTTAATATCATGAGACAACTCTTTCAAGTAATCGGGGGCAATAAATAGATTTACAAATTATTTGTGGTAAGTTGAATGAAAAATGTAGTTCCTATATCACACAAGTCGCAAAAATCATTACACTTTTGAGTTTAGTTCTCGCGTAAATTCCCCGTTCGCAAAGTACTAGTCGGCTAACTTCATTTCTAGATTGTGCATCTTCCGTTCGCCAAGATCTCTCGCGAAGAGTGAATTTTTTTTTGAGTGACGACTTGAAAGTCGGCGTCAATATTGATACTTCTCGATTACTGATTTCGTTCAAATATAAGAGAATACTTTAAAATATGCTATGAAGTATATCCTGTAATTTTGGTGCGATTTGGTTTAGTGAAATATGAGATATCTACATGGATAGAACAGTAGCTAAATTAGGCCTAAGCGTCGTCTGCTACTCGATACGAATTAACGCACGCGTATGCAAGCACTTGTAATCAGTAATAGTGAGAGCACCTGTGACATCATAACATCCGGGCTCGTCAGCTCATTAGCATAATTCTCACCTAAAAAGTTCCATTTTAACATTAAATTACGGACTTAATCGTTATGAAATTTTGATTCTGTTTGCACCGCTGGGTCTTTTAGAATTAAAAGAACAACATATAAAAAAAAAACAAAAAACCGGTAAAATGCCCTTTTAATGCCGGCACCACCGTATGTACCGCGCTACAACTAGCTAGCTAGCTAGCAAGCTAGTATCGCTACTACGCGCACTGCGTACATTCTAATGTGATAATCTTAGATATCGATCACAAAATCACGATTGCGTGCAGATCGTGGATTCCCAAATGTACTATATCACGCGGGTCTAGGGCAAGTACCCCCTGGGCAATTACCCCGGACCCTTCCCCTGGCTCTAATCTTAATCCTAATCCTGAACCCAATCCTAACCACAACCATAACTTACACTCCTAACCCTTAACTTAACCCTTACCCTAATCCTATACTCTAAACTTACCACTAACCAGTATTTTGCCGGGGGGTAAATGCCCGGATACGATGTTACGCTAGATAGTAAGCCTTTGCACCGCATTCACTTGCTCGTAGATTTCTAGTAAAACTACCCCCTTTTCGTGCTCTGTACAATCATATTGCAAGAAGCTTTACATGAGGGATATAAAATCGGTTATGCAGTTACTGATGCCGAAGGTTCATAATTCCGAAGGCCTGATAATCCGAAATGAAAACAAGATTCTCTCTTCCGAAGGTATGTTGATTCGAAGATGAAGCGAATTTTGTTCCTCCAAAGTGTCCTTGATCCGAAATTGAAATAATGTTCGTTTTTTCCGAAGGTTCGTTGGCACAAACCTCCTTTTCATTTGCGTATTAACGAACGTTCGGATCTAACGAATTGTACCTTCTTGCTCCTACAAGCTTGCCAAGTAAACGATTTCTTATCCGATGTTCACTCAAATTTGCAGCTCTCTGCGAAAACTCGTCCTTCGCCCTAAAGCGATGCCCGAATTGTGCCCCGGAGTTGGCGTTTACCTCTGGTGAGTGGAAATGGCGAGATATCTGCGTGAAGTGGAAGAGTGGCAGCCTGTACTGGGCGGACTTCGGAGCGGGGGTTTTCCGCCTAGGGATGATCAACATTTGGCTTCTCTTCAAGACCGTTCTAATCGAATGGAAAGACCCGACGCCGTTCAACGTCACCGACATCTTTGTGGGGAGTTCACAACATGATAACGCTGAATTTTACTTCCGCTGGAGGTGTGCGTAAAGCAAACAAAACAAACAACCTCCCCCCCCCCCCCCCCCAAAAAAAAAAAAAAAAAATTCCAACGAGAAGAGCGAAAAAGACGCACAGCCAGAATAGGTTAACGCAGGCCAATAGACTGTAGACTGATGGTGACGGCTTTTAAACGCGGGATTCATTGGCGAAAAACTATAGGCCTAACAAAAACATCACATTTGTTCATTGTTACTATCTGCTTGTTCGTGTGTGTGTATATGAGTGTGCGTGGGGTGCCATTGTTTCTATGTGTTTGTGTTTGTGTGTGTGTGTGTATGTGTGTGTGTGTATGTGTGTGTGGGGGGTGTATAATAATTGAGATGAGCACATTCTTTATCGGCATTAAATAATTTTGGTCGCCTCTTTACCTAAATAAAACAAGTATTTTGTAGGGGGGTCATGTACGGACTGAAAAAAGTAAAGCCATGTACACGCGCAAAAGAGATGTGCTTGATTTTGTAGATGAAGTTGAACTTCGCAGGTCTCGCTGGCTAATTATTCATATTCTTTTAGATTTCCTGCCATATTCATGAAAGTTTGATTTGATGCATCAAACATACATTTTGTATTCTATTTCTTTTTCATACAAACATACCTGGATCTTGGATTTAATAATCTGACGTAAAGCAAAATGATCAGTTTGTTGTATCAAACATATACTCTATTTCTTATAATATCAACTTTCGTAACGGATACGACTAAATGCTGTCGTGTCAAATTCAATTTATGATAGTGATAGGACTCACGTTTCGATCACAGTCACCCATTGCCAGTGGTCAATGTAATTTTTTATCACATTTACCTCTTTGTCTAGATCCGTATTATACTTCCGCTTTTATGGAGTCTTATTATTGTCACATGTTTTGCATTTGCAGTGAATGTATTTAGAGAATGATGTTTTGGTGAGATGGAAAAAAGGTTTTAAAATCTTGGTTAAAAGCTTGATTGCTCTCTCCTATTCTATTCTTATGCGTCCATCTTTGTCTTCTTGTAAGTGCCTATGTATAGATCTTGTCCAAATATTTTAAAGTGATTTTGCAGTGTGCTATCCCTTTAAAGAGTAACGATCATAGGTGGATTGGTGTTTCCGTGTGCAGTCATTATACCTCTTATTCTTGTTGTTCTTGTTGTAAATGTTGTACGTGTATACTCATTATGTTCGTGTAGGCTTGCTCGTGCACATTAAATGTGTTTATTCAGCAGCTTTGGAATGCAATCTGTATATTACTAATTATGTGAACTCCGTAGTCTTTAACTTATAGTGTTACTTTGCACTGATGATTTCTTTTGTATTGTTAAAATTTGATTTTTATTTAATTCAAATTTAATTGAAGCGAAAAAAAAATGACTGAACAGGATTATCCACCACATTCAATTCGTATGCAGTGTTTGTAAGTAAGGACTCTTTTTGCCACCCGTTCCCTGAGGTTGGTCCGAAATGGCATCAAACATATGCAAAGAGGATTAAAATGGACATTTTGTAGTTGGTAGGGAAGTGTGGATATATTTAATCACCCCATTCTGCAGCTCTCAGAGACAAATATTTTCTTTTGTGATATAATAGTTTCTTTAGAAATAGAGTTTTTTCCCCACTTTTTATGTAAAACAGTATATCAACTATTGTTGTATTACGTGTGGGGGATTACACTCTACAAGCATTGCTTTTTAGCATTCCTCCCCAGTTCCAGTATTTTGATAAACGTATCGTTTATTATGCATTGTGATGTTATTTATGTATTCAATTTCTGTGAAATATTTACATGTTTCTGTTGGGGAAATGAAAAAAATAATGAATGTACACAAGCACATTAATCATATTGCTTTTTAGATGTCATAATATATCGATCTTTTAAAACCCCAAACATAGTGCGTCGTTACTCTACTGAAATGATTGACGAAAAGTTGTGACGTCATCTCCTGCTGAGTGACAGTTGTGCAGACAGCCAAAAGGAGAGAGAAAAAATCAAAACAAATAAAAAAGCTTTACTCCTTAGTGGCTATCTGTTCTTGTCATTCCAAATTGACTAAACTGTATGCCAAACATGGCGGAGCAAGTGAAGGGAAAAATAAGGCCTGCCGTCTTATCAAGGGAATATTGACGTTCTTAAAATAGCTCAATTTACGTCACACGTAAAGCTGTTTCCGATAATTGCGTCTAGTCTAACGGTCCAGTACCACGTTACCTTCAAGTGATCTTGACCTAGTCAATCTGTCTCCTCTGATGCATTCACATCACTCAAATTACGTCACACAGAATAAAACAGATTTTTATGAATATAGTGGTACAGTGTTTTGGTATCCCTGACGATCCTTTCTGTCGTTTTTCGATCATGATGATCCATCTATCATGTATAAAGAATTAGACGGAATCAAGATATAGCGTGCTTTTGTTTTGAAAGTGTACTATCGTATTGTCTTTTATGGAGACCTCATACATTATTATGTCGGTGTAGAATTCATAGAAGTAAATATGTAATGTACAAAGATAAAAAATTGCACGTTCCATTTAGATATTACAACTCCTTACAAGCTGATAATACATTCTATGCTTATGAATCGATAGAGACTAGTATAGGACCTACATGAATGTGAGAATTGTGGTCATAACATCTATTTCAGTAACTTTACGTACATGTAGCGCTTCTACGTTTATAGGTTACAAATTCAATCCACTATATTCTCTAACAGTCAGTGTTAAATTTTTGAAATTCGCTTTGGACTTGGGCTGTGCTGTTTTCTAAAAACAGGAATGGATACAGACCCTTAAAATCTTCCTTACAAAATGCTGCCCCCTCGGTGAATTAAATTGTTCCAATTTTAGCCCAACATTGAATGGTGTATCTCAAAATTGATTAATTTGGTCAAACACGAGAAAAAAAAAATATCAGAGTCTCCGACGGAGATGTGATAAATTAGAGCCGTCACATTAATTTTGATCGCCTATAAAAAGGTTTAAAAAGAACAGTATACGGTTTTTTTTTCTCGCAGTTCAATTATTCTTTTGCCCGATGGTTTGCATTTAATTTATTAAGTTTCTAAATTTGAAAAAGAGCTTGCCCTGACAATTTGTAAACTCTAATCGACATATTTTAAATTCGGGTTATCCTATGCTATACAAAGCTAAAGATTTTTTCACGTTTAGCCGTAATAAGGAGGAGTATGAGTGATGCCGATTTCAGCATCGAATTCACGCAAAATTAACTCTCCCAAAGACATTATTTCCACAGCGCCCTCTTGCGATAGGAAACGAAGGCGATCTTCTTTTCTTCGACAGCAAAAGTAAGGGTCTACAAACAGAGTGATGATTTCGAGGAATTTGATGGTGTGCAAAACCTGCGTTGCGACGTGAATACACACATTTACAGGGCTGCCAACATTGGAAACTACTTGAGAGTGAAACTCCCATACGCCAATGCTATAATTTAGGAGTCAAAATGAGTGAGATTAATAGAAATGCATGCAAATGAAATAAAGTTTTAGAGTGAGAAAGGACCAAAATGAGTGAGTCTCACTCTCAATGAGTGAGAGTTGGCAGCCCTGCATTTAAAAAGGAATAGATTGGAAACAACATAATTGACAGAAACAAAAGAGATTCTGTCTCTCTTTGTTGGTGTAAGTTCCAAGACAAACAATGGATCCCATGCCGACTATGATTATTGTCGCCGTTCATACCGCCATGGAATGCTAGTGTAGGTCGCGGTTTTTTGTAACTGATTTTGGAAACGGGTCTAGGGAGACACAAGCTGATTTGAATACACTTTAGGCTGCAGATATCGCATGTACTTCAATTGCCATTACAGGCTATTTAATCCTTGAAAGACTATAGAATATAAAACATAATGCATTTACAGTATATTATATTTTGTAGTATTTCCCTATTCCGCAAACAATATAATATGTGTATTATGTAGATAGGTCCCTGGGCTGCCACGTGTTCAAGCATTTGCTTATAGTGGCAGTCCTTCTTCCGCATAATTTCTCAGGTAATTATTTGGAAATTTGATAATACAAGTTATATTTTGTTTATGGAATCAATTTACACATCAAATTTCCTTCTTTGAATCATATTCATTGTAATCTGCTTACTGATATTCTATGTGATATTATTGAAAAGAATCTTGATTTATGTATGAAATTGTGTTGGAAGAAAAATAAATCAAACAAACAAACAAACAAACTTCTGGTATAGTGATGTTGACAAAATGAAAAGTTTGTCGATAACGGAACATATCTCAAACTCGCATTACTTTATGAATACATGCTCAAAATAGACAAAGGGTATACCCGGCGACTTTGTTGATAATAATTGATATTCTGATATTAATTTCGGAAAGTGCAATACCAACTAGATCCTACTTGCCTGAAATAAGGCCGACACGTCAATCATAAACATTAATGAAATTAGCAACTCCTCCTGATATTATTAAATAACCACGGACGATCGAAAACCAAAATTGGTCATGGATAACTCAATCAATTACAGTTTAAGTTGATTTCATTTTAATATCGATATTGCCATTTTTGATAATTTTGAGAGGGCAGTTTGTGTCTGTGGGAGCAATTTCTAAATTACCGAATATTAACAAAGTAGCCTACATACAATAATTGTCATACTTTACTTGTCTAAAGTTCATTTAAATCCACCGAAGATTAGAATGCCTATACCCCCCCCCCCTTTATCCCGTCGGTAAATCATGCTATTGTAAATGAAGATAGCCCCAATCGACGTCTTACTAGTATTTCATTACTTTACAAGGAAAACAGATTTCCTTACATACGATACAGCATTGAAATGATTAGTTGATTTTATCCATACTGGACGTCCCAGTCAAGCTTTTCATAGCTTATGACGATCCAGACAAAATGTGTAATATTGTTTCATGTACAAACTATGTACAAACTATGTGCAGAGGGGCCCACATTCTACAAGCTCTGTCTTTTTAGTGGGTCTCTCCATTTTTCACACTTTAAGCAAAGTTATACATGTACTTCATTTCGATCACTTCTGTTTCTTTTTTACAACAATGTATAATTACTATAAGGTCCTCAATTCGTCGGCGTTTTCACGAACCGACGCTATTTCGATTTTGGTCAAAATTTTCAAAATCGAGATATTGGTACCAAATGAAAGTGCTTTCAAAACTCTACCAAATCCCAAAATTTTAGATCACAAAATTAATTATTCTTAATTTTATCAAAGAAAGAAAAAAACGACGGTACTCGAAATATCGAGAAATTGAGAAAAAGGAGTTTCACGAACCGACGCAGTAAAGATACGCCGGTTCGTGAAACCCGAATTGCTAGGGTGAAGAGCAATGCGGGTTTCACGAACCGTCGCAGTTGCATTATTTTGAGCTTTGTTCAACTTACTGGCCTAGAATTAGGTTTTGGCCCTAATCCAGATCTCAGAGTGAGAACCAAACCATCGGAAAGATGAATGACGACCTAAGCCAGCCCAATGTCCACGAGTGAAGTGAATGGTAAGCTATAATCCTATTAAAATCATGCTCAAAATAACAGTTTCAGTTGGACTACCATAACCATTAATTGCGGTAGAGTGTAGTCCCATGTATTCAATCGCGTGATGCTTATGAAGCCTAGTCTGTAAACGCCATCCAATTTCAAATTAGATCCCAAATCATATTATTTATAGTTTCTTTTCAACTTATGTCGTTACTTCTGAGACTACTGAGTACTGTAGTCGTAACGTCTGTGTGCAAGACATGCAAGATGTCAAAGTCTCGAAGACACTCATGGCTATGCCTTGACTTGAGTTGAAAATGAAATCATGAGATTGACAAAGTAGGCCTACTAAACTAAAAAAAAAAAGTAAAAAGTCTAAAAGTAAAACTCAAAGGAAGAGTAAAGAATAAAGTTAGACATGTTAGACGTTAACTTTCAAGTTTAACTATTAAGTCTAAGTTAAGACTTTACTTGTAATGCCAGTTACTAAAACTAAGATCAGCTGAAGTCTAAGACCAAGTCAAATTTACACAGAGTCTATAGTCTAGCTCTAGATCTACATCTAGACTAGTGGTAATAGTAGGTAGAGTCCACCCATTTTTCCCCCCAATTTTTACTGGTCCATTCCTGAAAAAGTTACTGGTCAGTGTCCAACAGTGATTTTTCCTGGTCAGGGACCGTCGGACCAGTGCCAGTGTGCAGCGTTGGTGTAGATGTCATCTATGACAGTATGTGGTCTAGTGATACTACCTAACGCTAAACACTACGAGTAGTACTCTACAGGTTAGGTGGCTTTCCTGTACAGTGCAGTGTTATAGTATAGGACCTACTTGTGAATTCAGCCCTAGTACCGTACTGTGTGTAGATATGTGACATTATGTCTAATGTTAGTTCGAGTGGAGTACCTTTGAAGCACAGCGGTGGGGCTTTTTTTCCCTAAAACTTGTGAATGCGGCCCAACCAAATGGCGTTTACATATTCACGCGTGATTGATAGTGATACAGTAGCGCTGTCGATTTCCACAGCATCCATACATAATCTTTTGTCCTTTCTTCTTTCCTTTTTTCCCTTTGTTCTTTCACCCTTTTTATTCTTGGAATCGAAGGACTTCTAAGAAATGTCCCTCGACTGATTTAACCAGGACTCTTGAGTCCTGGTAAACCTAACCTAACCGAGTAACCGTTAACATTTGTTAGGCCTAACAGTAACACTGACTTAGCCCTGTATTGACTTTGTCTTTGGCTGACTTACTGAGATGGCGAGTCTAACTCTTTAACGTTAGTCTAAACGTAGTCGTTAGATCTGTCAGTGTCAGTGTCACCGGCTTTTGTATATGGTGCCATCTCTAACGTACTTTAACAAGTTGATGTTAGTTATCTATGTCAACTTACTGAGTCAGTAATAGTGGTACTGTCATCCTGTTGGATATCGCCGCAATATCATCCGTGACGTGTTAATTTCGTGTCACAAAGACAAAAGTTGCCAAGATCTAATAGTATTAGATGTCTAGATCTAGATGTAGTCTAGATCTATAATATAAATTTTGTGAACCACTGGTAACTTAAAAGTGAAAGGTCTAGACTTCACTTAGTCTATAATTAGACCAGACATTCATGAGGCAAAGGCCTACTTAGTAGATCTATTCTTTTCTATTTTAACGTCAATTCCTACTAACTCGCCACGTGTTATTTCTAAGGCCAAGGACTTCGGGTTAGTGTTTTTTTTTTTCATAAATACCAAACAGCAGACATTTGCATTCTTGTGCAGACTTCATGAATGAAAATATGTGCAGTATCAAAGAAATATGATGCACATGACAATGCCAGTGTTTTATAGGTGAATGGTTAATACCTTTAAAAGCTGAATGATAATGTAGAGTCTAGGTCTAATTAAGATGTTACAGTCTCTGATAAGAAACAGGTTTGATTGTCATAGACTGTTTCCCAAATGCAGGTACATGTAGTAATATTCAGCTATTTCAATGCAATGCCTTGTTTACAAATACATGTAGATTTATATTCATGTGAATGATAATTCAATTTCTACATGAGACATACCAAGTGCTAAACATAATATCTTGCATCAGTAAAATGTGTAAATGAAGGGACAATTTGAATATGCATCAAATACGAACAGCAGCATTTTTTAACATTCTTTGATCCTGCATAGGCCTACCATTTTGTTTTATGTTTAATATAAATAGAGCAAAATAATTTCAACTTCAGTTTTGTTGGCTGATTTTTTTTTTCTTCTCAAAATTAAAGTTGTATCTTGTGCCATGATGTTTGATTTTAATCAAAAGTTCTTAATTTCTTTCTTTTCTTTCAGATGACTGGTGCCATGTAGTAGCGAAGAACTGGACTGTCTCAGAAAAGAAAAGGAAAAGTACAGGGTCGTGTACATCACCAACGGATGTGAATACAATGGTAATGTAGAGTCTAGGTCTTATTAAGATGTTAAAGTCTCTGATAATAAACAAGTTTGATTGTCGTAGACTCTTTCCCAAATGCAATTAGTGATATTCAGCTTTTTCAAAGCAATGCCTTGTTTACAAGGACATGCAGATTTATTCGTGTGAATAATAATTTAAATTCTACATGAGACTTACTAAGTGCTAGACATAAGATCTTGCATCATTAAAATATGTAAAAGGCGAGACAATTTGAATATGCATCAAAAACAGCAGTATTTTTTTGACATTATTTGATCCTGTATACCGTTTTGTTTTATGTTTAATATAAATAGAGCAAAATAATTTCAACTACAGTTTAGTTGGCTGATTTCTTTTTCTCAAAATGAAAGTTGTATCTTGTATCATGATGTTTGATTTTAATCGAAAGTTCTTAATTTCTGTCTTTTCTTTCAGATGACTGATGCCATGCAGTAGCGAAGAGCTGGACTGTTTCAGAGAAGAAGAAAAAAGTACAGCATCGTGCTGATCATCAAGGAATGTGAATACAATGGCTTAGGAAAGAAGACAATCTACAGATAGGATAGAAGGGAGAAATTGGGATGAAGGGCGACAACATAAGGACGGTATATCTACAGTGAAATGTGATTGTAAAGTGGAAACATGAAAGGAGATCCTAAGATTGAAGGTGAAAACAATGCATTCCATTCTGTGATGTCGTAATTACAATTTTGCTACACTTTAATAACACTACAGAGAGACATTTATATCAAGGAAAGCTTCATGTGGATGTGGAACGTTAGATTTTTTTAAGTGTTCATTGGTATGTATTTCATGATAATAAATCTTGAAGGTTTTGTGTGGTAATCATAACCTTGTGATAAATCTTGATAGATTTCTAAGTGCACATTGGCAATATTTAGATGATGCTGTAATCAGATTAAGTTCTATTCTCCTTTATTCTTTTATTTATTATTTTGTTGTCTTCAACCCACTTTGAATGTGTCACGTATGATTCTTATAAACATGGGAACATGCACTCCATGTAAATGATAGGACTTATAACAAATTGACATAATTATTCAACCATCACTAGACAGTTCTGTTATAAGATGTTCTTTATCTAACTAAAATTGTAAATTATGATACGTGTATGTTCCCATGCAAACTCACAACAAAATACAGAAATTTGATTTCTTTTAATAATAATTCATTATGTCTCTAAATTTACAATTAAAGAAAGTGATTGCAATAAGGATGTCAAACATCGTATATTAAAATAATAGATTATTCATTTGTCTCCATCCGTAGTAACGCACGCAACTGCAGTGTGCAGTTTGTAGGCTGCTGTGAAAAAAAAAAAAATCACAGGCAGCCCAAGCAGGATTCGAACCCACGACCTCTGGATTACTAGACCAGCGTCATAACCACTAGACCACCAGAGTGCCCTGGCGCTACCTTTACACATGAATAATTAAGTATAGAAGGGCTTGGGGCGCTTCGAAGTTTACTGCTCTTATTAAATATGTACATGTCATTTGCAACTCAACTAAAGATGATTAAACACACTGAAATTCTTACTTTAAATGATATTCATAATCTGTTTTTTTTTTCTTTAATAGCTTGGGATGTACACTTTATACACTGTATCAGTCTACATTTCGCCTACAATATGGAATTCTTTACTTCGAGACGTTTGTTTTTAACAAACAAAAAATTAAGAGTCCTTTAAAGGTGCTGTAAAACAGTGGTGTTTGTTTGTTTGTTTTTTGGTGGGGGGGGGGGGGAGGGGAGTCAAATTAGCCTTGGCCCCTCTCCGCCGTCTTTTTTTTTTCCTTTAGCTGCATTTTTTTTAGTCATCACATGAAAATTTGTCTGCATCCACCCCGTAGTTTTGCTGATGACCTTTCTTATTAATTATTTTAGCCACACACAATTTTGGCTGAATTTCCCCAACCCTCTTGTGAATTTGCTAGTACATGTACTAAAACACATTCTCAGAATGTGTTTATAGTACTGGTGGATTAAGGATTCACAGGGAGGGGGGGGGGGTCGGCCAAAATTTCTCTTTTCTCATAATACAAGCCTTCGGGGCGAAAGGCTGATATTATGGGCTTTCTACACACATTTTTAGATGCTAATTATTGGTTAACATGAGCATGATCATTTATGTTGTGATTAATTTGTTTCCTTATATATGTATGACTTCTTTTAGAGACTTAATTGGCTTGGCACTCCTTACATCGACCTATTTTAGACACCCATTTCCCTCTCTCTCTCGTGCTTTTTCTCTACTGTCCTGTGAATAGTGTAACTACATGTACATGCAGTACCTCTTCTCTTTTGTATGATATACATCAAGTTTTTATCTGAGCATATGGGTGTTGCAGCACTCTCAAGCTTCATGCATATGCAGCAACATCTTTGTGTGGTCATATACATACATGTAGTTATGCTTGATATATTGATTTGAGAATGTTATTCTTTCTCTTGTATATGTTCCGTCCGCACTCTATAGATGTAAATGTACGATGTAAGATTTGGTGTGCATGTTCGAACTGTGTTCCTCTTTTTGTGAACACACAAGAACTGATATAATAATGAACTTGAATTACACATATTCTTGAATCTTGATTCCATCTCCATTTGCCATTGGATATGTATTGATTTATGGAGCTCTTCCACAATTGTTATCCTTCCCATTGTCATTACTCATCTCTGAATAATTCAAATTTGATATTCTACTGAGGACCTATGTTTCTTCGATTACATAATGCACCTCTTCAATATATTGCTGCAAAAGGCATAATAAAACATGACCATTATTATATATTTAAAATGAAGCTTGAAATTCTGATAGTGTTGATATTCATGTATTTTTAGGAGTTTATCAGTTTCGAAGAGTGCATGCAGGATGAGTTTATGTCTTTATATGATCAGGTGCAGCTATCATAGAATCTGTTGAGCAGGAAAGAGAAAGATGGAAAATGAGGAATTATGAGTGAATTCGCATGCGAGCCAAATGACAATAATGACACTGATAAAAATTGTGACAAAGTAAATGTCACAAATATGTGGAATAATAAGAAATAAAGAAATTAATATATTATTTCAGAGAAAGAAATAACAGAGTGCATGCATGAGTGTGAAAGATGAGTAAATACAAGTAATTATTACTGACTGGCACGTCTTTTTCCCAAGATTTAGCGGTATCCTTCATCTTAGAACAAACATTCATAATCATTATGAAAGAAGTGAACTGAATTTGAATTAAAAATAATGTGAAAAAATGAAAAAGTAAGTTAATTAAGTAAAAAAAAAACAGTAAAAAGTAAAAAAATATGAAACACAGTATACCGAATACATGTATTACCATAGATGTCCAAATGCAAAAGTGTTAAATAATAACATATCCACAAAAAGGGGGGGGGGGGCAAAGAAATCTTTGGAACGATCAACCACAGCTATAATAACAATACATGCGTGTACTAAATGAAGATGAAAACACTGACAACACTCTTTTTAGAACAATTAAGAGAAACTGGCTTGTATTATCATCTTAATTATCACTAAATGTATTGTAATCATCACAACAATCATTACATGACAATTAATTTCAATTAATAAGGTTATTGTTGATAAGCAGGTATAGCCCTAATAGTATTTGTATGTAAACACATACGAAAATGAAATAGCGACGGTTCGTAAATACACGCGTATTGCACGTTACCTATTGTACAGGCCCTACAGCGCGGGTCCCACGAACCGGCGTAATACAACTTACGTCGGTTCGTGGGACCCGCGCTTAAGTACATAACCTATGGTGCGCGCAAGAAACGATGGATTTACGAACCGACGCAGTGAGTTTGAAGACAGAAATATCGTAAATTTTTTGAATTCACACTAAAATTACACTATGGATAGGAAGAATAACTTCCACTCTCATCACCCTGTCAAAATTTTCACACACAAGACAGGAAAAGTCATTGAAAACGTTGTCTATAACTTGTGAGATCTTTAAACGCGATTTTCTCAGAACTGCATTTTCGCTCAAAAACGAAATAGCGTCGGTTCGTGGTAATGCCGACGAATTGTTGTACATTCTTTTCAATACATAATGTTCTGTTTACCTTATTATCTGTTGTCAAAAGAAGTGTAATTTATGTTTTGTCGGAAAATGAAATAAACTTTGAATTGAATTTGTGAATAATGTATGTATATGCATTTTGTGAATAAATCAAATCAAATCAAATCGAATCTGTCTACCAGGTTTCATGAGTTGGAAAAGTAATGTTTTCCCCCTTTCGACACCCTTAATGTGCTCAGCGGTTGGTCAAAACCTTATTTCATTTCCTTCTTCTTCATCTCATATCCACCACACCAGAAAATTTGACTTGTTAAAAGAGTGTCACACATGATGTCACACATGAACTTTTGACTCCCTTTTTTGATAAAATGCATAAATAGGTGAGTGAAAGTTTATTGTGTGGCAAGTAGATATTACATTTTTTTTTCTGAATGAAGATAAAACATATGTAAGGAAAGAAATAAGGAAATCACTATTGCGTACATTTTAAAAATGCATAGAACATCGAAAAGTGGGATATTAATATAAGTAGAGAGACGTCCACTAAATTCCCATATGACTCGTGAATGTTGTCCCCAACACTTTGTTTACCATCACTCTGTTGGTTCGCAATCATGATTGTTATATCATTTCAGATATCATTATTATCCTCGTTACTATCTGACTATTTTTCATGATTATGACCTCAAGAAACTGGAACATCAAAATTAAATTGCAGTATACAATGACAGAGAATAGACAATGGAACACGTTCAACAGTTTATAATCATCTTCGGACAATGAAAATTCATTTGAGTGACAATTCATTCACGTCAAGTTTTAGTTAACATTTATTATGGTAAATATCAATGATGATACAACAATATATATAATTATATATATAAATATATATATATATATATATATATATATATATATATATTCATATACATATTCATTATGTATAATTATTTAATTTTATACATACATACATGCAAACATACATATTATAAACACATATACAGTACGTGTATGTGAATATAATATATAATTATTTATTCGACGAATATTTATACGTACATATAACCTAATCATTTCAATATAAAGCATAGGAAAATTCAATCACGAAAGGAACGCGGCCTGGTAAAATAATAGGTTTAGAACGAGTAACTTAAAGGTAGCACCGATATTGACAATGGGAATGCCTCAAGCTTAACTGAACAGATACAAATGACTGATTTTTCGTTGTTGATATATCATACTCCACTTTTCGTTAGGCAATGAAATCCCTACTTTCTAAATTCAAAGGAGCTGTTATAACCGTTATCAGAAGGCGGCAAGTAACATAAGACGTAATATATATAGCTATAAAAGCCTCAACTTTGATATTGAAATGAAATATTGTTAATCCTACGTAGAAATACATTTGTATTATTTGAATATGGAAATAAATGAAATGAAGTGAAATAAAATTTAAAATCTTTGATGCAATGTGACTTTTTTCCGGAAAATAAAATGGTGGCTCGTTTGTTGGGTAACAAGGTCTACGGTCTGACGGTGTCTGGTAGTTGTGGAATAACGGCCATGCATTGAATACATAGATTTAAATTTTCTGCGTAAGCAGTCCTTTTAAAATAATATTATTTATTCTACTATTCCGAGACTCAATGGATGACTTGGAAACGAAAAATTGTGCCATCGCCCACCCCCATACCACCACCCCCTCCCCGCCATATTTCTTTAACAGTAAACCTTCGTGGCAAATCGATGAGTCATGCAATACGTGCGTGACAATATGCGAAAATAGGAATCGCGATTATGGAGCCACGCGATGGAAAATAGAATGTGTAAATGCCGCCCACTTCACCCGACGTTGGTAATCAATCAATCGATATTCTCCCCTTTCCTCAATTACTTGCATAGATAAGGCTTCTATGGAGTGTTGAGGATTAAAGGCATTTCACTCCATAATCGTAATCGTCAGTGGAATAGGAATACTCATCTTTTCAGCTTCAAATCCACTGTGACGAAATGCACGTTTGACATCCCAATTGCACAACTTGGGCTTGGGCGTAGGATTAATCAGGGAATCTCTTCGCAATTTGTGCAAATTTATGCTTAGGTTCTATATAGCATGATAATCCTATTGAATGCTTAGCATTTCACTGGCTTTGATGTTCCATGCTTCAAGACGCTTTTCCATCGAGTTTGGATATTTGTTATTATGAAGACCAACGAAGAGGTTCTTGATTTCAACAATTTTAAGCTGCATTTCAGAAAAAAAAAAATTGTTGAAATCTTGTATGGAACTTGGTGTTAATATGGCACGCAACAAATCCTTCCAGTTTTTCTTTATATCTTCTTGTTACTAATCCTTCAATACTAAAAAAATAAGGAATATTAGAATCTCATGAAAAGTTAGCATTTAACCATCTTCAGCATATTTTGTGCATAATTGTGTTCGCCAGATTTAGCAAGTGAATGTTGCATTAATCGGATTGAGTAATTGGCTAATGCCAGTTTCTGCGTACTTAGTAGCAGTTTAATTAAACTCAATGAAGTGCAATTTTGGACTGTTTTTGTTCGCGTGTCCCGCTTTCTGCACACTGACTAATTGCTGCTGAAGGTATTGAAGGGGACAGCGAATTGCTACTCGATAAGATTTCTATCATTGAGGAACATGTACACATAAAAATAAGTTGTGTCCTTCGTCAATCAATCAACACCTGTTATACAGTGGGTAAATTCTCCATCAGGGTATGTGTGGAGCATGGTACAAAGACAATATTCCAGTTACTTCTCTTTCCTTTAACACCTATGCCAGGATCCATTTTAAGAACATTTCTTACTTGTGTAGTCACAACCAGGAAGGGAGGGTAACGTCACAAACAATAGGAAGGATGCACAGAAAATAATCCATCTAAAGGAATTGAAATGTTATTGATTAAGGTTTCATACTCGGTATGAAATCATCGAAAGGCTTTCTACTGCTTTTTCTAGCTATGAACAACTTTCAAAACTTTAGCGCACTATTTGTATCCAAAGTCCCTCATTTGCCATTTTGTTTACACAAAAAAGTTTTACGAGAATGTTCGCCCCATGGGAGGACATTGAAAATGATCCTCCGCTCTCATGTGATCGTATTTATCCAATCATCGTCCGGTATTTGACTGACAAACAATATGTGTCGTCATCTTGAGGGAGAGTTTGACGTAGCCGTATAAACACGCTAAAAGAAATTCGAACAGTCGCGTGCCATGATGAAGCTTGGATCATTTCATCAGATCCATCAAATAACATCGGCTGTAGTCCACCACTTCGCCTCTCCCTACCCTCCCTCTGACTCCACATCCCTTGCCGTGGGTCCATGGTTTGACGATGCAGCCTCTTACCACTCTGTCTGAGCCTTCGTTACTGTCATTTGACCCGTCTTTTTTTGCTTGGTTAGTTCCAGTTAGTTGGGCCACAATTTCCGCAATTTTCATCCCAGGCTCGCGAAGTCTCACGCTCCGTTTGGACGGTAGCATGCTAGCCGCTTTTTATGGGCGATGAGACGCGAGACACGAGGTATGTATACGGTTTACGCTGCGTGTGTTCCAACGCCCGGGCGAAATGTTTTGAAATGTTTTGAAATATTTCGTTTCGGCGTGGCGCGCCCAATTACTGGCCATCACTCAAGATGGCAGCCCACTCACACACATGCACGCACACACACACACACACACACACACGTGCATCCTTAGAAACGCACATATTTGTATGTATCATGATGTAATAGTTTATATATATATAATATCTATTATTTATATATGATATATATTATATATTTATATATATATGTATATGTATATGCAAATATATATTTATATATAAGTTAATATATGGGGGGGGGGGCTGAAGGATACATTGTCATGTGGTCATTTAAACTCCATCCCCGAGTACCCAAAGTTTGTTCTGGGGCTTTCTTTATAAGGTTTATCTTCTTGTCTTTAAGGCTTCGATGTAAATTCAGGGAGGTACTCTTACCTCCCTGGTAAATTCAAATCTTCCCTCATATAGTCTGTTGGACAGCCGTTGAACTGTAGATGACGTCATGAGCCGGAAACTTCGTCTGCTGTGTTGGTTATATCACCGTCTGGAAAATTTCATTCCCGCAGCTTATGCTAGGAAAAATATATAGAATATAACATGGCTTGTAGATACGATCCAGTGATAAAAGACCTCCTATTTCAAAAAGTACATTAGTTCCACATGTTATTTTCATTTGCATAATTTCTGATGTGTGTGCAATATTTCCAATCTCTCATTTTTTTTTTTTACTTGCCAAGATAATTGGATTCTGTTTGGAATACTCCATTTGATTTTCATACTTCAATAGAACTCACTTTTTTACAGCAATTCCAAAACACACACCGTTTTCCAAAATACCACAAGTGCATTTGATACCGCGTATAGAATGAAGCTATCGAAAAAAAAAAAATGAAAATGATCGCGAAAGGAAGTAAATGCAAATGAAACCTGTGAGTAACAGGATTTATTACTGCATGGGAACTTTTCCTTTTCCAATGTCGTAATAAATACTTTCGGAACAAATCTGCTATAAGATTTTATTACAATAAAACTATTGTCTTGTTCATTATTCATAATGATTTCTCACTCTCCCTATTTCTTTCTCTCTCTTTATTTATGTATATATACATAATATATATATGTATATATATATATATATATATATATATATATATATATATATATACATATATATATATATATATATATGTTTAATAAATGTAAGATTTTGAAAATTAAAGATTTGTATTTTTTACAGCTTGGTCAGTTTATGTTTAATTACAATGCAAATGCACTTCCCAGTATTTTCAATTCAATGTTTCCACGGAACCAGTTTTTTCATAATTATCCCACTAGGCAATCTAATGAGTTTCATTTGCCCCTCCTGAGAACTTTATTAGCCCAGAGTACATTTATATACACCGGTCCTAGATTTTGGAATTCATTAAGCTGTGAAATAAAAAATTCCCCTTCTTTGCATTCTTTTAAGCGCAAGTTGAAATCATTTCTCTTAAATCCTCTCTGATATATTCTTTATCAGTTAGATCTCATCAACCTCAGGGTTCATTATCCATCCACCAATCTTTCGATCACTGGCTTCATTATTGCGTAATAGATTACGTGTTTTATTATGTAATAGCCATCAAATCCTTGCACAGCTACGTCCAGTACCAGCCCTCTGAAGCACATTTTCAATCACCCCCTGTTCCATTTCCCTAGTTCAGCGTGTAGGCATTCTCTCTTTTTTCTTTTCCTTTCTCTCTCTCCATTCTTTCCGTCCTTTTTGTCAAGTCGTGTCATGTCTTTTGTATTTCTCCTGTCTTGTTCTGTTCTGTCGTAGTGTGATAAGTATTTGTAAATAAGTAATTCATAAGTTTGTTCATTTTTTGAGTGGTTCACAACATACAAGCTTGCTTTTTAGTGGACCTCTCAGTTCTTTTTTTTCTCAACTGAAGCATAACTTTGTACTTTTTTTCCAGTATGTGTTCTTTCGTTATCTGTATCATTTATCTTTTGCAAAGTCGAATGTTATGTTTATGATGTAATTCCAAATTTATTATGCGTTATGTTTTGTTGGAAAAAGAAGAATGAAAAATAAATGAATTGAATTGAATTGAATTGAATTGAATTGAAAAAATATATACATATATATATATATATATATATATATATATATATATGTGTGTGTGTGTGTGTTTAATAGTCAACTCATTCATTTTCAAAATTTTCTTTGAGTATTTTTCATCCCTAAATCATGTAGGCCCTATACGTCAGTACAGACTCAGTCAACACTTGGTCAAGTTAAGTTGTACGATGGATGATATGGGTAGAACAGCATGAAGCTGTGTATTTAAAAGACAACAAAAAAAAAAAATGTTTTTGTACAGAATTCTTCTCACAGCTCACGCGGCCATAACTCACGAAACACATCCCTGTCGATGCTTAACGCGGCCAGAGATGTGACCAAATTCTTTCTCCTGCGGGTAAGGTCTCTTGGAAAACATGGAGAATTGAGCGTCTATAATGTCGAGCGGTAATTCAATGCAATATCGATTCGTATGCCGACCGTCACACGTGGGTGGACCCATGGACTGTTTTACGCGAACGCTGTTCAGACGGAACGCGAGACCTGAATTTGCCTGTATCTTTTTTATGCATGCTTGTTTCTCGAGAAGAATGCGGCTTGAAAAGTAACTACGGATTTCGAAAGGGTGTATTCGCTACAGCAACTTTTCTAAAAGGGAACTTAATTGATACTTACTAATAGTATGTTATTTCCTGGTCACATTCCATGAGAATTGCCATTGACTTGCATATATTCAATGTATAATTCTTTCTTTCCTTTAAAACAACGTGACCGGTTTATTTCACACAGAGACAAATTCTTATGAAGTTGGGCATACCACTTTGAACGACAAACTTGATCTCCGCTGTAAGAATCATCACAAAGCAACCGTGATTGAGTTTAAATATAATTACTTTCTTACATTTTGTGTTACAATGAAGGTTTTCTGATAATTGTATGGAAAAGAATTCATTTGATATTGGGAAAAAAATCTGAATGGATTTGCTTTGAATTGCCCGGTACAAAGAGATCTATATGAAAAAAAAATATAAAAAAAAGGAAAGTAAATATGAATTGATTCCAACTGAATAACGTGCTGCAAAGAGAAAGATCTATATATGAGATAAAACAAAACATCTCTTGATCGAGAGCTGCAATTAACAATTCGAGCGTGGTCCTGCTTTTAGACAAACTGCCATACTACGAAGATGGCGAATGACTAACACTTGAATTTTACTTGCCAACTATCTTCTTTTTCAAACAGTATTGAAACTCAAATTTTTAGAGCACATTGTTCTAGAGTCTGTGGACGAATATATCGGAGAGAAAGTGAATGTGCCGTAACATTGTTATGTTATCTTGAGTTTGTAACTTTTTTTTTTTTTAACTTTGAAACAAGTGCTGTTCACGGATGCTTTTAATGTCATTAGCATCATAAAATTTAAATGCTCAAGAGGTACCACAGATGAATTTTTCACAATTACATTTGCGGTATGTACATCCACGTGATCCACGTCTTACAAGTTACGCTTGTCAGTGGATCACTCTTTTCCATTGCTCTAAAGTCTATAGCGACCACCTGCCGTATGCGACCACTGAACACAATGCCCCCAAGAGAAAAGCCAGGTTAACGACCCTGACTAAAGCGATCCCCTATCTACAATGGGCACTATTTTCGTCTCCCTTGAATGGCCACTATAGACAGGTTTGACTGTATTTATTATCATTTTTTTTTTGTTAGTTGCAATTACCAAGTGTGAGTTGCTTCTTCGTTATACATGTAATTAATTATCCGTACATACATTTTGCAATTTATTTCATGACTTGTACTTCTTTCAACTTTTTTCTTACCAATATGGATTGACAAAAGCTTGCTTCGTATTTTGTGTTTACTCTTTCTTTGATGAAAATATAAGTATCATTGGATCGAATTAAAATAAATATGAATAATGCTTACAATGTATGTTAAGAAATTATCATCTTGTGTGTATGTGTGTATGTGTGTGTGTGTGTGTGTGTGTGTGTGTGTGTGTGTGTGTGTGTGTGTGTGAAAGGCACTCGGCAACTCCGTCGGCTGAAATTCATTTATTTCAAAGTATAACAAATAACATCTGAATAATGAAAGTCATTTTGAAGTGGCCCACTTCAAAAATGCACTATTCAAAAGGAAAAAGAATTCTTCACAAATAGACGCAGGAGACAGGAATAGAAATCTACCCGAAATCATCGTTAAGTCTTCAATCGACCTTTTTTTTTTCTCTCCCCCATTTCTGAAGAGAAATTTGATTCCACTGTCCTCTAGCGCAACTTCTCCCTCTTCCTTGTTGGTGTTTAATCACCGAGCTATCGCATTTCTTTCTCTTTGATTTCGCGTGTTTGCCTTTTCTTCTGTTCATAGCCGACCCAGTCTAATAGCTCAGAGCCTAAAGTCTGTCTCCGGTATGTGAGCTAAAAATACTGTGTGTCAAAAGTGGGTCGAGATTCATGCGGACCCGATATCGAGTTTCTTCTGTAGAACTAGAGAGAGACAGAACGAGTGAAGAAGAAGAAGAAGAAGAAGAAGAAGAAGAAGAGAGGTATATGAGATAGCAGTGGAGAAACGCTGAAAATAAAACAAGAGTGAGAGAGAGAGAGAAAGGGGGAGGGATATAAAAAAGTTGGGAGAGAAATCTGCATAATATGCTTCAGGAGGAATGTGTGCTTGTGTATTGAGGAAAGAGTCCATGGAAGAGACGTGTCACAATCAGAAGTGAAGATTAAAAAAAAAATAAGTGTATTTCCAAGAAGGGGATAACTTCTTACGACAACATCTTAGGGGAACTGACACGGTCTTAAAAAAGGAAAGAGAAAATCACGAAGTTGAAGAAAATACTGAAGAATCACATCCAGTTGGACGCCATGGGAGACCAGTGACTAGTGCAGCGGAATATGGGCTATCTATAGCCATCTTCTCAGATGGAAATGAAACAAACAAACAAACACAATTATAGACACCAGAGTTAGCTCGAGAAATAATGTGCTAGTGTGACAGCTTTATATTGGCAGCCTGTAGGTATGAACGACATTTTAGTCCATTATCCATATTAGCCAGTGTTTGGGGCTATGCCTTCACTGTCATCCCGTTTCTCGTATTCATTATAGAAGCTTTTGATCTCTATGGATCATGCAATTTTACACGAATAAGACCCTGATGAACGCTTTCCATTATGGCAACACTCATGTCGTAATTGCATGAATTTATTCTTTCTGCAGACGAGAAAAATGAAAGGAGCGGTGAGGCCATTACTCCTTTTTTCTCTCCCTCTGCATTACACGTGCGTCCTATCTCTCGGTAGATATATTCACTGCAGTATATAATACTGTAATGTACTATAATTTTATGTTACAATATGATATAATACAATCATGATAGATTATATACATATATATGTACACACACACACACACACACACACACACACATATATATATAATCAATTGCAGACGAAAATGAAAGGACCGGTGCATTCATTGCTCCTTCTTTCTCTCCCTCTATATTACACACGCGTCCTATCTCTCGGTAGATATATTCACTTGAGTATAATGGGATTATAATACTGTAATGTACTATAATAATTATGTTACAATATGATACAATATAATCATAATGTTATATATAATTATATATATAATATGTATATATATTGTATATTATATATACATGTGTGTGTGTGTGTGTGTGTGTGTGTGTGTGTGTGTGTGTGTGTGTGTATACCTTCTTTATAATCCGAAGAAATAGAAAAAGTTATGAATTTTTAGTATTTGCGCAGTCACTGCTGGATGAGAAGACTACTACAGTGTATGATGTCACGCGCGTACAACGAGAGTGTTTTACAAAACTTTTCTTTTATGATAAAGTGCACTTTTCTTTGACTTGCTACTGACGTATGTTGAGGGTATAATATTATTCTCCCCGCTTTCCGAAAGAAAAAAGTCGAGTGTTCTTTTGTTATGCGAGAAAAGTAAAAATGTGTTGAATTTTATTTATTCTTTCTTTATATCGTTATACACATGTGATATCATAGGCTATAGTCGTCTTCTCATCCAGCCGTGACCATGGTGACTGAGCAGAAACTTCAAACATTCATAACTTTTGAACGGATTGTCTGATTTTCCTCAAACTGTCACTGATGTAAGAAACATTATGGGTTATTCGTCCACCACGTATCCTTGTGAAAGGAATATTCTACAGTATAACATAATAAGAGAATGAACCTGCAGCTTTGGACTAGGAAATGCCTGTCACGTGGTCTGAATTACTGGAAACCTCACTCCACTTGCGTCTCGGCAAAGCTAAGAATTTGCTAAAAAATGACCACAAAGACAGTTTACATTAGATAATCATAAGTGTAATTCGATATCAATTAACCAAAGAAATTTATAAATAAATGTGTAATTCTTGGAATATTTGATCTTTTAAATGGGGGGGGGGGGGGGATTCCTTCACCCACGTATAATGCGCTAAGTGCTATCGCTGCGTGCTGAAGCGATGTTCACGGCGTTTTTAATGACGTAGTCGCTTAGAATATGACCAATTCAGTTCAAAGAAAGTGTGCTTGTCACACTGACTGGCCATGCCCATGCTGTGTCCAGGAACTCGCCCGAATAGAAGATTGTTTACTGTTGGCCTGTATGACTGTCTTCACGTTTACTAGGCGTCCACAGTCCATGTTATTGCATTGTGGAAAGTGTTTATACCTATAAGAGAAATGAAGAACAGGCAAGAAGTGCATACTTCTCTTTCATTGATATTGAAAAAGAAACGTCAGTTTGACATATACCTGTCAGCATTCTATAATTATTAAAACGGAGAGAACTATACAGATGGTCGGACGTGTATTTATTGCTTTTCAAACCAATCAAGATGTTTCTCTGGCAGGGCTAATTTTACAGGGCTCTCAAATTGCTGTGTATCAATAAAGATCTGGACATTAGGTTCCAATAAGACATACGACAGAGAACAGGGGCAAATTGAAACAAACATACAAACAAATCCGGCTAATTCCTCCAAATGAAGCATTGTTGAGCTGCGCATCCGTTCGTTTTTGTCTCAATGTTTATTTCCGAATCTCCCTCTATCGATCATTTTAAATGACGTATTAGAGTGATAGAAAATTATCTCCGTCCCAGTCGTCTGTTTATCCAGTTGGCTTGCGAGTCTGCGGTCTATTACCCATCAGTATACGAGATGAAACCGCGCTACCATTCCTCGGCTAAACGCACCAGAGAGGCAATTTGAAATTATTGCAGCTGTAACCATGGCAACCGTCACTCAGCATCAACTCCGGAGAAAGAGATGCCATGGAATAAAGATGCAGAGTACATAGCGACTCAAGGGGAATCGTTCTTCTTTTATCAATATATTTTGAAAATTTTCATGACAGACGGAGACATGTTTCTCAAAAACAACCGGCTGGTAAAAAGTGTCTTAAACGAACCATATATTCATAAATTTACAGACCACAAACCTTCCAGAAATATCTATGTCTTGTTGTTAAACTGGACGGTACACTCAAGATTTTATTTATTATTTTCATCCATACTATTCCGAGGCTGACTGTTCAAGACAGATTACCATGAATTTATTAAACAGGGATGGGGATGTATATATCAACCAGTTATAAGATTTCAGCATGACGGGCAGTTTTATCACGACTTAAGACGGTTTTACATAGTTGACCCTTGTCATGCTTGTCGGTGCTGTGGTTAGAGCACCATTTTATAAAAAAAAAATTTATAGATTGAGAATTCACGTAGCAACCTCACAACCATTCAGGAGGCAAGATTCATGTCGCCATTTTAATGACAGCCTCCATTCCAGCGAAAGGTGCCAAGGGAACATTTTTTTATTATTTTTTTATTTTTTACTGAAATGGGGCCGAGATGGTGCTTCACCAGTAAGGTCATAGTGACAACAACAACAACAACAACAACAACAACAACAACAACAACAACAACCGAACGAAACTCATATACACCACAAGAAAAAACAACAACAGATGAGACGTCGAACATAATGAAAACACGTGCATTCTAGAAAAGTGAGCGAAATGCATTCGGATTTCAGCTATCACAACATCTTGGCCGTGCATATGATGAAACAAAAATGGGTAGACAAGGTATTAGAGAAAAATTCTCTCATAAAACATTGATGTTTGCAATATCATCTCTCTTTTTACACACACACAATATATATTACATATATATATATATATATATATATATACATACATACATACATATGTATATATATATATATATATATATATATATACACTATATATATAATCATATAGATATAGATATGTATATGTATGCTACATATAGATATATATCTGTATATATATATTTTTTTTTTGTATTTTTTTTTTTTTAGATAGATAGATATATAGATGTATATAATCCATTGCCGAAGTCACATATCCGGTTTTGCAGCACATTGACAGGTTGTATTCTAAATGGACTCCTACGTCTGATTCTTCTCATGGATTAGAATAAACCTTCTTGTCACGTACGTGTCAATATTGATTATTCATTTTAGATGCAAAGTACAACACCGGAGGGATTCTCTCTCGCTCTCCTTTTAAATACAAAACACCCTACACACTCTTAATAAAGAAAAAAAGATGCCTTGTAACGGTAAATTATCCCTCTTGTCCCCCAAATGCCCTGGTAGATCGCATATTTATGACGCCACTAAGCCATTCCCGTCACCAAACGAGCAAACATGAAGATGTTGGGAGTATAGGGGGAGACACAAATGTCGTCCGTTTGACTTTATTCCGCCTTCTGTTTTTACCCTTCGGCTCTGTGCGGAGCGAAATGCGCGTAACATCATCGACGCCTCGGAGCTTCGGTGGGAAAAGAAATTTCAGAGTCGGTTGTTATTACACCCTGTTTATATAACAATTGCAAGTACCCCCATGTTGAAATAGGCCCTTAGCGTGTGTAATGAGCCGAATAAATGCACTTAACGGTAGGAGAAGACGTGGTCTGTGGAGCAGCTCTGGACACAGCTTGGGTAAATATAAAACAATTTGAAAACCATCCGTTTTGAGGCCATGTGGTTTCAGAGCGATTTATTGCTATATGGGTAAAGGCTAGGTAGTGCTGGGCAACTATGTCAATACCTAGGCGGGCAGAACGGGGCTGAAATTTGTGCAATTTGACCGAAAGGACAGTTAGAGACATATCTTGCATGATGAACAGAGTGGCTATTGCTGCACAAAATTTGATAAGTGTGAAGAGTTCAAGTTTTTTTTCCTCTAGGAATCTGTCGTTATCCACTTTCGATCAAATGCCAAGAAATTTTTCTTCACCCGGCTCTTTGACTGCGAGCAATACCTGAGTCGTTTCTTAAAAAGACTTAATTGCATCTCCTCGGTTGCATCAACTGTATCATTCGAAAAATGCATGCCCAATTTCACACATTATCTTGTATATTCTGTTAAAAAAAAAGAAAATGAAATTTGAATTGAATTGAATTGAATGGAAGATATATTGAAAAAATCAATGGACCAATAAGCGATTT
Source organism: Diadema setosum (assembly GCA_033980235.1). NCBI lineage: Eukaryota > Metazoa > Echinodermata > Echinoidea > Diadematoida > Diadematidae > Diadema > Diadema setosum. Next base: position 3,659,897 of record CM067075.1, read on the forward strand.
AGAGATTAACAATGAGGGTTTTAAAAGTGTACCAGTTTTTGATAAATGAATAAACAAATAAACAACTCCATGAATTAAATTTGTATGCCGACTTGTGTCTGCGAAGATTTCACCACTCTGATAGTCATGATGTCATCGAAAAAATAATCAATCAATCAATCAATCGATCAATCGATCAATCAATCAATCATTCAACCAACCAATCAATCAATCAATCAATCAATCAATCAATCAATCAATCAATCAATCAATCAATCAATCAATCAATCAATCAATATTGAAGTTACACTAATGTAATATCGTACATAAATGCAAGTCCGGATGCTGTCCCCACACGATAATGAAGATTTCTTGACAATAGTCTGTATTTGATATTAGACTAAAACATAATATAGAAACAGTCAAAATATCTCTCGTACAAATTGAAAAAAAAAGTATTATAAATTAATTGTACTGATAACATGAAAACTTTATACAAATGAGATGAAAATAAGCTAGACACAACTTAAGAAGTCCTTTTAGTTTGTTCGTTACGTATTGCATTATATACTTATTTGATATACTTTAGACTATGGTGATACTATCGTAGCTATCAATATTTACCTTTAAATGGGTAGATACAATTAGTATGTGTGTATTATTGGGTATGACGAATTACAGGACAATTCGAAAATTCAAAAAAAAAAGGACAATTCTGCACCAGAAAGAATTTAATTAACAAAAACTAAGTATTTACAAGTACAACAATAAGAATCCAACCAAAACCAATAAAAGATAAGGAAGATATGTTATACATTATGGATAGATTCATGAACAGTTTATTAGAATATGCAAATAAATGAACTGATGATGTCATCACCTCACGATTTTCCATTGATCATGAACAAAAAAAAAAATACGAACATTAAATTTTCCGGTTCAAAAATATGATACATAATGTTATTCGTGGCTGAATAACTTCAAAATGACAAACAGTCAGATAAATTGAGACTAGAGACTGGGATATAAATACTTATAAAAGAAAAATCTAGAAACTTCTAGATTCTGTGTACAAAATAATGGTTATTTGGGAGATTATGACGTCATCAACGCACTCATGTGAATATTCATACTCACTGTTCAATATCTTTTTTCTGTAAATTACCGAAACTTGAAATTTTCATAAATTCCTCAATTTTTATCCGACGCTGATCAAATTTTCCTGTTGTGCTTCCAACATTTCTCTTTCTTTTCAGACTATACCTTTAACTGACCCAGGATTGTCCTTTAACAACGATAGCGAGACAAGTGCCTCACATGGTTCGCTGCCATTTCACACAACAGACAATAAAAGTGGATATTAAAGGCATAATTTACCATTTGCAGCTATGAAGCAAAAACCCAGCATTAGTGTTTAAAATAGTTCTGAAATGTGAGATAGGGATAGAAACACCCACTGTCAAAATTTGAATCCGTATAATCGATGTTAAGTATTGTTGAATACACAAAATGTGAACAATAGTTAAAATAAAAATGTTTCCAAACTAAACCGTCTACAGTTATGGTTTATTGAGAAAAATACTGATATCTCCTTTAAATATATTCTACTCTTTACTGCGAAAATTCTATATGGTAGGATGTTTGTGACACAACAGACCTGCACATATGCATCAAAATAATGTGATACCTGTATCTTGAAAATTTGTTTAATCACTTCTCCCAAAGCTAAACAGTACCTTAAAGATTTTAACCCTTGTGGTGTTAGAAGTACTACTAGTCTCCACATTCGTGTACATGATTATCATCCGCGTGATTTGACGGGAAACAACGTTTTCACGTCACCTTAAATGACGTCCTTGGAAATACTAAAACCTTAAATGACGTCTTGGGAAATAATCACCTTAAAAATTCACAAACGCACCGTAGCTTTATGATAGCATGTAACGACGGATGGTGATGGTAATAATTTATCAATTATAACAATGGCAATGATAATGTCGCAATACAGTAATTACAGTGCTGAAAATATATGTTACTACTTAAAATGATAATAATAATTCAATGCTAATGATCAGTAGTTGATCTGTAGTACTAGTTGAAGTAGTTGTTGTATAGAGATGGAATATAATGCTATATTGATTTTGGGCGTCTGGACGACACCCGAGCTTCATTGAGGCAATACAAGGATCTCTCAAACCTTTTTGCTACCCCTTTGTACAGACCCGAAGACAGATTGAGTTGCTGGAGAGATGCACACACTTTCCTGACTCTATTTTTCCACCAATATATAAAGCTTCACGTCTAATTCGGAGAGTCTATGATTGTGAATCAGTTACTCTCAGACTGCTGCTGTCTGTTTTCTGGCTGAGATATTTCTTCGATTTATTGCACAGATTTCTTCTGAGATCTACGGTCGAGCCGAAACGGACAATGCCACGTCATCTTATTAAGCCTTTCAAGCTGTGGTTTTTGTTTTGTTTTCAGTTAAAGAGAAACATTAATCGGTAGTCTGGTAGGATAGAAAACAATTTAGTCCGAGAGAATATGCTGTTTCAATCATTATTGACTTAATACATTTTCAGTCATTATATCCTATAGTAGTCTACTTTCTTAAATGCTAACTTAAAGAACCGCATTCGCATATCGTCTTTTGAAATCAATCGAGGACATAACAGCAACATGGTATTCATATTTAATATCCCCATATTCATAAGTAACCGCCTCTGTTGTATAAAAGTTGAGATCAAGCAGATGAATCTACAGGTCTACGAATAATCATTTCTAATTGGCTTAAACCTGACTTAGGTTTGATTGCCTTCTTTTATGCAACAGAGCTTAGAAATACCTTAAGAAGATTTGCTACGATGAGCCAAAGGAGAAACACGCACAACATGTCTAAATTAAGTGTTTGACAAAAAATGCATGTAGGCCTAATATTTGTCCCATGAAACGTAACGCCATTCTAACGAGAGAAGTTGTGTGTTTTCATGAATCCCGACATTTAACATGAATTGTAACCTCTCCTATAGGCACTTGAATTATAGTTACAGTGTAGCTGTACCGTATTTTTTTTTTCGGAAGTAATTACTTACGTGATTACTCTTCAAAGGCCTGCCTCTTACAGAATTGTATTCTTTCATGATTATACATGACAGAATTGTTCTAAATGTCGGTATGTTTTCAAGCCTCATCTCTAATAGATGCGCGATGAATCTACTGGATTTATCTAAATCTATTTGTTCTTTCCATAGTGTATATATATATATATATATATATATATATATATATATATATATATATATATATATTCATGTTGTTGTTTTTGTTGATGTTGTTTTCCAAACTGGAGAATGAATCAAGTTTCCAGTCAGGAATCCAACCGTTACCTGTGAATCCAGTATCACATAAAGTAGGAACCATTTTCCTGTTATATTTACATTTTTTTTTTAATACGGCACTGAGATTCTGGCAAAAAATCCTGCAGTGATTTATACTTAAGATTTCTCAAACCAGCTCTAATCGGTTTTTTCCCTTGTTTCCTTTCTTTTTTCCTTGACCGTCGACCTTTAGATGATATGCAAGAATAAATGACGCTCTACTATTCAACGGCTGTTCACATTAGAAATTGTGATATTTTGTATTGACGTTCTACGGGTTGTGTACATAGGGGAAAGTGGATGTTGGACATACTCTTCTGTCTTAAGTAAAACGCAAACTTATGTACAGGTGTGTAAAGCGGACCACCACACACATTTCAAATATCATTTCGTTTAGATGTAGCTTTGGGACTCGAGAGGATCATTTACATGCCCAGAGCTGCCGGCATGCAGGAAACATGGTTACAGTTCGTTTTTCCGAAGGTTCGTTATTCACAAGGTTAGTAACAAAAAAAAAAATGAAATCAGATTCGTTATTTCGAGGGTTCGTTAATCAGTAAATGAAAAATGTTCGTTCTGCCGAAGGTTCGATTATCCGAAAACGCAATAAGATTTGAAGGGTTTGTTTGCAAAAACCGATAAGTCCATTTTTGAAGATTTTGAAGTGCGATCTATGTCATAAAGTTCAAAATAATACCTTTTAAATGATATATTGGTCACTACATATAATGGTATATTTCTAAAGTTATGGCCAAAAGAAGCAAAAATTTTCTTATTATTCTCTTTATTTTTCTTGACCTTTAATCGCAAATATCTCCATTTGACAAATATGGACTTATCGGTTTTTGCAAACAAACTCTTCAATTTTGTACTTTTCTTTTCATTTTTGGATGAACAAACTTTATTTCCTCTATCGGATTAACGAACGTGCAGGATTTTTTTTTTCGTTCATTTTCGGAATTTCGAACATTCTGAATAACGAACCTGTGATTTCATTTTCAGATTACTGAATCTTCGGAATAACGAGCATCATGCACTAGCCCGTTTTTTTGTTTTTGCTCTGAGGGGCATTACGCTGTATGCCATCATCATTACTCTTTATTAGTTTCTGAAGCATGACAGAAGACGTGTGAGATCCTTACGCACCAAGAATTTAAAGAGAAGGAATGATTGGAATCTATGGAAGGAAAGCAGGAAGAACAAAATGGCTGAAATGAGCCCTCATGGCCAGCTGGATTCTTTTTTATTTACTCATAAAACAAATATTAATCACTTCTCAACTGTTTGATGTAGTATAACGAATCGTTTCAAAGAATCAGTTGTAAATTGATCTGTTTATATATTTTTTTCCTCCAGAATTGGGCATCCTTATCGGCACTGAAATAGTTCCGGCTCGCAAGGATCATTACACAAAAGCTTACAGTTTGTTATTTCGAAGGTTCGTGATTCTAAAGGCTCGTAATTCCGAACATGAATGGCTAGTTATTCCGAAGAGCCGTTGGTCCGGAAATGAAATAAGGTTCGTGTAATTTTGAAGGTTTGTTAGTATGCACCTTGTTTTATTTTGGGGGTGAACGAACCTCCGGAATGACGCCATAAATGTTCAGAATAACGAAGTATATTTCATTTTCGGATTAAGTAACCTTCGGAACAGTGGACATCACCCCAACAAAAGACGATATCAATTTTGAATTATGCAGGAGAAGCATATACTGTACTCTTATGTCTTGCAAACATAGGGATTCGTGTTCAAATAAGGCTCTCTTTAAGATTGGATATATAATCTTGTGCATTCTACTAATATGGTTTTGTGAAGTACATTTACTACGGTATCGATAAAAAGTGTATTAGAAACTTCAAATTTTATATTTGTCGTAGACAATAAGCATGGTTATTCACAATTACAAATTCTTCACACGCATAGGTGATGCTATGTATTATAACTATGCTTCACACGCTATGTAATCTATATGATATAGAGGGATCCAACACAGTATTCAAGATGGTACAACGTACGTGAGAGCAATTATATGCAGTCAAATAGGGAACACTCCATCAAGATAATTGAATAATTTTTATATCATTCAGGTATCACTGAAATTGATGAAGTTTATGACTCTCTGACTTTTTACTACTTGAAAAAAAAGAGAAAAATATAGGGCCATCGTAAAGATTGCCAACATAAATGTTGGAGGGCCACAAAATAGAACAAAGGAAAATAATGCCTATAGGAATGGTACACATGTCTACGTGACAACGGTCTTACGTCTACTTTCAATGCATAGGATCGATGGAATTGTGTTATGACAAAATGTATATCAAACCATATGTACAAAAAATATATACATTAATGCTCAATTCGGTGTCAAAAACTCAAATCCTTGCACGACTAAGTGAGATTTTGTTCGTTTGAAGGACGCGGTAGGACTACCGCTTCTCTCTCTTCCATGTCTTGATGACGTATTGCATAGTTACTTTGTACGTCACAATCAACAGAATGGCCAGGATGACAGATAGAACGAGTGCCTTTATGATGGTAAATGGATACACGGGCCAGGCTTCGTCCACTAGCACGTGACCGCGCGGCGTCGTCGAGTGATCGCGTATGCCGTCTGTAATCATAGTGAAGTTCTCAGCGAAGGTCGAGTTTAGCGAGGACAGGTCCCACTCACCTCCATCGTTGGTGGCGCTGCTTGTACCGGTGGTTTCGTCGACAGGTGGTTGACCGGCGGCTGCCGCTGCCAGGCTCGGGACGGTCGGGGTTGGAAGAGGTTGCATGGCCGGCGGGGACTCTCCAGCGGTCGCCCGCCTAACGGCGTGACGCACCAGTCGCCGCAAGAGGTCATCCATGACGATTTTCTCACTTTTCGCTGCGGAATTTGACGTAATATGCAGAGCTTTTGCTCTGACGTTTAGCTGTTAACACCACGCGCACTCGCTCTGTGTCTTTGTTAGCGTTTGAGCGCTTAACAAAGATGTCTCCAATAATACACAGAAAGGGGAGATATCAAGATCCTTATGCACAGCGATTAACCTCATTCATTCTGTTGTTACAATGTTCTGGAAGTGCAGAATCTCGAATGGCTCCGCTGACTACACGACTTGTCTGAATTGGAGACCAAGCGTCAATTTCAAGATGATATTGTTATCATCAGGCGGTGTAATGTTCACAATCGCAGCAATGTCTCATGTACGACAGTTCTGATGAGCTGAAAACAAAAATGACAAAGAAAAGACAAAATCGTCAGGGAATCAGCGCTAAAGTTTCTTCTTTAGATCGAATATCATTTGTATGAAAAAGCAGGAAATTTACAAGCAAAACCTGTACGGTTCAATTCATACGAATCAACTTGACAGAATGCTTCAGTGACGTTGTGAAAACAAGAAAAACTCTGCCAAGTTCAGTTTTAAAGTTTGTGTGCTCTTTCTGCAACACTGAAAATGATATTCTTCTCATGAGTGATGAGCTTCTATGTTATTGAGGTAGATAATTCAGATCTCTCCTTAGTGAGCTGGTAAGGAAGCTTCTTCATGATGGAGGGGAAATAAAAACTAAACAGTTTCTAGTAATTTATTCGAACCCGAAGAAATTCCAACCGTTATTCTCGGTACAAAAGGAGAGAGTATTCTTCAGTGACATAGGATTAGTTTTCCATTTTTTTTTAACTCTTAGGTGTATAATCGCAAGATTTCAAACACGATGTTGGGAGAGATTATTCTTTTACCATATACAAATTTCGCTTGCAAAAGGGATATATACGACCTTAAAAGATGAACAACGAAGTAATGTTAAGGAAACAACCTCCTGTCAAGGCAGTGAATGTAAGAATTAATGAACCTTTTTCAGGGTTCAAACTATTTTGATGATATCAAAAGAAATTTCCGAGAACAAATGTTAGTGACTAACACGTGTTATCCAAAACCAAGCTGATATTCACAGGAAGTGTTTAAACAAATGAAATGACCTTTTCAAAGTCTATAAAAAGCTGCTCGCAGACCCTCACTGTGTGTTTTTTTTATGTTGTTTGTTTTGTTTTGATTTGTATTGCCTTGTGTTTTCTTTGGATGGAGCGCGGAGGGGGGTTGGAGGGGTGAGGTACAAGGAGGAAGGAGAGAATACATTAGATTTTAATTGCAAAATGTTTCAAGAAATGAATTGACATTTTTCTAGTCAATACAAATGAAATAGAATTTTGTGACCTTTATCTTTCCTTCTTTTATTTTGGATTGAAGGGGGGGGGGGGGGTAAAAAGGAGAAAGGAAAAATTACAATAGATTTCGATTGCCACAGAGGCAAACTTGTCACGTTCGAATGCCATGACAGAGGTTGTTGGGAGCCAATCAATGGCAGACCTCTGGGCTTTAAGCGGCGGCTTGGAGGAGGGAACAATTAATTGGACACTAATGCTGACATTAAAAGGTGCGGGAGATTAAATAAGTGTCATCTCTTTCGATCGGAGACGCGAGGACACGAAGAAAGAGATATTATAATCACGTTCTTCTGACAACTGTGAGGAACATGACGTGAATGGAGGGAGGGGGGATGAAAAGAGAGGAGGGGGTTTGAAAATTAGAGAATGACAGAGAGGGAAAGAGAGAGAGAGAGAGAGAGTACGTGTAAGGAGAAGGATGAAAGACGTATCATAGTGAAAAAAGAGTAAGAAAGAGAGAGGGCGAGAAACTAAGGGAGAGATAGACAGACAGACAGACAGACAGACAGACGAAAATAGAGAGAATACTTGTCCTCTTGAAACAAAGCTGTGACAGTGACAAGACTACAATTAGACACAGGTGGCGTTCCGTACACGACGTCTATAGACAACCTTGTCAAGCTATCAACTCACGGGTGACAAAACCACCTGCCCTCCTCTTGCTCTACGTATTATTCTTCCTTCAAGTCGCCCAATATTCAGTTCTAGGAGATACAATAAAGGTCCATCTTGTTTTTAGGAATACAAAGATTATCAACAAAAACATACATAAATGAAATAAAGCATGAATTGAATTGAACCATGCTGTTAGCATTCCTCTTCATGTGCATCATTTGTTATGAAATCAATCATTGAGATTATTTTTGTTTGTTCCTCTTGTTACGTACTGCAATCCTAACAATTACCTTGCATAATGTAAGGACAAAGAGGTAACAGTGATAAGGACAATACTTGGGACAATGAGAACAATGATGATGATGAACAACAACAGAAACAACGACGACGACGACGACGACAACAACAACAACAACAACAACAACAACAATAACTACTACTACTACTACTACTACTACTACTACTACTACTACTACTACTACTAGAGATTACTACTACTACCACAACAACTACTACTACTACTACTACTACTACTACTACTGCTACTAATACTTCTTCTTCTACTACTACTACTACTACTACTGATAATGATAATGATAGTAATGATAACAATAAAAACGACAGTAATAAAAATCGTGCCATTAAAGAAAATATACATATAAAAACCGCCGCGTCCTAAAGAGGTTTGTATAGTGTAGTCTTACCCCCAGTCACTCAATAAAATCCATCAGTACCAAACATTCATATCACGTGCGTTTTCTTTTATGTCGTCGTATGGCATATCGTCAGACTACTGAACGTGCAAACATTCGGAGAGATCATGAGGAAAATATCAATTAAATCCAGCTGATTTATGTCATAAAATTTCAATGAGATATGGCCTTCTGTGTATTTATGGCACTGCACAAGAATACAACGTAACAACTTGACACGATAATACTACATGGCAAAGTAAAACAGGGGAAAGCGATGTTCAATAAAACATGGACTTATGAAGAAACTGCGTGTGAAGGATAGCGCCTTGGACGGAATTCTCTATTACGAACGTATGCATTGCCTTCAATTCGCTAAAAATACAGCTGTCTCGTGACATTGTCATGTGTATGTGAATGCCCTTTCTATCTCCCTCTCCCTCCCTCGGAAGGTGCATATAGGTATAGAAGATTATCACAAAAGTATTCTGTCTTCAATTACAGCAAATACTTAAGCTCCTCCAAACAATTACAATGGAAAAAGGAAAGAAAAAGATGAAACCTTGTTTCACAGCTAATATCAAATTAAACATATCTTAGATAACTGTGTTAAGAATGTTATTTTTTTTTATTACCGTTGCTCTCTATGTAATGAGACATCGATATTAATTTATAGTTGCCGCCCTTAAAATCTGACGAATGGGGATGAGTATAGGCCTATAAGGATGAACGTTTGAACTTGAGAGAACTTTGTACTTTCATCATGATTTATGGAAACAAAGAACAATGAAACAAACATCACTTGCATGTTATTTTCTTACCGGCTGACATGAGATTTATTAATGAATAATAAAAATACTTTTAATGCGTTCATCAGTCAATACTTTCCCTTTGATGAGTCTGCTGAATCAATTTTTGCCATACTTTACGCAGTACAAATCATTCTACCTGAACTCCTGTGACTGCTAAAGGGGCCACTGACATGGCGATAACGAGCTCCGAAAAGAAACCCCGATGTTCTGTCAGTTAGATGTTGACGGATGAGAGCAATATATGTCTATTTGCAGTTCATCTCAGAAAAATCTTTGACGGCAAACAATCCACGCGTGTTGGCAAGAAAGAGAAGAGACGATCTGAGACGCGCGAACTCCTTTCAACGTTGATGGTCTTCTCAATCCATCAAAGGGACTAGAAATGCATTCTATCATTTGGCGCGCTTTTATTCTTCGCTGGTTTGTCGTCTGCATTTCTCGCTTGCGTCTTTATTCCAAGCTTCACTGTTTTCGCTCAGTCCTCCACTGACAACATCCATATTTTTTCCCCTTCTCGATGTTTCAAGTGCGAGAAACTGGGCTAACTACACCATAATTTGAAACTCAGGACGTGTCGACAATAGCCGGAGCTGCATTTCACATTATTTCTGTCAGGCAGATTCGTCTTGATGTTGGTGACAGTTTAATGGCTGGCTAGATGCAAGAATAGTTTTGTTCTCAATTTCCATTTTTATAGCGCGGATGAATTCCAGCCCCACTTTAATGCGCAACCTAGAATAGGTATAATCTGACAACCTGTACATATATTTTCGTCAAAGTATTGGCATTGCGTGAGCATGAATAAATGTATTGAACAGGCGCATTTTAGAAATTCGTCGAAATTCGTACGAACGATCAATTTCCTTTGAGAGATGTTGAGATTGTATCTGATAACATGTACACAAATAAAGATAAATAGAAGGGGCGTGCAAAGGGGGTAATAAGAAGAGAGAGAGAGAGATTGGGTTTTTAGCGAAGAGGAAATAAAGTAAACTATAAGAGTTTGAACAGAACCAAGAACACTTATACAAGTGGGCGAAAAGAAGACAGCTAAATAAGTATTTACGTGAAACTATATCTTTGTGGATGGTACAAAAACTATAAAACTACCGTTGTCTCGTGCTTAGAATGGCTAAATTCGAGTCGAATGCATCGAATCATACTACGATCCAACTACAAATAACAATGCTACAAATTACGATGCAATGCAATTGGGATTTCATTATAACATTTGAAAATGATGGAAGTAACTTGATCAGTGAATTGTAACGAATGCCCTCTAATTTCATATTCCTTTGAGCTATTATACGCACCCAGATATTGGTACAATGTACCACCTACAACGAGCGGCTAAAAGCAACGAACGCACACACAAACCACGCTTATGGGGGGCTACCTCAAAGGGTATATCTCCAGGATTTGCTTTGTTTACTCTTGCTGGACATTCTAAACATCGACCTTATTTCTTCTGCTCTACAAACATTCACGACTAATGAGTCGTATCTACGATAACAGACAATCGAAAGTCTTTATTGGCTTACAAGACGGTCTCGTTAAGTACTATTATACTTCATAAGCTCAATTAGACGAAGGATGATATTTCACGTCCGTTTGAGCAGCCGACACATGGCAGGATAATGATCAAAATTTACGTCATTGCTCTGCTCGTTGAAATCTTTTATTGCCTGCACAGATTCTCTAATTGTCTGAGGAATGCGCTGTCTGTGATGCTTTACGTGAGCTGCAATAGTTCGCATTTCAGAAAACGGTTTTCAATGGACAAGGTCATAACCAACACATAATGCAGAATCATTCAGCAGTTTACGGAATTTGGAATTCAGTGACAGAAACACACCAGGGTGTATAAATGTGTACATGTGTGTGAACCATAACTTTATGTGTCTATTTTTATTCTGAAAACGTCTCAAAAGATTGTCTTTTAGTACAGTAGTAGGATTTCGTTGAATGATAACGCTGCTATTAAAAAAAAAACAATTCTTCTTTACTCACGATTTCTCTTTTGCTTGCCGTGGTATTATGCACAAAGGCAATATATGAAACGTATACCTTAACAAATTGTCCTGATACTTTTAAAACGAATTTTGTATTCTTGCCTTGCTACAATCACAAGTTGATATTAAAGCCTTATCATATTTTTATATTCTCATTCCCGACACGTCTTATGTACCCGTTTTGTTGTAAAACGATTAATGTGTGTTTGTAAAACAACTGTCACATTTAATTACAACATCGTAACGATCTGTACAAACTTGAGGTTTTTACCGACGAGACAAAAATGGATCCTTTGCGGCACGTTCACATCTACTATAGATTGTGACTCTCCTGTCTTAAGAATCAACAGATTGTAGAAGGCATCAATCCAAAAATGAATGTAATGACAGTTTTATTAAAGCATTCGAGTAGTAAGAATTTTGATAACTAATGAGAACATGATTGTCATTATGCCGGTTTTGTAATACAGTTTGTGTTTCATTGGTGTGTATGTTATAGCTCCCTTGGCTTAGTGATGATAGCTTCTCTTAAGAAGCTGCTATCTCTGTTGAAATGGCAAAAAGACGTGATGTTCTTCTTAATCATAATTGGATGCTGAAATGTGTTGCTGGACATTTTTTTTTTCCATGAAGATAGCAAATAATTCCTGAAGCAACAAAACAGACATGACTTATTATTGCTAAACGTTCTTCCTCAAAAGATTGAATAGACAACGTTGCAAAACTCCCATTTCAAGAGGTAACTTTTCAAAATAAGCGTTCCCCATTTTAGCCAAATTTTACTACATTTTTTAGTCAGTTGTTATATTGCTTTTTATTCTCTTCGGAGCTTGAGGTAATGTAAATCATTTCCAGATAGAGTTTTGAATATTGTACAGTGCACTCCAGTTGCAACGAACACGATCATAGTGAAGTTCTCGTTAGAACAAAGTAAATATTCAAGTCGTAAAATAATCATCTACATATATTTGTGTACTCTGCTGTTCAGCTTTAACGAATATTCGATATAAGATTAAGAATATTATGGGTCTCGAGAACTTCGTCATAACAACAGTCACCTGTATATCAATTTCTTACGAAATATCTTCACTTCAAACCACGACAACGAAGCGTATATCTTATGACAGCGTTCTTTGTACCTTTTCATCATCAAGGTGGAAAAAAATTATTCCTTATATCTTGGTTTCATGATTTAGCACTTTAAACGCATTATCAATGAAAATACGAGAGGCTTTTAGCAGTCATGTCTTCATGACGTGCACCTCATGGTCATGCTCAATGAAAAATGTGTGGGAAACGAAAGATATAAAGACTGAATAATTTCTCGAGACTTTCCATCAGATTGGAATTCTTAGACTATGACTCACCAAATCTGTCATCCACACCCACTAGCTTTCAGGGACTCGGGAATGTTTTCATCAAAACATTCATGCGCCGTTTCTTTTTCCACTACAGCTTACAACGATCGATACATACAAATCCACCTCTAAAACCCGTTGAATACGACTCTGAAAACAGCCTCAAGACCGAGTCCTCGGTAAATTATTCATAGTTTTCCGGCAATATAGTATTTTTCGTGAAAGAAAGAAAGAAAAAAACTCAACAACGAATGGAACACCAAAAGGAGAGACATGATGGTGACATGTTTCTCAAATCGTCAAAAGTAACCACTCTCTGTCATTATTCCTTTTAAAAGCAAGCATAATGTTTCGGTGGTAAGATACCATTTTAATCCTTGATGGATAGCTTGTATTATAGATCAGACGGCAATGAACTCGTCCTCGTTTATCTTCGGTCAGGGAGAAGAAGCAATTCGTCTCTACGCACCAAATTGAGCGTGCTATCGGCAGCGCACGAACACCCGCACTCAAAATACCGGCTCCCCCTTTCACATGAAACTGAAAACCGATACCAAGCCGCAACTAACGGTAGCTGTACTATATGCATCGCAGAAAAACGCAATTAAGACAAGATTGATGCGAGATAGAACTGACTTAATGGCTCTCACAAATCACAGGACATTTCTTTAAAAAAAAAAAGCTCCAGCGCACTGGTCTTTTTTGATATTCCAATGAATGATGCGGTAATGAAAAACAACATTCTGCACCTTCTGGGCAGAACGCACTCCTCATCTTTCAGTGTAATATGACTGCCGGATGCTACCAAACTGATTCTTATTCTCCTAAAATTATAACGAATAAAATCGCATAATACTATCATTGGGTCAAAGAGAAGATAAGAGAGAGAGAGAGAGAAAGAGAGAGGGGGAGAGGGAGAGGACGGAGGGAACCTAACAGAAAATGAACCAAGCAGGTGGGAAAAACAACAACAACAACAACAACAACAACAACAACAACAACAGAACAACTGAATTCTGTAGAAAATCAAATCCAGCTTTCTGGTTTGAACCCCCCCCCCCCACAAAAACCGGTGGATAAATATCACACTGTTCCTACAGAACTAGGATTCGACCAGCGATTCCGTTGCTCATCATTGTCAAGTTTTTATCAGGGGCCACGGAATGGGAGGCTGCAACCCCTTTTTTGGCTCTGATAAAAAAAATGCCCAAAACAACAAATTACAACGAAACCCATGACTCCCAAATGATGGTTTTTCAAAGCGGGGGAGGGATGTTACCATTGGCCCTTGACCCTCCTCATTTTTACTGCAGCACCCCTCCCTTACACACACACACACACACACACACACACACACACACACACTAACACACACACACACACACACACACACACACACACACACACAGACGCATTGATAAACGTTCTGTCAGTGGCCCCTGTTTATTCCTTGTAACATTGCTCTTAGCGCTTGTCTGTGATTTCACACAATGATCTGCAAAATAGAGTGTTTGCATAATTTTCACTGTGTGACGTTTGGTTTACTACGCATTATCTTCAGCATATCGGAGAAAGAGTACCAGAATAAGACCAATAGCTGATATCTTAAAGTACTGATCGAAACGACGACACATGTACTAAAAGTCTTCTTCCTAACTGATATAACGCTGACAATCGTTATATCCACAACGTCAAACAGAGAGTCAAGCAGATGAACACATTTTACCATCAAACATGAGGTATACTTCATAAAACTCTAGCTCATAATGATCATCTGATCATTGCAAACTCCGAGATTATTCCATAGATTATTTTCCCTGTAACACGCCCTGATGACAACACTCCAGCTTTTTTGAAATCTAAGAAACAACAATAACAAAATTTCTTTTTCGAAAACAAAGTGATCTTTCAAATTTAACATCCACGGCAAGCATTACATTCTAAAAAACATTTGATTAGATTATGCGGTTCTAAATTGTGGTAATATCTTTGGAAAGAGCACCATACAAAAACAGTATTTTTCATTTCGCACTAATAAGACTTTTTGTACTGAGGGATCCACATTATAGAAGCGTTGCATTTCAGTGGGTGGCTCCATTTGCCGGAAAGGAAAGTAATCCTGTTAATGTCAGGAATTGCATGAGATTCGATTTACGCTGGTTGCCTTGCACAGCCAGCATAATGAACGACGATAAATCATTTATGAGCCCCGTGCCTTCACTTGAAATATTGTTGTGAAAATTAAATGAAGCGAAATGAGAATATCTAATTGTTGGCTGATTTTGCACTATCAGGTACAAATTGTTGGAGTAAGTTGATTGCTATATCATCTCATTGTAGACGTTAGTAAACGGGTAAACAAAAGAGTGCAAACAACTTTGGTGCACGATTCTCTTCATAATATAGCTTATAGCTTCTTTGTTCGTCGGCTAACGTAAGAGGGGATTATGCGATCATGATTAGAGACATTTTACGGAGTCAGTAAGCGTGAACCGACAGTCCTAAAATATCAGTTCATTGGTTCAATGGCTTTCAAGACTCTGAGGTTGATTTTGAGAGAGCTACTTAAAGTCAAGGCGTTGTAAAGCAAACTGTAAAGTATACCCAACCCTCATTTCATCTTTCGCGCTTAAGGGGGAAACCTAGTGCGGAGAAAGAGCGCCAAGAAATAGCTCGAATAACACAGCATGACATATGCCGTAACTTAATAAGAGTGCAGAGGGCGGGAAAAATAATCTCTGTTTTTTTTTTTTTGTACGATTTTGTTCTGCAGATATCATCTTCTGCCTCATGTGGCTTACAGAGGTGTCTAAAATCTCTGGAACGCAGGTGGGGAGAGGGATGCACTCTTCAGATAACAAGATGCTGCCGTGGTATGGTTAGAATCTCTGAGGAAATAAAAGATCTCAAGCCCAAGGAGGAAAAAAAAGGGGGTTCTCAGGAAAATTGGCTCCAGGGTTTTGAGCTCTAATAATACCCACGGTAGATAAGACGTAATTGACGAATGTTCAGCCCAAACACCCTCGGTCTGTGATTTGATTTATTGAAATACCCTTCACCGTGGATTCCCTGTCAGCTGATCAAATGTACCCAGATTACGCCAGGTTGGTGAGACAAGGATGCCTATGAGATCTGTAAAATACGATCTAATCTTACGGCAATCAAGCATTCTTGGTCTAATCAAGTCAGGAAATGAAAGTTCGTTGCACTAAAGTCAAACCACGCCCCCTTCGACGCCGCCTCCTTCCAAAGTTTGACGACATAGATCCATCTGAGACGCGATTGGCTGAATATCTTAGTCTCTTTACGTAGTGCAATTAAAAGTTGTCCATGAATCGTTTATGCTACTTTGCAATTATTCTGTATTATTTGGATATATAGAAACAAATAAACGAAGCGAAATGAAATGCATATCCAGAGGAGAAGGAATTGTCAGGGAAAAAAAAACTGACAAGCTTAATCAGATTGCTAAAAGAGGATCTTGATTACAAATTGATTGAATGAAACGCAAAACAGCAACAGCTTGTTACCTTGGTAGGTAGACAGGCCACTTAAAGGGAATGCACTCACACAAAAACATATGAAGAGTTTGATTGCAAACGAGTTATCTCCTTTCTTGTTAATATGAGATATTTTGGAGTGACGCTGCTAAAAGAAAATAGAGAAAATAATAAGAAAATGTGGGATGTTTTTAGCACAACTTCAAGAATATTCCTTGTTATAGAAGGACGGAGGTATAACCGAACTCAGGTTTTATTTTGCTCTATTGTGATGATGGACTTACTATAATTATTTCTTTTTTAATGGCGCCTTATCGTTTTTTTTTTTTTTGCGATCAATTACCACAAATATATACTTGCCATAGGATTTTGATCTGAGAAGAAACACACACATCAAAACAGGCTCAAAGTGCAATGATAGATACAAATCTGCCGTAAAAAAGAGAAAAGAATGAGAACACAAGAGAATGTTAAGATATGAGGAAAAAAACTTACTCTTCGTTCGTACAGTCTTGGTTACTTTATGACGCAGTTGCTTGGTTGTGAAAACCGATGTTTTCAGTCCAGCATCTTCTCACCGGAAGTGCGGATTGACGGAAGACGTGAAGCTCGAACAACCAGTATCTGTTGAGAATAGAAATCAAGAGAGATTTGAAAGCTGATATATCACACTGAGGAGGGAAGATAATTCCCGATGACGTCATCTGTCAGGCGTTTAGATTTTTGTTTTCTTTCTTTGATGTTTTCCCCAAAGAATTTACATGGTCAAGTAGTGGGTTTTCCAGGCTCGGCTGACACGGAGCCGTGAAAATATGGAAATTACCGGCATAAGTTTCACGGTGTGTTTGTCCAACTGAAGCCAGTGCAGTGCAACCTGGCTGAGTAATAGTAGTTGTTGTTTTTTAACGTATATAGTTCCCAAGGTGATCCAGTCTCCATATGGTGCAGTTTTGTCTTTACAAACAAGATAGATCCAGCAACGAAAGCCCGAATTCGGGCTTCATTACCTTCCCGCTTTTACCTTCTCATTGAAGAAAATAAAGCGTCCTCTTTCTTCCTAAATTTCCCCGACGAGTACGGGAGGGAACCTTGGGTTTTCCACCGCTGATCAATGAATCGTATAAACGAATGAAATGGCTGGCTGAGTCGTTAAGATACCGACGGAGGGCCGCAATTTGGGCGCTGAAATTGGCATGGATTGGAGGTAACGTTTGTGGAGGCGACAATATTTGCCAAATTCGGCTTCTCTCTTGTTTTCTTCATTCTACGAAATGTTTGCCGGTGGATTTGTAAGGCATAGTGTACAAGAAAGGAATGCCTTCCTTGTTCGATAACAAGGCTACGGCATACTAAACTCACTCAATTAATCGTTAAAGACGACGTAATACCTGACGTAAACACTGCCGTAATAATATCGACTTGATGGTAAAGCAGTATGCAGGAGGAAAGGTCAGGATTGGGAAGACTTTCGTTCCTCCGCCGATGAGGGGGATTTGACGGTGCCCTACTGGAGATATGATAAGCATTTATTCTATTGATCCTGCATGGGTACTATTTCCACCTTAACATTCAGGTCCATGCCTCGAACATGACATTACGAACATCATCACATTATACGAGCATGCAAGGGGGATGAAATGAAACGGCTCTGGAGATGTAATGCCTGCGAGGAACAACCCTATACCTCGTGTATTGCGCCGAGACCCCGCGTTCTGCAAGTCGATGATTAAACCGCGTGTTTCACCGTATTGAAATCACCCCATGTCGAAATTTCTGGTCGTAGCACTCAATTCGGTTGAAGAGAAAACATGTGCTGAACCAAAGAATATAAAACGGAAGAGGAAAAACAGGGTAAGGAGGAGAAAGAAAGGATCTATGACGATAAAAAAGGAGTAGAAGAAGATGCACAAAAGTGGAAGTAATGAATTGATGAGGGTAGATTCGCTAAAAGCCAGAAAAAAAAACCAAAAGCCAAACATGTACCGCCTCGCCTAAACAGCAAAGCATGGCCCCAAAAGCTTATTTTGCTAAAATATTCTCAAATCAAATAAGTTAATGATTACCCTAAGCGTGGTGGAGCTCGACACACCCTCTATACTGGAAATGACTCAAACGAAAGCAAGGCAGGCGTCATTCCCGCTAGCGGTATTTTCGTGTTTGTTTGATGCTGTAACGAACGCGGTGGAAGAGGAAGAGGTTTAATGATCACCAGCAGATTTTGTAAATTGCCGGAAGATGATCACTTGATACAGAGAAGTCCTCTTCTGTGAGTCGAAATACAATCCCCTATTCACACTTGAAAACTAAGCATGCTTTTTAGCTAATGGGACTCAGAGTGTGCTTCCTTCGTCATGTCTCCTTTGTCTTCACATCCCTCCACTGCTTGAAGTTCAGCCTTAACAACGGACAGTCAACTTTCACATTTAATATATATTTGAGAAACAGCCTTCTGCGACAATGTGCGGGCTGATCTTATTTACAGCGCGATATTACCTTTTTCTCCTCGGGGAAAAATCAAAGTGGTAGAATATTTATTGTTTGGGAAATCATCCTTTAAAAAAAATCTTCTCATTCGCATGCGTGAGAAAAAAAAAAAGCTTACGTAGATCATTCCTATAGAAGAGCTGAGACACAGAATCAATCTAGGACAACAGATACTAACATTTCATTTTTGTGCTAATGTGCTTTCCAGATGCCGAAACCAATCCTATAAGATACACATACCCACATCTCTGTATCGATATAGGTATATATTCTAATCGTGCGCGGATAGCCAGCAATTCTCTATAGCGGCCTGTTTCATAAAGATTGGTCTCATGATTGATCGATTAAAAAAAATTACGCTTGATCTGCTATTAAATCTGTGCTTAAAATTAAGCGTAGGTATCTTTATAAAACAGACCTAGGATTTGTATTGATCTCACGCTCGATTCGTTGAGTTACGCTCAATAAATCGAGCGTAAGATCAATCGTGAGTCTTTATGAAACAGGCCCCTGGAGGTCCGATTCAAGGTAAGCAAGTTTTTACAATGAAAAAATGTATAGAAACTCTCACGTTGGCGGAACGTCGGAAGTTTTTGTTTGTTTTGTTGTTGTTGTTTTTAGTGTGTAGGATTGGGGGGAGGGGGTGTCGAGGTCACTGTCACTGCTCGTGGTTTGGTCAAAGGTCAATACTCTCTCACCAGGGGACTTGAACCAGAGACGTCAGGATTGGTCGTTCCGGGTCTTCTTTACTGAACCAAAGCAGCTTTAATTCCATTAAAAACAATGAGACTTGTGAGGCAATAAAATCAAATCTGTCTGTCCATCTTTATATTTATCTATCTATCTATCTATCCATCCATCTATCTATCTATCTATCTACCTGTCTATTTATCAATCTGTCTATCCATCTATCTGTATATCTGTCTATCTATTTGTCTATCAATCTATCTGTATATCTATCTATCTATCTATCTATCTATCTATCTAACTATCTATCTATTGATATCTGTCTATCTTTACGTATTGATACAATGATTCTGTCATTTCTATTGTGTTGTTATGTCTCTCAATGTTTTCTTTCGTTGAATATCTTCAATAAAAAATGATCATAATAAAATATGCATATATATTGTGTATGTATGTATTTGTTTATTATATCTCTTTTATACTTCTAAAATCTATGCTGTCATTTTCACGGTCGGTCATCCCCGTTCCTGTTTTTGTCCATCCGTTCAATGCCGACGCCCCCTGTTACCATGATCCAGCCAGTGTATAACGACAGCGTAGTTATTTATCGCTCAGCAAACAAGGACCCCATCATTCATATTTTGATATCAATCATGCGACATCTAACACTGACTGCACTCTGGGGCAAGATTTGATGGACGATACCAATATCCTACCCCCCCCCCCCTTCCCTCTCTCTCTCAATGACTGGTTGGAGGGAGGAGGCCGAGTTTTGCTTCATCAGATTTAGATGAACAAGGTTCTTGTTTTTTTCACAACAGCTGCTTACAGAACACTATACAGCAGATATTATCGTTAGGGGTAATTCCCTGTGAGAGTGCTTCCAATCTTCCTGACACCAGCGAAGCTCATCGCAAGGTAAGCTAATATTTGGTAAAATGATACGGATGCATTCAACGACACCTTGTAGTCTCTTTCCCTCTTCCAGATATAATGATACCAGGTAGCCTCTTCCCCTCTTCCGGATACCAGCGAAGCTCATCGCAAGGTAAGCTAAAATGTTTGGTAAAATGATATGGATGCGTTTAACGACATCAGGTACCCTCTTTCCCATTCTGGATACTAGCGAAGCTCATCGCAAGGGTAAGTTCATATTTGGTAAAATGATATGGATGCATTTAACGACATCTGGTAGTCTCTTGAGTACAGGTGAACTGCTCTTCCGGAAGGCTTTTGAAGGTATATCTAGTAATGCCAGATACCCATTGCAAGTGACACCAGGAATGAAAGCTGGGGATACTGCTGGTAGCTCATCCTGTCCAGGCTCGAACTTACACTGTAAAAACATCGGTGTTAGATTTAACACCACGGGTGTTAAATCTAACACCGATCAAACTTCAATAAAGGACCACACCCACAGGTGTTAAAAATGCACTGTGATGGTGTTGAAAAGTGTTCACCTGACACTTCGTGGTGTTAATTTGACACTGTACCTGGTGTTATTTTGACACTGTACTGGTGTTAATTCAAAAATGACACCACATGGTGTTGATTTGATATTTGCTGGTGTTAATAATCTTTATCAATGGTTTAACACCCGTCCAGCTTCAATAAGGGACCACACCAGCTGGTGTTACTTTGGTGTAAATTTATTTTCACATTTTTTCAAAAATCTAGTATTTTAATGTAAAATTCTTGATCGTCTTGTTTAAATCAAAAATCAACAAGAAGTGCAGTTACTAAGAAACTCTTCAAAAAACAGTTTAAAATTTGGAAATGACACCCGTAGGTGTTAATTTAACACCATAAATGAGCCGAAAATTTAACACCAGCTCGGTGTTCACTATTTAACACCGGACTTTTTGCAGTGTAGAACTTCTCGTTTTAGAGTTTGGAGTCTCACCTACTATATCGCAGTACTTCACAGGGCGCCACAATAGAAGAGGCATTTTTCAAGCTAAAATTTTCTATGTGTTCAAAAAGAAAATACACAGCCCGGACTAGACAAAACAAAAATTTTCGCACAACTCGATAAACTTATAAATGTCAATAGTGAACACATATTAGATGAATTCTTTCCATACCACGTTACGCTAAATTACACGTGATAATGCTTACGAATCATGAATAGATTGCACATTGTGTTCAAATACTGTAAAATTATAAAATCAAGAACGAAAATGACGATGCTCTATGAGACAGGTCTTGGAAACCAAATGGTCTGACTTTTATCTCATCGGAGCTTTATTCATTTGTTCATTTATTCATTTGTTGTTGTTGTTGTTGTTTTTTTTTTTTTTTTTTTTGGTTAAGCTTATTTGAAATTCATTGCTCGACATTGTAATCAGTCAGTCTATATTCAGCTTCACTCTTCCTGAATGAGATGAATATTTGCGGAACTCTATTTCTGTAGCACCATCCATTACCAAAAATTCGCGCCCCATACTCTATCATTTTACCGCGTTTGGCCAAACGTCACACGTCAATTTTTTTTTCTTTTCTCTTTTTTTACGATGGACTTCTTTTGGTTCTGTTTCTAATCGCAATCTCCGTGAGTATATGTGCTCTTTCGCCTTGTTCTAACAATCCTTAAAACTTCTAGCGTACAATCTGTTAACCCTCCAAGAAGCACTGCTTTGGTATTTCACTGCTGTTTCTCATGATATCTCTACCACTTGGTTGAGAAAGGGTTATGGGGTGACCTAGTTTGATGACGCGCGATTCGGAGCCCCGGATGTGCACTCTGCAAGATTGATGTGCTCTGCGCTTACGTGTAATGCGTCTCAACAAGACTGTTTTCTTCAACCTGTCGACTATGCATCAAAGAATCATGGGGCCGGGAGGAAAAGCATTAAGCCTTCATAGCAATTCTTTTTTTTTTACTTCTTTGAGAAGAGTGTGGAATCTTGTCAGAAGAGATCTCCTTCGATTTTGGATGTAAATGTCAAGAAGATAATACGGGTTTTTGTGATTGATGTATATGTTTGTTTCTTTTGTTAATTATCAATGTTCATTCGATGTTATCATCCGTTAAGTAAATAGAAATATTTTCTGCTAGGCGCAGTGTATTATTATTATTATCACCAAGCTTTCCATAGTGCGTGAATATCACACTTAACTTTTTTTTTTGACGCCGTATCAAGCTTAGGTTTAGATGTAAATCTGTTATCAAATGAAGAAGTGTTAATTTTTGTAAGGAAATACTGCTGCTTGTAAGAATACTATTCGAAAACGTAAAGGTAAACGAAAAACGTAAACCGGCTCTCTAAAAAGAGTAAGGTAAGGAAGGCAAACTCTATCTTTCCTGATTTGATATAATCCCTGTTGTTATTTATTGACTGCTTAATCTATACCAGAATCTACCTCTATTCGTAATATAAAATGTCAGGTATTATTACATTAACATACCCCGTGCTGATTTTCTTGAATTAATCTATGAACCATAATAAGCTACCGGACCTAATGAAAAACAGCTTATATTACCAATATGCATACATCTTTCTCTCTCCTTCTATCTGTCTGTCTATCCTTCTATGTGCTTATGTATATATCTATGTATATATCTATTTATATCTTTATCTATTTATCTATCTATTCATCTATTCATCTATGTATGTATGTATGTATGTATGTATGTATGTATGTATGTATCTATCTATCTATCTATCTATCTATCTATCTATCTATCTATCTATCTATCTATCTATACAGGTGTATGCATGGGTGTAGTAATACACGATTCATAAATTCCCTCGCCAAGTATATCACATTATTCCAGTACTCCATTGATGTAGCCATTTCTTCTTGATATCATGTGACATTCCTCTTTCCTCTCTATAGTCACACACCATTAGTGGCTCTGTACCTTTCTTTAAAGGGACTGTACAGTTCTGGTTGAGGTGGGGATTCATGTTTTGCACATTCCTAAGTGAGATAATGAAAAGCCACTCATGAAATATGAAAGAGCATGTGATTTTAAGAAGAATGCAACGTTTATTAATTGATGAAAATTGGTTTTCAAATGGCTGAGATATTAAAAAAAAGTGCTAATAATAAAAGGTGACATGCCACAACTTTATTAGGATCTCTTTGTTTCACCTTGTTTTTGGATATCTCAGCCATTTCAATACCGATTTTCATCGAATAAACTTTTGATACCCCTTAGAACTGCATGCTCTTTGACATCTCATAGAGTGGTTTCTGAATATCTCGCAAGACGTTAAAAGCTAAATCCTCACCTCGACCAGAACTGTACACACCCTTTAAGGGAATGGTATAGTTTTGGTTGAGGTGGTGGATTCAGATGTTAAACCTTTGCGAGATGATTAGAAACCACTTATATGAAATATTAAGGATCATGCAATATCTAAGAGGAATTCGAAATTTATTTGACGAATATCGATTGTGCAATGGCTGAGATATCCTAAAACAAAGTAAAACAAAGTGATCCTAATAAAATTTGGGTCCCACCTTTTACTAAGATTTCTTTGTTTTTGGATATCTCAGTCATTTCAAAATCAATTTTCATAAAATTCGTCTCACCTCCCTGAATAAATTATAAATTCCTCTCAGAATTGCATGGTCTTTTATATTTCATATAAGTGGTTTTCAACTATAATCTCGCAAAAGTTAGAATCTGAATCCCCATATCAACCAAAACTGTACTATTTCTTTAACTGCACGTACATTATATTTTCCGATTTGCCATGTTAGGTCTAGGTTTGTTGTTTCAACAGAAATTAGCGTGTGGTCCGCAATGTAGCCATTTTAGTCTTCAACATTGGATCCAATCAATAAACGCGTATGGACTGCGTGCACGATCTATGTGCAAAACTTCATTGTTTTATTTCATATTTCGTACAGCAGGTGTTTTCCTCATTTATGCAATCAATGCGAATGAATCACTTGCATGGTATTATTTTTTTTTTTTACCACCGCTAATTCTTTGTCTAAGAATGTGGAACATTAATTGAGTTGACGAGAGGACCCAGTAGTTTGATACCGCCCGCTAGCACCCGGAGAACAAGCAGAAGAACGGACTGAAATTGAGTCGACTGGTTCGCCTTTCTTTATCGATAGAGGAAAACGGCTATTGAATTAGAGCCAGAGCAAAGAAAATATGATATGAAATACATAGATACAGACAGAGATAAAAGAGAACGAAGAGAAATCGGAGTAGAGGGGGAGGATTAGAAAATGAAGAAGGGAGAGAGAGAGAGATTGAGAACAAAATCGAAGACAACTGGGCGCGGCGCCGACGTGGCACCTAAGTAGCTGTCCTCATATTCTACATATATTTGCAACAGAGTTGTTTTGTTACAATTAAATCTGTTTATGACATCAATTAATGACGCCATTAACGTGAACTATATCTGGAAACAACACACACACACACACACACACACACAAACAAAGAAACACACACATATACGCACACATCCACAACCAAAGATGCAGTACAAAATGAACATGTCTATCTCTCTCTCTCTCTCTCTCTCTCTCTCTCTCTCTCTATATATATATATATATATATATATATATATATATATATATATTATCCGTCTATCTATCTATCTGTCCATGTATATATATATATATATATATATATATAATATCTATAATGTCTATCTATCTATCCAACTATCTATTTATCTATCTATCTATCTATCTATCTATCTATCAAGTATACAAAGATATGCAAGATTTTTGTGTGGTTGTGTTCATATATGTAGAATATATACGATTATGTGCGTTATGGGTTACTTTATGCGTTACGAACGGTTTAGCAGTGTTAGCAAACACTCGATACAAACATATCATGATAATAAGGTCTTCGTTATCCAGGGTAGCCTCTTCAGTGTTGTCACTGCTCTACCAGAGGGCCCTGCTATCACTGTTACCCTTGCGTTGTCAGGTACACATTTAAACACCTGGGTCGAGAGGGACATTGTAGGTAAAAACATCTTGTCCAAGGGCGCAAGCAATGGCCATGTTGTGTAAGCATTTTGCCCATCTTATACAGAAATATACTAAATTTTCATATGTATATATGTATAACAATACAGATTTACAAGAAGCGTAATAATTTTCCACCTTTGCTTACCGGACTGAAATTATATATCACGAGCCACGTTCTAAC
This sequence comes from Diadema setosum, assembly GCA_033980235.1. Lineage (NCBI taxonomy): Eukaryota > Metazoa > Echinodermata > Echinoidea > Diadematoida > Diadematidae > Diadema > Diadema setosum. Next base: position 3,685,763 of record CM067075.1, read on the forward strand.
TGATGATTTCTTATGCGACATCATTTCATGGTATAGTTACGAATACATTTTATCCAGAAACTAAGAGGTTACCGTTATATAGTCTTCTTGTTGCCGATTTAGGGATTTGAGGAAACTTTGTCTGTGTTTGGATGTCAGGTGATGAACAAAATTTGGCGGGTCGCTGCAAATAAGTAGAACTTAAAATAAGACTACTGTTTGTGAGAGCAAACCTGAGTTATATCTCCCAATGAGGCCATCAGTCCAGTCAAGTTAAGCTTATGCTGACGGTCTCCTGCTTCCTTATTGAATTAAATGTACTGCCTTAGCTGTATTATAGACAGACAGATATGTAAATACAAATGTTTTACAGAGAGTTTTTGTTATGCATGTAGTATAAACTACACTTTTGTGTTGCTCGTTTTTTATTTGGTTATGTTTTGTTTAAATTTGTCACATTGATGTAATTTACTTTTTATTTGATTTGATTTGAGAAGCGAAAAAAAAATACGAACGAACGAACAAACGAAAGTTAGATCACAATACATCTCTAATTCTTTTGAGGAGAAAATTGGAATGCGTTAGTAATGTGATTGGTCAATGTTTCCATGCCAAGGTCTTCTTGCAATGCATCGCTTGTTATATTTCCATGAGAAAAAAGAACAATATGTATTGCTCGACTCAAGTACATTGTATAAGTTCATCCGTGTCATTGATTTTGTTGTTGTGTTACTTATAAAAGCATGTAAAATACTTGTTGCGGGTGGAAAGAACAGCAAAATGTCATTTCCCTGAATCACTTAATCATTAACATTATCTCAACATCATGGAATCCTTTGAAGCTCCGCTGTATCTGGTCGAAACCCCCCTCTCCTTACCCCGTCCCTCCCTCCTCCAGACATCGTGGGCTCTTTGATGCTTCACCCGCCAAGGAACGAGCAGTTTTATCAAAACAGGCGTGACGGATAGCGTACGCCATCGGCTTCCGTCCACGATAATAGGTTCACAGGATTGAACGCTCCCCGTCCTCCTAACAGCATCCCTTGTTGTGCACTAATTTTGCATTAAAGTGAAACTTTACTTCCCAATGCTCGTGATGACGAAATGAATGAGATTAAATCAATTAAACGCAATTACACAAGTCTGATTAGAATCGAACATAAAGTAAGACAGTCATGGTGTTATAGATAAAAGCCCCTTTTAACGTAATTGACATCAATTGGTATTGATCGCAAGTATAAAAAACTCAGATACGGTTTAAAGAATATGAGTCAGTTTATCTGACTTTATAAAAAGTGAAGATTTGACATATGCCTCATCTGGTATTTATATATTTCATAGTGAGGTCAGAATTGAAAATACGGTTTTAGTTTTCGCACCAGTTTAAGGTTATGTCTTTTTTTTTTAACTTCTCCGACTGGATTTGCTTAATTTCACCAAATATACTCTGAATGTGGTAAGGGTTTCACTTAAAGGCGGCAAAAATCTAGCAATCTTCTGCTTGCCATTAACATTTTGATTCGCGGAATTTGAACTCTTCGAAGGAAAGGTGGCATTCAACCTCAAATTGAAAGTGTTTTCATTAATTTTCGTCCCACCAAAACCACGCGCGATGTCGCAATGAAGATGCAGCCTCGAGGCGTTAGTTCTCTTTAGCTTTAGCAGCATGGATTGACGCCTTCTTCTGTGGTTCAACGACTTGAGAAACCAAAGAACTTCCGACTCGAAAAAGGGTTCTGCCGCGAAAAGAGTTTCTCTTTTCGAGCAAAAAACATGCGGGTGTAAGCCAAAACGCCATAGTCACGAGGGCTACAGAAAATAAAGAGAGTAGAATTCTAACTCGCAGCACATCACCTGTTATTCCTCGTTATAGTTCGCTCTAATATTTTGTTTTCCTCTTGGAAAATGAGGTTGGCTATAATTACTGCACTACATCTACTACTTTTCTTTTTTTGTCAACTGCACACATTTCGATAGAATTTAGGGGGGGGGGTGGCTCTTTTATCATCTTGCATGAAAATTACGAATTTTACGATTTACAGCCTATCCTAATTGACAGCCGACGATATTCTCGCTCAAGTTACTGTTGTGATATGGGCTGCAGGTGTGCTTCGATCGACGCAGTTAAAGCGGGAAGCTGTTTTCCTGTAGCACAATGGGACCAAGAAACCATTTGACAGTATGTTCGAGAACAATTCGACAAGTCCCTGGATGCCGAAGATACAAATTTTGCCAAACCATGGAAACATTTCTCTCAAAGATGCAGGGAAAAGAGGAATATGGTCAGGTATTTAGGAAGTGGCACAAGGGTTAATCAAGGAGTGGGATGTGGTAAACAAGTTGGGCAGAGGAAAGCAGGAAAGCGAATCCTGAAAACAGGCGCCACCGCATTCCGAGAGATATGTTTGCCGAACATGAATATGATGAATGGAGGCTCGCAAGTGGCGGTTTTTGGCCCCTAGACAGAATACATAAGCACACACACACACACACGCACGCATGCACACGCAAGCACACAAGCACACACACACACACACACACACACACACACACACACACACACACTCGCATATTCCATTGTCCTGTTGAAGCTGGGGCTTCTGTTTGCCCCAACCCAAATACCAGTCCCTCGGCGCGCCATTTTCAAGGCTATCACTCCGGTCGTCTGCTCCAGAGACGGCAGGTGCATAGTCTGCCAAATCGAAAGTTATATCGGATAACTCCCCTTACCTTGAGAATATTAAGAACGTGAATATGACACAATTTCTGAACATCTTGTTCAGCGTCAGCCTTCTCTCGCTGTAATTCAAGTACGAAACCGCTTCTATTTTACCGCCATTCATAGTATCCTTACTACGAATTGCTTCCTTGTCTACACACTTCTCGACGTGGTTGTCAACATGACAAGCGTCTAATGCTTTATCATTTTTAAACGGTCCAAGCTCTAGATGAGGTATTATATCATGAGTCAAGTAAAAATACAAACGACCCAAAACACAAACAAATTGATAAACAAACTACCAAACAAACAAACAAATAAAAAACGAACAAATGCTTCAAGTTTGAGTGTGCCAGCCCTTTTAGGTGACGCCAGAATGTTAAAACATCCTCAAGGCAAGAGAACCACACATACGATTTACTGAGTAAGTATGAAATATACATGAAATAGATAGAGAATTAGATGTGTTGCATATAGAAACACACACACACACACACACACACACAAATTATCTAATAATTATGATTATGTATACATCCATGTTGGCATATTTACATCTAGGCCTATATCTACAAACATATTGTTTCTTACAGGCAAGAAGAATAAGTAGGCCTACAAGGTACAAGTGTATGTCCTTTCATAAGCTCGATATCCTCACAAAGTTTGAAGCCCTCCGTCGCCGATCGATGTCGTGTTGATGCCGCCTCGTCAGCGGGCTTATTGCGAGTCATTAGACATCATCGGATCGCTCTTCGCTCCGACTTGCCATGAATATTCATATCACTCGGCACTCGACTAATTTCAGTGGAAACCGAACCCGAATCGAGCCGCTGCGCTGGGTAGACGTCGCTCATCGCCGGCTCGACTGGGGCTAACAGCCCTAATCACTACCCGAAGCAGGGCATGGGGACATCAACCACTTGGTCGTGATTTTCTTATCTTTCTCATTTTCTTTTTACTCTTTTGAAACATCTTGGATGCGGTAAGAACCTCTTAGGATACCCGCGATGTCATTTTGAAATCGATTCGATAAAGTACCAAAGTCAGTTCGGCTGCCACGTCTCAACAGGGACCTCGATAGTGACATAATTGCACATCACTTCACGTGCACAAACTTTGCATATTTTTGCTACTTATTCTTATAGCTCGCTTAAATATAACAATCCGAACATGAACAGTAGGGAAGACTCATCGCCCTAGACTATTTTAATTGACAGTCATTTTTGATAGAATACAAAAGAACTTGTTCATAACTTGGTTGTTATGCTTTCTAAAATAAACCTTTTAATTTTTTCCTCCGTGATTAGTCATATGTGGTATAAGACAGTGTGCCATACACCTTTGTCGACGTTTCGAAACCCAAACAAAAAATAAACGTCGTTAATAGATTCATTATATTCCTCTAAACACGGGCGAGTTAGGCCGTGAAAATGTGTCGCAACATTCACTGAACGTATAGGAGAATTTAAAACTTATAGCTTTCTGTTAATTCAGATGGCGTATACATCTTATTTACCCCCCCCCCCATTCTCTCTGTTCCCTTACTCTGCCCCGACTGCTGAGTTTTTTCTAATGAGTAAAATGATCCTCGAGAGTTAAGAAGTACGAGACGACGTCGCTGTAGTCTCGCATCAACGAGTTCGGCTCGGTTCAGTCAAAGAGCGGCCGAAAATCAGGCGGCATCGTCCTCATTGCGGTGTCCCATTTCAAGGCGGGAAACTGATGCCGGGAAGTGCGTATAGAGCGCCCAGCGATGCGTACTGCTACTAATTAAAGACCTAAATACCACTGGAGATTGTACGGCGTATTTTCTCGAGAATATTCATGTCTTGAAAGCACTCACGTCCCCGAGTAGCCAACTCTTATGTTTCAACATCACGTACAAGGCTTGTTGGAGTGATATATCTCTGTGATGGTAGCGAAACACAACCCTTTCCCATGTACGGACTTTCTCATTGTAATGCCACCTAAGGATAACGAGTCCAAATTCACGGTTTGTTTGTTTTTTCGAAGTTTTTTTGTTTCCTGAAGCAGTTTTGGATTCTAGTCTCTTAGGGATCCACAGGGGCCTTTGACAATAAGAGCTGCAGGTCCAACGAATCAAAGCACATCAAGTATCTCTGCGAGTTTTTGACTAAGACCTTCTGGTAGTGACCTGAGAAAAAGGTGTTGTAAAGGTCAGGGCGTAAAATACGCAGCTATCTCTAAATTTTTTCTGTTTGACTTGTATCGAGATTGATAAAAAACCGTTTTTGTTCTTATTGTTTCAATGTGTTTGCTTGTTTTATATGTATCCACTTAATAACTGTGGGGGCGCTGTGGCACAGCGGATGATTCTCCCGACTTCCAATCGGAGGACCCGAGTTCGATTCCCGCCCAGTGCTTTACGTCCTTGGACAAGATCTTTTTCCCCACCACGTCCCGTCGTTTGAGCAAATTGCATTTACGCCTACATTCCTTTAATGCGGAACGATTTCCGGTGCCAGGACTGCAAACATGTTTGCTCATCAGAGTCAGAGTGCTTCCAGAGAGGTTTCATAGGTATACAGTACTTGCGTGTTCCCGCATCACAGCAGGCGATGACAATTCCCGAATCGGGAGAGGCTTTCTATTCTTTTGTCAGGACGTGCAGAGACTCAGCGAGGACTATGTCCTCTTTCCGAGGTAACGAAGATGTTCAATGCTTCTCAAGATCTGGATCATTCGTTAGAAAGAAATGCCCGCTCATGACTTAAACCTTCTCTACGTCTTGAGAAGAGAATAGATGAATTTATCTGAGGCCGTCCGATCGTGATTGGAAGAACGATGTCAGAGCCGACGGCGGGAAGAGTCGGAACGAAAGTGTGCCGGAAGCACCTCGTGACTCTCTTTAGAACTTTTCTCACCTTGGAGACTTTTTGAAATCTCAAAGTGGGACGAGGGGAAAGAGAGAGGAAGGAAAAGAGGGAAGATAAAGGAGAGAGAGAGGGGTGGGGGAGGGAGAGAGAGGGAGGGCAAGATTGGTGTGACCCAGTTTGGCACATTTTGATCACAAAACTGCAAGGTAAAGAGTGGGAGGATTTCACCCTAAGAATGGAAATAAGCTCCTTCTGCATCCAACCATCAGTCGCATCTCAGACTGATTTGGACATTTTTGGTTGTATTTGCGTGTGTGTGTGTGTGTGTGTGTGTGTCTTGGCTCTGTGAAGGTGGGAGAGAAGAGACGCCACTCACTCCGAAGGATGCTCGTCTCGTGACCATCCTAGTTTCACGCCGACTCACTTCACTGTGAGTTGAAGAGGGGCAGTTCGGAAATTTGGCGTCTTGAAATAAAACCGCAGGGTCACGCGCACTGTGTTTGAGAAGCCTTTGATTCTTCCTCAGAATGGAGGGGGGGGGGGTAGGGGGTTCATCTCTCTATGTAGTGGGGGAGCATTCATTTTGTCATTTTTTTTTTAAGAAGGTCTGCAGTTTTATTGAAACATTCGTTAAGCACCTGTCAAGAGAAAGGCGGGATGCTTGAGTCACAAAGGGAAACGTTTCAGCATTTCGTGGCAGGTGCAGAGGAGTCATCAACCGCTCTGGAAGGTCTTCTGATATATTCATCTATCAATTTGACTTTCTCTCTCTCTCTCTCTCTCTCTCTCTCTATTCTTTTTAGAAACGGTTGCCCATTCATAGTACATGTATGTGATGATACAAACATTTCTTAGACGTCTGTAGATCCCGTAAGGTTCGACTGGTACTGCGATAGGTGAGATAGCGAAACTTCTGGTTTATTTTGCAATGTATGACTAACCCTCAAAAGTCAACTCACGATCTTGATGTTTACATCATTATACAATCTCTCGTTTTTATACCAGACCTTGTAAACGACTAGTACAGTATTGAGTAAACCAGTAATTAAATTAACTTTTCAATCCGAACAGTGATGAATGTGAGTCAGCGAGAATTGGCGAGTTAACATTTTGACGCGCTGATAATGGTGATATCAAATGAGTTTTATATGTTTTTTTTTTTCGTTTCTCTGTTTTTGGTGAGTTTCCAATGAAATATAAATATCTATAGTTAACCTCGACTATTGTAACCTCCCGCAATTTAAAAAATTGGCCAAGTCGAAGAAAACGTCTACCAATGATGATACATAAACATGTGTTAAAATCTTTTGGGTAACTCGATATTCACGTTACTAGAAGAGTTTTCTCGGGTCCTTTTGGATTCCACGGTTGGATGTTTATATTCATCACTCATATCTATTTAACAGACCACCTTGAAGAGTTTCATGTATTGTTCAATTCTGGTAATCTCACTAACGACCGTGTTCTCCCACCTGTTATAGCCAATCGAAAGTTTTCCTGTCTTTATTATCGTAACCACTGGAATGCATGTTGTATACTTTTGATAGCTATATCCATGTTGGTCAATTCTCCGGCAAACTTTGGATTTTATTGTCAACCGTTGTTACGGAAATATGTGTTGGACCTGATTTTTAGGGATTTTGGCTTTTTACATAGAAGTCATATTTAATCTCTCCGTTTCACAAGCCATTAATCAATCATAGTTAATTAATTTGCGGGGACTATTCATATTTTGCCCTTACCATTTACAACTGAACATTTGTTTTTAACAAACAAAAAGCTTGGCTGAGACTTGCCCGACAAGGCAACTACTGCTGCCAGCTGGCGGAATGTCTAAATATTGAAATAATCTGATAATAGTCAGGGAAAACAAACTTATCGAACAATTATTCTTTATCATGTCTCCAGAGTAAAGTGTCCTTTAACTTGAAAACTTTAGTTAAACGGCATATTGCTCGGCAGTGATAGTCAACGGTGTTTGTTTGATAACCCCTCAGCTTCATACTGGTTGAACATCTGAACAACAGACATCTGAACAAACGAAAAACTGTACACCCGTAGCTTGGGATTCAAAACCATCCCGCCTTCACTGGGCGGATAGTGTCGTCTACTGAAAAAGGACTTCATTACCAGGCAAGATTTATTGCCGCATTTCCGAATATAAATGGCGACGATTCTTGAAATGACATCGCATCAGAATGGGTAAATGATCATAACAAAGAAAAATGCAACATCGTAGCCTGAAAGAGTGGGATACACGTGTCGACAAAATGTTTTATATGACTCCCCCAAAAACGTTCATTTTTCTCTATTACTGTGAGTCTAACAAACGACATCGGTGGGAATATGCGTAAAGCGAATTCAATTTTGTGATGGCGGAGAAGTAAAGCCGCTAATGTAAAGAGGAAACCCACTTGGATTTCATTTGGCGAATAACCAACACAGTCCCTGCCCCCATCAGAAATCGCAAACTGATCGGCATTAACTAATTCCGGATGGTTGCCGTGGAAATAGAGACCGAGAATATGACACATTTGGCCAATATAACGCAGCGATGAAAGTTACAGAATGCCGAACATCCTTGCACAAAATACTGAGTAATTCGAACCCAGTCCCCGTCCATGTTTGACAAATTGGTATAGTGCGCGCCGGGGAACCAGATGGATTCCTCACGTTTTCTGCATTAACCATCCACGAATAAGCGATACAGGGGTTTTTTTTCTTACTTACACGTAGTTACTTCTTTTGGCCCATTGAGGTTCCATGTCTGTTGGAAAGTAATATGTGAGGAGTCTACCGGCACGGTTTCTTCCATCCTTCCTACTGCGACCAGAAATAGTTAGCTGGCAAAATACGGAGAGATCGTGAGGTTGACGAGATTCCCAGCTCTTAAAGCTAAAAGGGCCACCAGGCTTGCAATATTCAAGCATCATCTTTTTTTTTTCTCTCTTCAGGGTCTAGAACAGTAATTTCAAACATATTTTAAATGAACCTTGGAAATGCATACCCGACTCTGGCAAACATCAAAATGTTCTCTATCTTTTGAAAGGTTGCATAAGTTATCCTTTAGCAGTGGCACAATTTGTCTGCCGAATTTTTACATGGCCTAAAACATAATCAGTAGAATTTCTGTCCGAGCGGTCTGTATAATCTGCTGAAAGACTTCTATATGGAATTTTCATGAGGCTGAATACAACGAGAACACAAAAAACAACAAAAACAACACGAATAATAAATGGGGCTATCCAGAACAATCGGGATATCCCAATTGCATTTGGCGAAGCAAAGACGACGAAATAACAAAAACCACAAAACAGAATAAAACACCAAAAACACAAAGTCTTCGCAGCACTTTGTGAGTTGTCCATTGGCCCTCTTCTCCGTAGCTTTTCACAGATTAGCCGCCAGTGTCGGCATTGTTATCTCTTTTTCTCGCCCTTAACCCTTTGTGTGCTTTGACTGCCGATTGGCACAGAAACCCAATTGTATTGTACACACTGTCCAAAGTCCCTGGTATAGAAAGGGTTAAAGGGCATTGCAGATCGAAATCGATGCGAGCTTTCTTTTTCAACTCTATTATCCAAAATGTTCATCTACTATACTTAGAAAACCCAAAGACGGAGGGTCTGTAACAATGATAGATATATAGCGGGTGAGAAAGCTGAATAACATTCTAATTGATACTTGCCCTGGAAAATTACATCTAGAATTATACATTGTTTCTGAGGAGGTGGAGTGAGGATATGTTGTGGGTACGAGTTTGATTACAGTGCTTCGGGCAGAAGAATGTTGTAAATATTTTTATAACATTTTCTTTAGTATCAAGACGCTGTAGAAGTGCGCGTTAGAACAACACCAACAAAAACAGTTATTCTCATCAATGAATGATTTCAAAAAGATGTACACGTGAAATCAAAATGTGAAAAAAGAATTGCGCATGACTTTGTCCATCAACTAACCACAATTCGGTGGGTTTTGCTTATGTTTAATTCTTGTAGTGACATTGACGTGATAATGTAACATTTCAGGCAACTTGTCTCGATACTGATTTTCTAGAAACGGATAAAAGAAAGACAGAAAACTAAATTGTTCTGAAGTATTTTAGACGTATGTGGCGCACTACGAAACGCCCACTTATTATTAGTATATTACTCGAAATGGCTGAGTGGTACTTGGTTCTTGCGGTAAGCCTCGGCGACCATCCGATAGTCACCATGGTACAATATCAACCACGCACATCATAATTTGAATGAAAAATATGTCGATTTATATTTTCTTTTAGCCCTATGCGAAGAACAAATGCTTTACAGAAAGGCAAAAACACATGGACTTGATTACATGCTATGCAGTATATTTGCTATTGGGAACTTGAGGAAGATCAAGGGGAAAATATTTGTATGAGACAGACTTGCTAGTAAAAAAGAAGTATCTCTCTCCATCCCCCTCTCTCTGTTGTTGTTGGTTTTTTTTTTAGTCAGTTTTTGTTTTCAGAGCAGGCTCTTTGCTTCATGAAACTGTCACGTATAAGATCATCCCACACGAGCGCGTTTTCTCAAAGCCTCTATCGTGCTTATCGAGTCTCGTGTATCCAAACATCGATAACAACATCCGCCCAGCATGCCCAGTGACGATACTAACTGCTGTTCTGGGAGGCGAGACAATTTGGGCTGAAATCTAACAATTTCAGCATGAAAGAGGGTGCTTCTCGAGTATGTTATTTGAAGAGGCGATACTGAAAGGACGATAAGTTCTTCGAGTACTGCGCAGACAGCCTGCCGGTAAAAATATCGCACAGTTACGAGAACACTTGAGGAGAAGACCCGAAGCGTAAGCAAAGTAGCGAAACGTCTTATTGTCCGGCAGTCTGTCCGAAGAGTCAAGATTGTAATTGCTTGAAGGAGAAACATCGGAGTCTCAGACATCTCAAGAATTTTCAAGAAGATAGAAAGAGTCTAGGGAGTAAATTGTTTGAGTCGAAGATATAAGAAGAGGGATAATTCCCACAAGTGGTACATTCACCGTGCGCGATAACATAACGCTCGAAGTGCAGAGAAATCTCTTAAAAGCGAAAGCACGACAGCAAAGTTTAAATGCACATGTGTGAATCTCACTTGAAAACTGAAACCGAACCCCTGATTTAAAAAACAATATATTATCTTCAGTGTTATTTATGGATGCAAGAATAGAAATATCACATACTAAAGATTTCCTTCCTCAAACGCACTTCCACAACTTCTAGAAAAACATGTAAAGAACTTGTTAACATCGGAATTGAGATATATCGATACTAACAAGTAAACAAGTGTTACATACTTAAAAGAATTAATGACCTGTTCCTGAAACAAAAATCAAATGATTGATTTTCCCTCAGTCAATAAACTTGCTGTTCTCTTCGTTATGCTAGAAACATATGTTATGATCTCTCACAAGCATCCTAGAAGGTATTGATTTTCGGCGGAACAGATGAATGAGATTGTATTGCTTATTTGAAGTAAAAGAGAGAAGCTAAAGAAAGTTGATTTATCGCGCTTTTTAGATTTCTAGTCATTTTTTTTCATTTTCAAGTTATTTCAGATTTCTCAAGAAAATACAATTATCCAAATACGAAAGTTGTTAAATACAAACTAGGTGAAACATTTACCTGAATGTACTACTGTCTCGATATGAAAATTAATTTAACGTTCTGTTTACAGTTTCATTGGTGAGTGGAACCTATTAACTTTCTATTCATGAGTGACTTGGCAAAAGAAAGAGGGAAGAATCCGGTCCAAAAAGGAGAGAGAGAGAAAAAAAAAAGTTGCTGAGAGAAGATCAGCATTTTATCGTAGCTGATAGCAGTGTAGCTCAGCCATGTCAGACGTGTCTTCTATTAGAATGGCGAACTGTTTTCCGTCTGTGGATATCGCGTGACAGTCGTTCATTTTTGCCGAGTCGTACAACTTGTAAAACAATTTGTGGGACTTTTACAACTGGCATTTGTTAAAGAAGTTAAAGTGACAGGAAAAATGCCAATTTTAGATAAGTGACATTTAATGGTTTCATTTTATCATATATCTTTTTTTTGTTGTTGATAGCGCAAGTGAACGTCCGGACAAACAATTTCAGTCGCGAGCAAAGTTATATGAATGTCATTTATGCTGCAAAGCAACTGATGTGGTTACCAGACCGCCGTAGGCAGTGGTAGGGGATCGTTTTCTTGGTTGAGCGTGACCGTGTGAACACGCGCGATTCCATATTCGACAATGAGGCAAAGTGTTCTTCTACTTTGACATTCGTACGTGTTTGTGCGTTCAACATGCACAACAGTAACGAACTCTGCGAAGGGAAAATGTCAAGTCTAATAAATGACTAGCCAAAATGCTACTGGGTCCTATTTGGATCCCTATATATATCCATACTTTTGAGTTTGAAAGCTCACTCCTGAGTGTGAGGAACATTTGCTACTTTACAGTCACTTAAAAAAGACAGCCACAACTACGTGACATTATATCACTCGCTCACTCTCGCAGTTGGGGACAATCCAAAGCCCAGCTTACATCATCACATTATTCCGAGGATCGAAGATCAACACGACGTCATTGATTTGACATGCATTTTATTCTCAAACGTATCGAGCGAAACCTCTTGTCACCTGGAAGCCCGTTGCTCCGAACGTGACATCATGGCGAATTCATGAGAGGAATATTTTCCCGCGCTTTACTGGTGTGAAGAAGGTATTATTTGAAATGCACACGACAGCTTCGCAGATATTGACAGTGTAATATGGCTTGGGATTAAGGTCTCTTGCCCGCCCAATACAGAATTGTTTGAGCACACATATCGTTAGAAATGTCACCCTTGCGTCTTGTTGAAATAAGCGAAGTCAGAAACATAAAGCAGGTCTGAACAGTGCTACTGAAACAATGTCCTGCATAGTAACCACGTGACCAAAGTTTGCATGGAGGTGTTCAATGAGTAAATCACATGTACATTACACACCGGAGAGACATTAGTCTAGATGTAATGTAATTCATGATTATGTTCATTACTGATATAAATGAACATACCGATTTAACATTAACACATTTCATAGACTTGGAAGGGAAACGAAAATGTTCATGGGTATGAGGAGAAGGGGGAGGAGGAGGAGTAGAAGGAGAAGAGGTGAAGGAGGAGGAAGAGAGGAGGAAAAGAAAGAGAAGAAGTTGAGATGGGGAGAACGAAAAGGAGGGAAAGGAGGAGGAGGAAAGGGAGGAGAAGAGAAAGAAGAAGAGGAGGAGGAAGAGAAGGAAGAGGAGGAGGAGAGGAGGAGGAAGAGGAGGAGGAGGAGGAGGAGAGGAGGAGGAAAGGGAGGAGAAGAGGTTGAGATGGGGAGAAAGAAGAGGAGGATGAGAAGGACAACGAGAAGAGGGGAAGGAGGAAATGGAGGAGGGGGAGAAGGAAGATTCAGTGGATGAGAAGGAAGAGGAGTAGGTAAAGCAGAGGGGGAAGGAGAATATTAAATAACATTAAGCAGAGAATGCGACAAGCTTGCGGCTTTGAATAAAAGCTATAACAAGACTTGTCCCTCTGAGATTTGATAGGAAATACCGGTCCGAGATGAGAGAGAACATTCTTATGAATATTCCTTTTGATAAACTGAAACATCGAAGGCTAAACATGTTTAATTCGTTGCGCATACTCCAACGATAACAATGATCATTTCACTTTCAAAGTTTGAAAGATGATTTCTGGCAGGTTTTCTTAATTTTCCGTCTTCAATTTTTTTTTTTTTTTTTGGATGAGATATTCTTATAACGATTTAAGTTTAAGAGAATTGATAATAATCAAACAAATCTTTCAACGCGCAAGAGAGTAACAGAAAGAGAAAGCATATTAACTCATTCCCTCATTTAATGAGTTGGCATCTGTGCTATAAGACATCTGGCCCGTCTTTTAAAAGATATACTAGTAATCGATAACAAATTTCCTTAACTCACAGGCTGCCATAGACTTATGATAGAAATCAATTATATAATCAATTATAACTCTTCTAAAAAACAGGGCCCTGGATCCTGTCTTATGAAAAGTTACAACTGATTATATAGTTGATTTCTATTGTAAGTCTATATAGCAGCCTGTGTGGAAAAGAAATTTATAATCGATTATATCTTTTGATAAAACGGGGCCCACGGGCTTCCCAGAAAATGGGTATTCGTGGCACAATCAAAGCTACTTTCCATGACCCTATATCATGTATATATAGAGCATTCCACTCTGCCTAGCACTTTTATTTCACCAACAATCAAATAAAAAGCTTGTATGTTGTAATAAGTCTCTAATAAGGCAACTATAACCCAACATACATTCTATTGATCCATGAGTCTTGAGAAGTATGTAACTCTACTCAATAGCACAAGTAATCGACAATACCGACGATACATGTATGTATGTATATATATATATATATATATATATATATATATATATATATATATATATATATATATATATATATATATATATATATATATATATATATATATATATGTACGTATGTTTACATGTTCATTAGTCAGAAAGACCCCTGTGATATCTATATTTTTGTCCGTCTGTGCCGCGGGGTATAATACGAATCTGTTCGGCACGTCAATGGGACAAAATGATTACAATTTCAATTTAGTGGACAGAAATGCTAACGATATCCGATGGCGATTGTTTAGAAAAGGTCAATGCACATAATGGGACGCATGGAAAACCACTTGTGGAATATGAATCCCATCTTCTGTTCTTTTTTTTTTTCTCAGTTTTGCTTCAAGCAATAAGTTCTTTTTTTCTGCTGTTAAAATTGATTTATTTTGTTCATCTAGCTGCAGTTCATATATGTGTCATGTATCTTATTGTGTGCGCTAGAATGTAGATTTTTTTTCTTGTTCCCTCAATTAGAATCACTAATAACTAAAAAGAAAGAAAGAAGTTCGCTCGAAATTTGCTTTATTCTTCCCTGGTCTGCAGTCAATCAAATCCTGGAGACGTCGATCATGTCTCGTGATTTGGGATCCTTGACCTTTGACCTTTCGTGAAGAATCCCTTGCGTATTGTACCTGCAGTTGTAATCAAAAAGTAATCCATACGCACCGACTCCCATCCCCCATGAGATTGCTCAACCTGTCTGAATTAACCCTTTCTGTGCCATGGGCTTTGGAGAGTGTGTACAACACTATGAGTGTTTGTGTGCCATTCGTCATTTAAAGCACATAAAGCTAAATAAATAGAGTTTAATCAGACAATGTCAGACGAACGCAGATGACATAAGTTTGATCAGCATCACTTATAGAATAAAGAAGACGTAGAGCTCTTGAGTTGCACACGTTTTCATCAACATCCATGCAAATTGTAAGAGCGATGATGTCGTCACCTTACGACTCTCCCGTTTGTTGATGCAGAAAAAGATTTTCAAAATAAGACATGTTTTCTGCCGATGATTTAACTGCAAACCCTCTCCCCTAGGAGTCAACGTCCCTAGGTCATTTGACGATTACAGTCAGATGATGCGAAAAAATGTTCAGATCTGTATTGATTTTATGTCAGGAATAAGATCTTCAGGGAGGGTTTGTGTACTGTTCGATGGCAGACCCCTAAGGTGGTGACGTCATTAACTTTTCTTATTTGTTTGTTGCGACTAATATCACTGATTTATTAAAACATGAAAAAATATGATTCTACATTATTTTTCTTCTTTTATGGTCCGGTTTTGATGAAACATCATTAATCCTGTTTTCCTTAATATATATATATTTTTTTTCTTTTTTTTTTCATTAAAACCAGAGGTGTGGACTTGTAATTATTTGAAAGTATTTGAAATTCCCGCATTAAGGCATAACGCTGCCATGTAATATAACGCCAATGCTTTAGACAGGCAATACGTAATCTCAACCTTGCTTATACAGGTCGGTGTCTGTGCATCAACATTCAAGGTTTTCATCTCTCATCGAGGTGCTATGTTTGTTCATGTGCTATACCGAAGTGTATGTTAAATAGCTAGAATGTTTTGTCACGTGTTTTGCTACGTGTTATGTGCGAGATTAAAATATTTCTTTACATTTTTCTTGCAAACATAGCCGGATGCCAATGGAAAGCAGTTTGAATGGCCAACTTATTTTGATAGGTCCTTATCATCAGATATATGCAGCCTACGCATTTCTTGGGTGACGCGCAAGATTACTTGAGTGAGAGTTAGAGCAGGGCCCACTACTCAGCTGACTGTGACACCACATTGTTGTTATTAATGTTGCACACACACACACACACACACACACACACACACACAAGCAAATAATAATGTAGGTAGAGGTAACAAAACGACAAAATCCAAACAAAAAAGTAACTTAACAGCAATCGAAATCAACATCAAGAGTAAAGATGAAATTCGTTGAGTGCTGCTGATGGACTACCTTAGTATCATCGAGTTTGAAATGTACGATACTTGCGGAAACAGAGCTAGTCTAATACTCTGTAGGACTGTAGTCTGTTCCTTTTCGACAGCATTTGGCTTTGTAGCATTCGGTATGCCGTTATGCCTTGTTTGTTCCCTTTTCACTTTGACGTACCATTCAAGAAACTTGAGGTATCCACCCATGTAATGGGGTTGTGAGGATGAGCAAAACGAGCGCAAATGGCAACATTTAGGATGATTTTACAAGGTAATTCAGGCATTTATTTGAAAGGAAGACGAAGTTCCGCAACTCGGTTTCGAATAAATCTAAGACCTAATGACCAAGTTTATTTGATAGTCTAGGAATCCATGCCCGCATTAATGAACTCTTGTTTCACCCTAGAACTTGATCCAGCTCTTCCCTAATGTATCTAACTTCGTTATTTCTGATACTCTCGTCGTGATAAAAGAAAAAAAAAGAAAAGAGAAAACCCAGCAATCACGTCAGAGAGGGAACAAGATGAAAGAGTGCAAGGGGACACTCGATTCTACCTCTCCAGGAATATGCTCATACCGGACCACGCTCCATTCCGCTCAATCGAACTCCCTTTGGCAAATGATACCATCCCATGGCCTGCATCCGAAGTGGTTGGTTATCATGAAGGAAGATTTAAGATCCTTGGGCATTAACTTATTGAGATGTTCAGAGTCGCGTATAGAGCCGAATTAACCGACTGCACTAGGCGTTGGGTTTCTGTAGCGGGAGAAGCGGGTAATACCGGGAAATCGGGGCATGTCGACGATTACATGTCGTGTTTCATAAGCTCTAATCTTTCGTTGATTGGCATAATTAGCTCGGGACACGAAAGAGAATATGGTGTTAGGGCTGCTCCAGCTTAGGGATTCGTGGCCAAAAATCCTTCATTATCGTGATGTAGTCAAGAGCTCACACCAGACAACGTCTAATTTCCTCTCTCCTTCTATCTCTCTCATTGTAACGTTTCTGTATCCATTAACACTCTTCTGTGAGCTTGTGGGCCTACATCTTTTTAACCATTCAGCTTCTTTTTGAAACTCTTCTTCCTGATTTTATTACCTGCTCACATGTCTGGTACTTTAGAGACTGCACAGATCTTAATTTGGAGAATTTGAGTCAAAGAGACAGAGAGAGTTACAGGAAAAGGAGGAGAAATAACACTTACTATAAAAGGGATGGTATGGCTTTGGCTGAGACGGGCCTTCACTTTGGGGTTTTCTTTTTGTGAGATAAAGAGAATTATTGGGTATGAGTTTTCTTCAACTGTCTCCCTGTGTACAAATGGAATTTGTAGTGAGTACTTTTTTTTAATGGTTCCTTTTCCGACATGTTTGTTTGACATCAGCAATTGCGATCTTACAAATGAAATTTAAGTACAAGAGGGAGACAAACTGAAGAAAATTCATACCCCATATCTTCACCCCTCTGCTCAATACGCTCTTGATTTCATTTAATGATAATCTATTTACATGTGAAAAATGAAAGAAAATGCAATTCCCAGGGGAAGTCAAAGTTTATTTGATGAAAATTGGTTTTGAAATCGCTTAGATATCCAAAACAAAGTGGTCCTAATAAAAGGTGGGACCCACCTTTCATCTTAAAACTATATCATCCATTTAAGATACGTCAAAATGAGAGAGAGAGAGAGAGAGAGAGAGAGAGAGAGAGAGAGAGGGGTAAGGGAGAGAAAGAAAGAGAGAGAGGGAAAGAGAGAGGGTAAGAAAGAATGTAGACAGGTAAGCCAAATAGAACTCCAAATAATTTGGTGTTTTTGTCCGAGCGGCGAAGATGTTAAGATGTCTGTTTTCATTGCATATGACTGTCCCGCACTGAGCCGTAATAACGGCCTTTTAACACTAATTCGGACATTCGGATGCACAAATTAACATTAATTCCGCTTCCCTTCTCTTCCATCCGTTTCCTGCCGCATCCATGGGTTAGGTCTGTTAAGTGATCTCCGTCTAGCTTTAAAAATGATCGTGGTCAGGTTGCCATTTTACAAGGTCATCGTGAGAGTCACGTAAGTGCAACAATCCTGGAAAAAGTTATACAGTGCAGGGGATAAAGATAAAGATAATAATAATAATAATAATAATAATAATAATAATAATAATAATAATAATAATAATAATAATAATTTTTTTTAAATCATTATTATCATTATGATTATTATTATTACAATGCTGACAATTATTACAAAAGCAACAATAATAACAACATCTGTAACTCACTTTACTGATAGGTATGACTTCCATAATTTGGACGACAGTGCATGATTACGTGCCTAAATAATTCCCTCGGCCAAGGAGGTTACCTTTCTGCCGGCGTTGGTTTGTTTGTCTGTCTGTTCGCAGAAGGGAAAAAATGAACGGATGGTTATCAACGGATTTGATTGAAACTTTCAGGAGAAGTTGATCGTGACAGCAAGAACAGATGATTACATTCTGATAAGTAATCCGGATCACCTTCTGAAGTCGTTTCGTTTTAAATTTTTGAAGGATTCTTCATAATTGGGAAATATGACCATTTTCAGCATACATAACTCCACAATCCATTACTTTAAATGGATTACTTAGCATTGCCATCCATCTTTTTTTTATACCATATCATGGTGATCGCCGTAAACTGATTTTTATTATCGGAAGAAACGAGCTGCTATGTGGAGGTCTGCATGCGACTTCCGAGTGCAGCTCTTTGTAGCTACCCAAGTATTTACAAGTACTATTGATTAACAACACGCAAATAGGGACCTGGGATATGAAAACGAGACACGTACGATGCGAATTCTTGATATCTTGTTTAAACATCCACAACCTTATCTGCTACTAGACAGTTGAGCTTCTGTAAGCAGAAATCCAATTCAAATGACAATGTGCTATTTAACAGCCAAGGACTTGATGTGAATTCGCACAAAGAGTTTAGATTAATTTGTCCCATGGAATGCAGCAATAATACCTAATGAAAATGGCGTCCAAGATTCATATTACGATAAGGGATAGAGAGAGTATAACATTAATAACTTCGATGACATTCATAATGTTACGCGTTAAACCAAAGAATGCTAATCATATATTTGGGATTCCTAACATCGCCCGCAAACTTTCTCTTTTTAGAGATTCAAACTTTCATTCTATAGACAGTTTATTGAAGCTAATTAATTTATTGAAGCAAGAAGTTAGGAGTTAGGTAATGGCCAAAGGTATCGAGACCTAATCTTTGGGAATCATTTTAACTGACATGTTGACGAGTAATGGTTGCAAAGTTTTTAGAATCTGTCCAAATAATTCAAATTTTACTGAGCTGGTCTATTGTTCTGTCCATCCTCTTCATTCAAACCATTAATATTTTTTTGGCCAAACTTATCACTGCAAAGACTAGAAATTGAAGTTGGAATCCGATTCGTCACAACGTGCCAGAGTTTGTACACATTGGGTCTTGTGATTAACTCTGGACAATCACTGAGAATTTAAGTTACGTCCTGGCGAAAGTATGTGGTATTCATGACAACAACAAAAAGAAACCAAACAGGAAATAACGAAGAAATGAACTATTCTACAATTTTCTCAATTCTTTCTTGAAATGGAGGAAATTGGGGCAATGAAAACGACAGTCACTCTCATTATCATATCTCTTTTCAGAGCAAAATGTTATCACCAATTTATTAGTAGATAATTCGTTGCATTGATGAAGCGGGTTTCTACGAAATGAACACGCCTGGAGTACGCCGGGAGGTGGTGATGGTATAATGATGGTGGCGGTGGTGATGTTTGTGTGTGCATGTGTGTGCATGTGTGTGTGTGTGTGTGTGTGTGTGTGTGTGTGTGCGTGCGTGTGTGTGTGTGTGTGTGTGTGTGTGTGTGTGTATGTGGGGGGGGGGGGGTAATCCTGAACAAGCCTTCTTAAAGGTTCATAGTTGAAATTCTAGCACATCCTTGTGATGTAGCCGTTGTATACATTATAGATTGAGAATCTGATGTACTCATTTTCACCGGGCTTTGATAGAGTTTGATGAATTCTTTAAAGAATAGCAAACTTCCTGTATCCTTTGAAGTGTCATTATCGCGACAAAGTACGTGTTGTCTTACAGCCATTGGTAAATTCATTGAGACACGTACCTGTATGTGTCTTCCATTCATTTCTGATGACGACATTGTAGCGGCAACAGCCAGCACACGAGGAAGATGACTTAAAAGGCTATTACCCCAGTTCTCGGGGCTGCGTAAGATAATAATGACCCGCAGCGGTACGGTAACGAGATTTCGCTGACAGCGTCATCTTCGCTGCTGCCCTTATACACACTCGTCCGGAGAGCTACCGGAGGACTCGCCGAGCCGTTCGAGATCATATTCGTTTGATTAATGTTCGAGGCCGAGTTAGATCGATGCGGTGCTGATGTTTAATCTGATTCTAAGTTGTGATTCATTTTACAGCCTTCACTTGGAGCCACCATGGAGAAATGAAGTCTCGAGGGCGCTTGTGATATTTCTTGCAGGAAAGCAATCGGTGATTAATTTTCGTCCTTCCTCATCGAATCCACACCATTTTCTTGTTAAAAGGGAGGGTTAAAGTGGTTGACGAAACCAGGGAAATGAACTTAAGCGCACTCAAAGTCTCGGTAAACTTTAGCTGAAGATGGTACAAATAGACCCTTTGGTCACATTCGCAAACATGAAAGGAAGTCTGCTAAAAATAGTGATGAAAATAAGTAATGCTCCTCTTGGATTTTCTCGTTCACTTCTTCAGCAAGGCCTAATCTGTCAGGCGAGGGGCTTGTGGAGAAGAAGTTACCTTGAAATACAAAAAAGAGACCAACAATCCATTGCTGTTCACGAAAAGCATCCAAGCTCGAAAATATGGTTACACCTAAAACAGAAAGAGTGCACTGTTTCATAACGTTTATGAATTAGCAACTCTTCTATCGCAAGCACCAGTTGCTCACTAGCTGACTCTTTAAATGAATTACAAGAAACAACTTGAGAGGTGTTTTTGCTCTTTGAGACCACCATACCCTGGACCTCGAAGCGATTGGTACGATCAAGCGGATAGAGTGAGGAGCTTCTTTACCCACTCTACCAATATTCTCTTTACTCCTATGATTTCTCTCTGTCTATCTCTCTCTCTTTCTCCATCCCTCCCCTGTCTCTCCAATCCTAAATTTCACCTGTTTGGTTCGACAAATAAGCACCCTAAGAAAATGTCTCTATATTTCTATTCACTCAACAAAACTCAGTTGTCCAATCTTCAGGACATGCTGCCACTGCCTATCCTACGATTTCTATCCGGAAATATCACTGAAAGCTGCAACGAGTCTTATCTCATCTGGTTACGACCAGAGAAGCCAGCTAAATTCACTCAGCATGAATAAGTTGTCTAAGATGAAGCAGTGTGTTAGCTCTCTATTTGTCAATCTGTTGCTCAGTGACGAGGAAGCTGTGCCCCGTGTCAGCGCTGAGTGCTGAAAGAAGGGGCGGAAAGGTCTTCGCTACATGTACTATATGCTACCTGGTCACACGCTTGTATACATTTGGTGATGGATAGCGTCTACATGGCGACCACGGCAGCTTTCGCCTTTCAGAGACGAGCACCACATCTGCATCGATCAAGTCAGAGCGCGAAAATGTTTCGGATTTACCTCAGATATCCGTCACAGTAGGACACCCCCCCCCCCCCATCACTTCTTCTGCCTTATCTCTTCCTTCTTTCTTTTCTTCTCCTCTGTCAATTTTGCTTGTTGCGACTCAGTTGGCACGAAATATCCTGGTATTCAATCTGAGATAGCCGACACGTGACCTGCACTCACAAACACGCCATTGATGGAGGGGGAAATCTTCTCAACATAATCAAGTAGCCCTCTAAAGAACTGTGCGGCGTTGTATTCGGGGTTTTATGTACATAAAATACACACATGAGTATAATATCTAAATACATTGTGTATGGATCTACATCATAGTGAAAGAAAATTGAACAATGAAAAAAAGATGACAGCTTGAATTCCAATATACATGTTTATGCATAGTTCCTTTTTTTTCAGAAACCTCTAACTTTATAATTTGTTCACATTACCATGACGTCAATAGTTAGACGTCATTAGTTCTCTTTTCTCAGCAAATTAGTTATCTTTTTTCAGGAATGGAGGGAGAAATAATTGTAGTTTGTTTGACATGAAGGTGTTGAGAGCATACGATCTGTGATATATCGCACCAATAATTACCCCCAAATAGTATTATTTTGTCAAAATATAAAACATGTGACGCTTACTTGTCAAACAGCTCGAGTCTCAGTATAGTGACGTCATAATCACAACACCGGAACGCTCGACATACCGAGAGAACGCCACATTTAGAAATTAATCGAGAGTCAGCCGTCATAACTTTCTTTATAAATCTCAGATTTGCTTTAGCTGGCTCATGCCGAAATCGTGCTCGGAATTTCATTAATGTTATCAATATTCGTTTATATTTTGAAGGAAAAGTCTCCTGTGAAAAAAAAAGCAAACAAACAAAAGAAGAAATCCCCCGAAAGTTATATTTTAGTAAGCTCCTTAGAGATGACAACACCACAAACACACTCTTCGCAAGAGTCAAATTTTGCCGATTCCCGCATTGCTATCGGCAAGGGACGTGTAACAGGTGGATTTAGAAAGTTATTTATATTCCAGTGATGACATATATTGTCTGTACTACAATTCGTGACGGGGTTGTTCAATATCGGGATTCAGGGGAGGGGTCGATTATGGATCGATTGGAAGCCGCAGGAAAAAGTAACAGTGAAGAGGGGCGGGGTGTCACGCAGAGCGGAAGTGACGAAATTCGAGTGTCGACACTTAAGAGCGTCATTTGTTGACTTACCGAGTGGACGAAAAAAGGAGCGCTATTTTCGTATATCATCTGCAGGCGATTCAAGAGTATGGATTTATCCAACCGAGTTGAACTTTACGACCGGCATTCCCGTCGTCCCAAGCTTTAATTTCCGGTTTGGAATGGCTCCCTATCGCTGCATCGAGAGGTTGCTCGAGAGCTGGAAAAGACAGAGCGGGAGAAAAGAGAAAGAGAATAGGTAAAAGTGGTAATATGTCTCATTCAGCGAAGAGTAAATGTTGAATCTGCGGCGCTGTCTCAGTGAAAGTCAAAGGGACGCTGAGAAAATGTGAGAGGCATAAAGGCGGCTCAGTGAATGAGTGGTCTGGATCGGTAACATTCTCATTCTCAGTGGAATATCATGGAACATCGAGACTTGGTGGTTTTTTCACACTCTTGTAACACGAAGCTTCAGAAAATCAAAGTTTATTCCAATTTTATCATTTCATTCCTAAATTAGCCAAGATGTATTATCAAATTACATTCGACAGCTTTCGGAGGAACAAAGGTTTAACATCATTTAATGATCTTTTTAAAATTATTATTCGTATAAAACAGCGTGTAGAATGGTATTATGTTATTAAGTACAGAAGGTCTGCCATATTTTTTATTTAAAAAAATGTGCACAGGACAGCACAATTGTGAGATTGAATTAGAATAAATCTAGAAATATTATGATGAATCAGGAAGAAGAAGGATAATAGATTGTTAAAAGAGGAAAAGAGTGAGAGAAAATACGAAGAGCAAGACAGCGTAACGTTTATAAATTACTTTTTTTCGCTCTTTTTTGTTTATCCGTGGGTACAATTATATGGATGTATGCATAGTTGTGTTATCTATTTCTTGAGGTTTGTTTCCTGAACTAAAAATCAAGCGTCTGTGGGGAAATAGAGGGAGAACTGTGAAGAAATTTTCAACAACAATCAGCAAGTTAGGGTAACAAAATTTTAATGACCATGCCTAGTCGTTTAAATCCTTTTTTTTTTCCCTCTCTTTGTTTTTGTACGCACCATTTGACTCTTTTGATGTATATTAAGTGTCGGTAAGTGAGACAAAACAGTCATTTTTTTTTTCTTATTGACAGTAAATAATCGACAAACACAGAACTGAGTATATAAAGGTTATCGTTTCGTAACAGTAACACAACTTTCCCACTTTCCATTCTTGGCAGCAACTGTGAATGCAAACGGTTAGGATATCAACAACCTTCCAACAAGGAGTAGTTGGCCAGTTATTGCTGTGTAAAGACAACCTACAAGATATTACTTTTCAGCGTTGAAGAAACAGAATGGGTAGTTGGTAAAACCAGGACTCAAATCAACGTCTCTTTTGGCCGGGAGAAATTTGATCAATTTGCAGTTGCTCATTTCTTGGTGAAGGACCGAATGACACAAATGAATGCAGAAAGGACATACGACGTAGAGTTGCAAAGGATCGTAAAAGCCCAAGCAGATTTTGACAATCTGGAGAGACAGATATGTGTGGAAAACTTCTAGGTTGCCGTTAGTTAGGAGTATTATCTGATCAGTGACTTTATCTAGATGTGACACATGAAGGGTTCTGAAGAAAGCTGATAAACCAAGCCAAGAGCTTTTGAGATGTGGACACTTAGACGATTCCTCAGGATCTCATTCATAATATGTCCAAAACGAAAGAAAGAAAGAAAGAAAGGAAGGACGGAAGAAAGAAAGGAAAAAAAATAGCTGTTCTCAGCGAACTCGACGCCGAGCCAATATTGCGAAAACAGTCTCACCCAGAAATTTGCAATACTTTGGTCATTTCGAGTTCGATCCACTGATCATTCTAGTCTACATAAGTAAATCTTCTGGATGCCTGCGTGGAGTTAGTTAAGGAATCACGTAGATGAAGAGAATAAAAAAGGACACCTGTGCATGATTGAAAATGTCCCAAAGCTCACAACAGATGAGTTACTGTGGAGAGGTGGATATTAATGTTATAGTAGTTGATTTTGATGACTTGTCCACAAGATTAAATACTCTTATAATAATAATTTGAATCTCTACGTCCTACGTATCGTGTCGTTGTAATACGTCTACAGGGTCACCATCCTTGCCAATTGCTTGCGTTGTAATGGTCTTCAAACTACAATCCGTGTGAGCAGTTTAACTAGATAAAAGTTCTGTAAAGATTATAGGGATCCAGGCACTTCTTGTATTCCTTATCTCTCTCCAACCGATCAAATCATAAGGATCGATAAATGTTGACGAGAAACACACAAAGATAAGTCACAAAGGCTAACGGAAAGGAAAATCGGATAAATGATATTTTAAAGTATATTTGCAAGGGAAATGAAAACAAATGTCCTGCCTGGCTTGAACTTTATTGCAAAATGAGGGAAAGATTCAACCATGATGATGCTACTTTTTTCACATCGTAAAGTACTAGTAGTAAATTGTCTGGAATACTCGGTCTTCCGTTGATATTGAGCTCCGATATTTTCCTTGCGGGAATGGAAGTATGCTGGCTAATGCAGCCAATCTTCTAATTGAGCCATTTGGGGGATTGGATAGAATGGTGCCAAATCGGATTAAGCACGTCAGCTTGAAATACATACGTGCACGGAATAAGGACGGGCTGATTCGAATGACAATGAAAAGTAATTCACAAAATTGATTCTTGTGCCGAAGTGTAGCGCGCGGAGCAAAACGGTCAGTTTTCATTCAGTCATACGGAGGAGACAAACCGATGTACGCATAATTCAATTAGCGTGCTTGTCTGCTTCGCTGTCATATCATATCTGCGCTGAATATCGTCTTTCATTACTGTATGAATATTCGAAATCTGCATTGCATTTGGAATGCATCTATGGCAAAACGATACCCTCCTTGCCATTCTGAAAAGAAAAGATATACTCGTCTATTGAAAGTCAACGAGGTTAACAGCTTTTGGTCTCCAAAAAAAAAAAAAAAAAATCAACCGCTTGAAATTCAATGAATCTGACTCATGTTACCAAGAAAGCTGAGAGTGAAAGTTTTATGTAAAAATTCTTACCGTTGTACAATTTTGTACCAGAGGAAGTGGAAAAGTTTATCAAAAACTATAAACTGTAAAGAAAGACTGGTTGGGGGTTGGAATTATTATTGTTTCTTTGTATTTGTTCATTTTGTCTTTGGGTTCTTAGGTATTCCTGATTGTACGTGACAATCTTTTGTCATGAACCGGCAATATCATTCTGGTTAAGGATTTTTTTTTCTTCTGTGTACGGTGAGAGAGAGATAGACATTAAGTAAGAAAAATATATATATATATATATATATGTGTGTGTGTGTGTGTGTGTGTGTGTGTGTGTGTATGTGTGTATTTGTATGTGTGTGTGGGAATGTATGTGTGAACAATCGTGTTTGCGCGTTGGGCCGCGTGTTGGCACGTGTGTGTTAACGTTACCGGAATTCACGGTGGAACGCAAATGAAAATATCTCGGCGCTTTCCAAAATGCACAGCTGTGTCTCCGTGTAAACGTTAGCCCTCCACCTATAACACTGTAAAGACCGTCGTCCGTCTTCCATGCTGTTTTAACAGCAAATAGCAAGCTACCGCAAGAGGATCTTACTAGTACCTTATTCCTTTTTAAGGAGGGGGGGGGGTGCAGGTGGTGGGGATGGGGAAGGTGGTGTGGTGTGGGTGGTTGAGATGGTAGAGCAAAGAGACTTTATTTAGTAACCTTGGTGAGAGTCAGCCTTGTTCTTTCTGCATGGCTCCATCCTGTTCTGTCATCGTCATATCAATATCTGACAATTTTTTTCTTTTTTGGGGGGGAGGGGGTCTTAAGTTATTTCGAATTAATTTTCGATTTAGAAAAAAAAACCAGACATTCACTCTGCTATTTCTTTTTAGAGAGACTTAAAAAAAGAATAAATGCTTATAGAATTTAACACTTTCCTCTGTTTTGGGGGCTTTGTGCCTCAAAATGCTACGTTTTCAGTTATCATCAACTTTCATATTCTCCTTGGAACAAAAACGTTCTGAATGTTATTCCGGAATATCTTGACATGAAATGAGCTTGTTTTTTTTTTCCTGCCTTGAAAATCAAATACTGGTTGAGGGAAAGGTATGACAGCTCACATGCAAATAATGCTGATGCGATAAGATGAAACCACACATTGCAAGTCATGTGCACCGATATTGGAATTATTCTCCGACAACACGGAACCGGCAAACTGAACACTGAGAGTTTTTCACAGACAAGTCCTGCGTAAAGACAAACACCTCACAGAAAAAAAAGGGTGTTACAATCTGAAATCTCGACCACAACCCTTCTTTCTCACTGTCACACCAAGATCTTGATCTTAGGGTGTGTTTTCCCCTTGTCCAGTCATTATAAACATTGAGCTGAATCTAGGTGTCGATAAATCTCACTTGGCTAGGTTGGGTTTATGGTGTCACAGCTCGTACCTACTTCACACAGAAGGTGCTATCGCTCTATCGATAATGCAAAACCGAGAATGATAGTGATCGATAGCCTGGGGGAAAATTCTGCTCTTTCCAGTGCTTTGAGATAATGCGCTCAAAGCGATAAAAATCGCCTCACCTCGCTGCTATAGCGTCCAGGACACGATTGTTTGATTCTCGCTCAGTGAGATGCCCCTGGAAACAAGTGGCCCTTGAGGCTTCAAGAGTCCGTCCTTTAGTGCTTAAGATGGACG
Organism: Diadema setosum; assembly: GCA_033980235.1. Classification (NCBI taxonomy): domain Eukaryota; kingdom Metazoa; phylum Echinodermata; class Echinoidea; order Diadematoida; family Diadematidae; genus Diadema; species Diadema setosum. The sequence goes on from CM067075.1 coordinate 3,713,249, forward strand.
GAAGCGTGGGGATTGTTTGTGCGGACAGCAGGGGTAATTACTAGCGTTTTGTCACGACAGGCACGAACGTGGAAGGCGGACAACGTGACCAAAGGCACGTACGTAGCAGATACCAAAGTAGTTAGGATAACGTTTTCATTTCTAATTTACTACAAACCGAGAAGTAACAACCTTTCAAGAGTTACTCGTAATCGTGCGATATATCCAACGTCCAATGGAGGTAAGAGCACAGCTTTAGTTTACACAAACTGCCAATATATCAACTTCACCCAAACTTTTGCAGAGACAAAACTGACAATTACCTGTAATCTTTTTCCAACAGAATGCAAGCAGACAAGCTTAGTGATGCGATGGAGTGTCTAATACACGAGCTAATCGGCGTGCTTCAGACGTTGATCTCTTGATCGATAAAGTGATACTAAAATTCCAAGATGATAATCATTTTTAAAACATACACCCATTTCTCAGCTATGGTTTGTTTGTTTGGTTTTTTTTTCTATGGGATATTCAGTAACATTTGCCAAACACACACACACACACACTGACACAAACGTTAACTTACAGCTCCGGATCGACGTCTTCTGATACTAGGAAATCGTGTAATCATGATTGATCACTAGAAGCTTTTATTACGGACGGTAATACCATTAATCGATTTTGAAAGCAAAATGAGTTAACTCTATATCTTATTAATTTGAGATATCTAGGACTAAGATATAAGAAATGATGCATATATTACATATTAAAAAAATATATGCTTCTAATCATAACTTCAAGTATATTAATAATTGTTGTGTGTAACAAGTGGGGTATCACTGGAAAGGATTGATTTAGCTCAATCTGATGATGGATTCACTTTCTATTTTGCATCTATTCAACATTTTTGTGGCTAAGTAAAAAAAAAAGTGCCTCGGTGACTATGGTGTCATTTATTTTGGAAATAGAGGACCCACCCCCAGGCATTTTAAAGTTGTGAAAAGTCAATTGTCACAACGAAAGTATCACTCAAGACAATATCATCATGGTGGTATACCGTTTTCCGATTTGCTTTTCTTAATTCAACCTCGAACTGCAATAGAATAGAAGTGTGGCAAATCCTAGGATATTTCATTTCAATGACATGCTAAAGGGAATTGAAAATAAAAGACTCGTCGAGAGTGCTTATGCTTACGGAGGAAATTCAAGCAATCACATCATTAGTTGTTTTTTTTTTTACATTTCATTTTCATTATCAATCGCAATTTCGATTTCATGACTCAATATTCCTTGAATGTAAGAGACTGTGGTAGCATGTAAGCACGATGCACTTAGGTTTGCATTTTTAAAAGCTGGAAGTACTGTTAAACAATGCGGCTAAGATTGACATGTTTGCGGCACACAAAAGCAGTCAAAAATAAAAGCGTGGACGAGTGTGTAATATAGTAGAGCGATGCATCGTTTGGATCCTGATAAGGCAAAACACACGCTCATCGAATGTGTCATGCTCAAGATTAGGACGGAGAGTAGACTTATCTGGGTAGAACCTTTCTACCTTTCTCCCGCGATATTAATGCCTACAGTTGATATCTAGGTTACGGCATGCAAACATGATATCATTAGGGCCAGACGGTGCAGGACATAACCGAACAGATGGGTTGCATGATGGTACAAGGCTCCAAGTGGCGTATTCTGAATTAGCTGTACTAAAATAACAACGTGCATCCGTCCCCAATTATGGTCCAGTAAGAAAATGCGTTCCTGAAGGGGCAAGTTATTAAACATTGATTCATCACGTTAGAAACCCCAGATGCATTATGCACTAACAAGAACCTACACAACCGATGATGGCAGTTTTCCTTGTACACAATGTCTCCTGCCGTTATCAAATATGGCATCTTAAACAACAAGATTTCATAACACAAGTAAAACAAAAATGTAGATTTAAAAAAATCTATAATACAGAACAGAATGCAATACATAATATATGATGGATCCTAATGAAATTCCAATTACTTTTAACGGAATACATGCAGTCTGGTTAAAAACAGTTATCTATCTCTTTCCCGAATGTGCAACCGGTTTTGTTTTGTTTTCTTAACATAACGGTCAGCAGAAAAAACAAGTAACAAATGGTCTTACCAATGAAAAGAAAATACGAGTGAGCTTCCTGTCAGTGATTAGACATTGAGATTAAAAGTCGTCATCTAGCGCTGACGAGAAATCACCACATCTCAGCTGCAGAACTCGCAGTCCTAACAGTCCGGATGACACCAAAGATCTGATGAGAACTGTAGGGCACAGAGGCACGCCTGTCCGAGTAACAAGAGACGACAGGGCCTACAAGACGCACAGGCGAGATTGGATGTAAAGCTACAGGCGAAAGGAGAGCGAGTTTGCGGACGATGTTTTCTCGCTGGTGGTCGGATGGCGAAATATTTGTTTCTCCTGTGCTGCTCATCGGGACGGACGCTTGGGGGACGGAGAAATGGAAATGAACTTGCGGCCGCCGCGTTGAGTCATCGGAGGGAGGGCTGCGGGCCGTTTGACGCGACTCGAACGGAAACCTGAGCAGTGGATGATGTACCTCCATTGACGGATTCCGTTGAAATGAATGTCTGCGACTGTCAACGGGTAGTCTTACGGTCAGACCCACGTTTAGTTTATCGCAAAGCCTCCAACAGTCGCCTGTGCATTAATCACAGATGATTGAGAGCTTTACCGAACCGTGTTAGATGTAGGTCAATATGCAATTTAAGTTTTTTTTTTTTTCTGCCATCAATGACCAGCGTATACACTAAAAATCAGATTGAGAGATCATAACATTGATTTACGACTGTTTTCAATACTTCTGTTAATTTTAGGAAATTAGTCGCTTTTCGAATTTCCCGAAAAAAGGGACATGAAACCAAAGGGTATATGTGCATCTTCCAAAGCAGATAAAAAGAAGATTGAAAAGACGCAGTGTCTGTCAACGACGAGAAATCTACCAAGATAGGTCTGTACATAAGACTAGACAGTATCTATCAATGACGGAGAGATTTATGCCTCAGGCATTTTACGATTAGATTTGTCAAGTATAAGGCTGAGGAAATTATCGTGGCAAACATTGGATTCAAGCGAGGTTAAGTGGTATACAATGAAACCTGCTGAAGCGATAACCTGTTTGTACCGACAATCTGTCCTCAAAACCGTTTAAATGTTCCCCTTTTTTGTTATCATTATTCCAAATGTTAACTTTATATCTATCATCATTAATGTTTTCATTTTCACACAAATGTAATTGCAATTTTCAGTAGTTACAATGCTATCATAATTTGCTTGCTTGCTTATTTTCAATGACATCATTAATACCGTTAATATCGTTATTATCCTTCATTTGGAATTAAAACTTAAAAGAGGTCGAATGTGTAATTGATATAATAATGATAAATTTACAAAATTCAATTCCGATTGCATGTTCACGAACATATATTCCGGAGACAAGGAGGACAACCTTTCGGTCTTTCTCTCGTTGATCTTGTTTTAAACAAACTTCATTATAGATAATCATTTACCGATAAAGTGTCTCAGTGAAATGCAAGTAAAGGCAGAACGCCATCACTGTGATTTGTACTGTAAACTTGCGGCCACCGTACATTCTCGAAGAGCGCTCCATTTATTTTACATGAAGATGAAGGGCATTATTTCCCCCTTTTTGAATTATTTATGATAGAGGTGTGGTGAAAATGAAGTGACCTGCAGTAATTTTTGTCTATGTGTGTGCAAAATGGCATACTGTAATTGTAATTTTGTTGGATATGAGATAAATTAAATGGAAATGAAATGAAATGAAGCTATGAGTTACAGGTGGTTATCATGTTATGCGTCGTATTGAATTCCAACTATGCGGGCAGGACCATATTATTGTCTGGATGGATTTTATGGATGGGTATATTTCCCAAGGTGGTACATAAACCAGTGGCACGAGAAGGACACCCATATCCTCTTTTCATTTCGGTCTGACGAAGAAGCAAAAGCTGAAACGTGATGCTGATGTATTATATTGCTTATCAAATATGTATGATGTGTGTGCTTGTGTGCCTGTACTGATGCACTAAATTCTACCAAAGCCCGCCTAGAAGTAGAAAAGCAGGGTGGTCGTTTGGTAGTATTTATATGTTTCTACTTGACAAACACAGATAGCTTGAAAATTTGACAATATACAGTTAAAATTAAACTTTGAAAACGTTGCCAGTTATCAAGGCAAATCAAAGTTGAGAAAATCTCCTTTGTTTTCTGATTCAGGACCTTTTTTTTTTTCGTTACAGTCATCTTGACTTTGCTGTACAGAATGTACCACAGCTGAATTTTACCTTGAAAATTCGTTCCTTTTCGATTAAAGCGACTTTATACGGTATCTCTTCTCTCTATCTCTGTCTATCTATCTACTTATTTATCAATCCATGTATCTATCTACCTACCTACCCACCCACCTATCTATCTATCTATCTATCTATCTATCTATCTATCTATCTATCTATCTACCTACCTACCCACCCACCTATCTATCTATCTATCTATCTATCTATCTATCTATCTATCTACCTACCTACCCACCCACCTATCTATCTATCTATCTATCTACCTACCTACCTACCCACCCACCTATCTATCTATCTATCTACCTACCTACTTACCTACCTATCTATCTTTCTACCTACCTATCTATCTCTATGTATCTATCTATCTACCTATCTATCTATCTATCTATCTATCTACCTATCTATCTATCTATCTATCTATCTATCTACCTACCTACCTACCTACTTACCTACCTATCTATCTTTCTATCTTTCTACCTATCTCTATCTATCTATCTATCTATCTATCTATCTATCTATCTATCTATCTATCTATCTATCTATAACTCTTCCAAAGCTCTCTTTAGATTCTCGAACTTTTTCTTGTCACCTCTCTTTGTATCGTGTCTCCTTGCTTTCCTTCACAGGTCGAGAGAGTCACGTGTGTGAGTACAGGTTCAGAACGGTGGGTTCCGTGACCGTTTCGGACGTGCCTATCAAAAGAAGCCGCTCGCCTGGACAGAGGACCGTCAGTATTGGAGTGCCGGAGCGTATTATGTGCCGCGCTTCCCTCACTAATAGACGAATCCGGTATGATATCACGTTGGTGACGAAAGCAACGCCATGATGCTCTTTGCGAATGTCCGCAGTCAGGTGGGAAGGTTGAATCGTTGGAGATATTCTCAATTCGCATTCTTTTATGTTAAAAAATGCAAGCAATGTTAACATTAATTAAAACTGCAATCTGTTCCTACGATCCGACCGTTTCCTAGAACGGGTCAGTATCTGTTCATATGAGTCTGCCTCGAATAAACTAATTTGGATGAGACTTGAACGTCCACTTTCATAATACGTGTATTTTTATACGTATTTATTTGTTCATTATGTCACACGTGTTAAAGGACCAACACCTACTAGCACCTGTGCTATCTATTGGAGCATTTAGCAACCTCATTGTGTACATTATTACTATCAATTGCATGTTCAATGAAGCTTTTTTTTTTTTTTGATAAACAGATTTAGATTACTCAATGATTTATCCATTATGTATGCAATATGTTTTCAGATTGTTTAGACAGTTATGTGTGCTATGCATTAATGTTGATGTTAAAACAGTGTAGTGTTAAATTTGCATCATGTATTCAAACTTTCTTGTACATAATGTTGCTGTTATAAATAAACTCAAAATCAACTCAGACGTAAAATGTTTTGATGTACAGTAGCTTTAAATCATTTTAAGTAATATGGTTCCAACACTCATAAACGTGCACACTACGCACAAAACCAAAGGCATGAAATTTCACTTGGTATGACAAAGACAATCTGATATGTTATATGTAGTGTACAAAATGTGTTCTGTTACATGTTTGCAATGTATTGCTCCCACAACAGCCCCGGATTCATAAAGCGTCCTAGTAGTGGCTCCTGCAGTCCTGCAAGAATTTTGATGAAAGCAATAACCTGTAGAAGATATCTTGAACGCAGCCGCTGTTAAAACAAAAATCGAATTGAGGGCACTTCAACAAGCCATGGAGTGTGTGAAGACGGCAAGATCACAAATTTGTTTTTCTTTGCCCTGCGCAGACCTACTTGTGTCATGGAGTGTGCTCATACGAGTGGGTGCATGGTATGTGTGTGTGTGTGTGTGTGTGTGTGTGTGTGCGTGCGTGTGTGTTTCGCACTCTCAGATTTACGTTTACAATTGAAGGTTACTAATGTTCACCCTCAGTTGTTTGTCTATGAGTACACGCACTAGTATTATAGCTACCTGAATTTCTTCATTCGAGGTGTTTCCTTCAGGTGAAACATCAGGTGATTTATATTTCACAGGCATATACGCATCTGTATGTATGTATGTAAATACATACAAATATATAATGAACATATTATATAAGGTATACATTACTCATATATGTATATGTTTATATAATTAATTTGATACCCATACTCATTATTCACATACTATGTCTGTCTACATGTTTATCAAATATATGATGTTGCTATGTACGTGTAACTGTATTTTTATCCTTTTGGGTGTCGGCGTGTGCCACAAGTGAAAGGCTAACATGCCTACTTGACACAGGGGCTGAAGGAGAGGGGGGGGGGGACAAAATCGACATCGCTTTTTGTGTTCATGGACTGAATTATCGCCTGATATGAATTGTGCCTTTAAGGCATAAGAGCAGCAGCGGGTTCTCTGTCTCAAGAATCGTGCTGGCGTCTGATGCAGCACGAGTATAGCAGGGACAAGTTTAGCCGCTCGCTGAGACTCTCTATACGGACGAGTGCGTAACCGGACACGTTTACTCTCCCCAGGTTAAGTGAGTGACCTATAAATGGGTCGTCGGAACACTGCACTATGTTGGTTTTAAATGGGATTCCCAGAATACTTCCCCCGACACTTTTGTACTGGGAGGCACTCGCTAATCTATCCAGAGCCTTCAAACCACACCAACGCTCTTCTCTGGAGGCAGTTGTGCAGCCGAACAGTGACCGATTACACCCGATCTAAACCCTTCCCCATCTCACTGGAAGCACGCAGAGCATACAGCATGGCCGAGGTGTGTACTTTCTCAATTATGGACTCAAGCTCGGGAACGGCGTGGCTCAATCACTGCGGGTAATCGATTTGTTTACCTCATGGCCCCGTGCTGTCATATTGGGCTACACGTGGCCATCCCGAGTCCCTCAAAACGAACTAAAATACCAAGACTTGCACCTCAACATCTCCAAATTGACTGATTTGTCCAGTGATGACCAGAGACGTACGAGCAAACTTGTCCCTCTGCTGCTGTTTGCCATACCACCCATACGTCATGTTCTGTTTTTCCCCGTTCGTAAGATTTTGTGTAAGCTCTGAATTACCATACTTCAACAAAATAGCCTATTGTATAATGCTACGACGACAACTATGCCTTGGACACTATTTTTTTCTTTTTCGTCTGGGAAGATGGAAAGACAACCATAACATAGTCTTTCCATAAAGAAGCAGCATCCCTCAATCTCGGAGCATCTACCTCTTCCCTTAATACTCTACATGAAACCCTGGGAAAATGCGCACAGATAGAGAGAGGCTTATTACAGAGACGAAATATGAGCATTACAGCTGAAATGAATAGTTTGGAAAATAAGCCATATCGCTAAAATGCCACCGTCTATGTTTCAGTGGCTTACCCAATCCTACCTATTGTACTCTGGGATTATTGTGAACATGAAATACAAACCGCAAACAGGAATCTTTTTGAGAATTTTCCCGAGCGACAAAATAGCGGATTTTCTTGCTATCTTTTTTCTTTTTGTTTTTGTATGTACAAATAATTTGTAGGAGTGGAAACATGAAAATGTAGGCATGCTCGAACTTTCGATGTCTTTCCCAGCAAAAGCGTATGGGAAATTTACCCGTCTCTTCGATGAACCGTGTTGCCAATACATCAACCCCTTTGAAATCTAAGGTAGATGTTGACGTATTACATCTGACAGGTAGGAGAATCTCCACGAGAGGTGCACGCTAGACGAATCCAATCAATAAGTCATCTTCTTAGAGGTCAAAATGTAATATATGACTATGCGAGTAGGGGCTGATGAAAGCAATACAGGCGATGTACTTGGGGGAGAGCCTTTCGAAATGCCGACAGCGATACGTGTCCGTTTCGAAGCAAGAAGGATGTTACGTCCATCCTTGCTTAAAAGGAAGTAATCCTCTTTAGAGAGAATGGCTCCTTGTCTGTAGACTATCCAGAATCGTTTAATCACGTGGGATGTTCTCCGCGCGCCATATCCTGACTTAACGCGGCAAACACTCTGCCTTATACGTCTTAGCCGTTTGTATATGCGTAAACATACAAATAATGTAAACATTGATAATACAGGTAAGCGTATGTGACAGGCCCAAGGTCTCTCTAACGTTTTTAAAGGTAGTAGGAGGGGCCAATGTGCACCTCAAAACGGAATCGATCCCATTAATCTATTTTACTCTGGTACCAGCAGCGCAGTTTCACCAAATTTACCAAAGTGATCACGAAAATGACAAAGTACAGAAGCACATTGGCGATAAAGGCAAATTCTTGTAAGTATGTTTCTAATCTGAAATTCGACAATTGGGCATATTACCTCTCACCAAAATGTATAAATATCACAAAATGAACAAGAGAGGCGGAGAAAACGGAAGACTAGTCTTATCTTAAAGGTCGTATGGCTTTTGTGAGACCAATTTTATCCCATTTTGCTCCACTTAAGCCTGAGAGAAACAGAGATAGATAGATGAAAAGAGATTTCGAGTTCTTGAAAACAGATGTTTTGTGTTTCATATTGTTTCCCATTAACTTTTTCTTTCAATGGGAGAGAGCGAGAGGACCAGCAAGGTAATAATCTGCCAACTCTAGAGAGAAGTATTCACGTATTAGCTCAAAATAAAATCTGTCCATATGTAAGGGGTATATATTGTTGTCCAATCCGTTTCGTAATCAATGGGGTCACGTTTATCTCATAGAAATATGCACTGTATCTATTTTTTTAAATCTCATTTAGCACTGTTAAGAGTGACTGAAGAAGGCAATACACAAATCACGATGCGGGAGTCACACATTCTCATCTTTCTCAATTTTTTTTCTTATGATTAATGAAAATATGGCATTCAACTTTTTGTATTGAAAATTAGAGCAATGGTAAGGAACGTTTGGAGTTCGACCATGAGCCGAGTTGCTGAGTTTGAGATTGGTTTTTTTTTTTTATATTGAAAGCCAGACATAACTTCTTGAAAAGGCAGACATAATTTCTTGAAATTAAACATTTCTCCCACATAATTTAGAATATTACAACCCTATACCTGCAAAGTTTCTTTCAAGCCAGCACGACCGGTTATTATGTTAGCCCATTTAACTGCTTCCATAGAGAAAAATTAATACTCTTCATTCTTCCTCTCTCTCTCTCTCTCTCTCTCTCTCTCCTCTCTCAACTCATCATCAACGACACCTTAAACTGTGTGAAATAAGAGGAGGTTCAAATTCCACGGCGCTAATAAAGAGTTCAATGGAAGAATGCATTTTCTGCAAAATCACATTAACAGAACAGACATCTCAAGTATCCTTTGGGAGAGTAGCATAACAGTTATTGCACTGAATTAATCATAGATATCAAACAAGGGAAACGATTGAAGAGTACTTTGATGAACAAGGGAACGTGCCCCTTTTAATATCCTGCGACGCGAATTTATCGTCAATTGTCAACAGCCATGCGATACGGGACATCATGTTTTGTCACCCTCCGTTTCCCGCGCAAACACTTTTCATCTCACCCTCGCGACCGTCTGCTCTCCAGCGCGAAATTCTGAGTACTGTCTAAACTCTTCTCTTCCTCGAGTGTGAACTGGCAACCGTGTTTCCGCTGATAATTGAGAACCACTTCACATTTGAAATATGATACTAGTATCTTCCTCTTTGCGGTCTACGCGGAAGGAGCGCTGTGTTGTGTTACAATATTACAATTCCGTGTAAAATGATCATGCTGTAATATCATCCAAGTTGTTTGAAAGTGAACTGTATAAACAACAAGACTTAGTTTTCTGAAGTATAAGAGTTTAACTATAATATGGCAAGTATATATGAAATAGCCTAACTCGGCCTTCTCGGTGAGTGAGTATCCAACTGATTTGATAAAGCACAACTTACGCATGTTGCGAAAGGCGCGCTTTCGCAAAACTCGAACGATTTTTCACACCGTCCTTTAAAATGTGAATGGCAATAGCTTCCTTCCTCTCGGTGCTTTTTTTGAAAAAGAACCAAGTGCTGCAAAGTTTCTTACATTTCATCCCGCTCTCGAACCAACATCCACGCTCTACTTCTCACCCCGCTCACACCATCGCAACAATGTTGTTCACGTCCCTCCGAGACTTAAACTACAAACCACAATAACGATATAAACAAGTGCAGCATGAAAGTGCGATATTCTTACATACACTCATACAGCCACACACTCACGCACTCACGCACACTTCTCACCTACGCTCGCTTACACACCTACTTGTACAATTTCACAATCGCATAGACCTAAGTATAGATGGAAAGGGTGGGGAGGGGAATATGTGAGATCCTGTGATTAAGGGATGAATACTTTCAAGTCAATATCCGAACATTGATACAGAAGTGAACACCCCCTCCCCCCCCCCCAAAAAAAAAAGAAATGCCCCCAAACCCAACAAACAACAAATTAGTAATTCTACAAAAGTAATAACTATTGTTTTTCCCTAATTGACTGGTTTAGTATTACAAGTTACTGATACAATGTGCATTCACGCATAAATAAATAAATATATATATATATATATATATATATATTCAACAATGTATGTATAGGTAGATATATGTATGCAGTATATATACATGCACAATTATCTCTTTCAATAGCCTGGGAGCCTATGAGTGCTAGAATGCTTTTTTTTTCAACCTTTTCTTGTTTAATTTGTGTCAGTACTTGAATTCTAGTTTGCATTTATCGCCCAATGCATGTCTCGTTATCATTAACAACTTTTCTTGTTTTATTTTTTTTTTCTTACAGGCATGAAAAAATTTTCAATAATGAATCTTAAGTTAGTCTTGTCCCATTCGTTGACTGGAGTAATGCATTTTCCATTTCCTACAATTCTAACAGAAGTTCTATAACAAACAGCAAAGAAGATACCTTTGTTCGCTTTATTTTTCGATGTTTGATAAAATCCTTCGTGGAGCACAAGCGAACGATTTGTGGCAACACTCTATTCTATTTTCACCTCTCACTGCACTACAGTGCGATGAACTTTGAATGCAATAATGCTCGTGCGAACAAGTCTGCTTCTGTCTTGGAATTTACACCGTTAAGTCCGTCGCGAAACCAAACTTTGCATTTCCAATAACCAGAATACTTCTCAAATCCTCTGCTCACTCACAGCGACAGCCTAAATCATTCCTACCTTCTGCAGTCAGACATTATTGATCATCAATTGCCAAGACTCTCTTCTTATCGAGTGGAAGGGTGGGGAACACCTGAGCGTTCGTGGTTAGTCCCTTTCAGCGTATTGACGAGCTGGAGTCTTCTTCATTAGCATGGTTGGTTAGAGCTGAGGCTGCTAAACACCCGAATGATAAGACTGATTCCGAACGAAGAGCTGCTGCAATAATCCGAGGAGACAGGCACGAATAGAATGCCAAAACTGGCCAGATTTCCCGTAACGACGTGTGCAGAGTCTTGAAAAAACAAAACAAAAACCAAACAAACAACCCATCGGAACAAATCATGTATGAAGAAGAGAAGCAGACAGCATGCAAAATGACACTCACAGCTTGCACACGGAATGCACTTTTTCGCTTGTTGAAATTTTGGACGTCAGACTTTAATACTTCAAAAAGCCTTCAGATAGCTCGTGTCCCTCCACCATCCCACTCCCCAGAATGGATTATATCCAGTTTGTGTCCTTTACATTGCATGATGCATTGGCAAAATGCAACAACGTCAAACTTTCTTTGGGTATTCTTTGCTATTGTCAATTTAAGGTTAAACCTCAGAATCTAAAGATTTTTCCCAGCTCGCTGACGCAAGCTGACATGGTAAATGGATGACCGACAGTTAGAATATTTCTTTCCGTAACTCAAGAGACACAGAGCTGAAATTATGACAGCATTAGCAGGGACGACTGTTTTAGGTTGTGAATATGATTAATGTTACCAGATTTATATTGCAATGAATTGATTAGAATTAATTTGATTTCATTTGCTTTACGTGGCCGCTAAGAAAGCATTGGAAGATTGTAAGCAAGCAACTTATACCGACGGCTGAAATTAAACACCTTCGGAGGCCTAGGCAATGAGCGCAAATTGTCTTTCGCAGGGGAACAACCACTGCAGGCCATGGACTGGAGAAAGTTTGAATAAACTTTGAATAAGTTTCTTTACTAGTGGAACTCTCATCACAATTGCTTGCAGGAATGTACGTACTTTGCTTTGCCTTGCTTGATCAGGTATACTTAGCCTCCAAAACTCCGTCTCAAAGACCCTTAACCCTCGACAACTCTGAGCATCCGCACAGATTGGTCCATGTACGGAAAGCCATGCCTGCTCTGATGAGATTGGGACCTCGGAACCAAATAAACAGACCCCCCTGGCGGAAAGCCGTAACCCAACACAAGACCAATACTCCCGCGCGTGCCAAATCAAGTGGGCATCGAAAAATCGAATCAACATGAACAGCGCAGCCCGTTCTGGCTACTGGTCGGGTAAGCGGGCCTAGCAGGTATTTTACCCCATCCACAGTCTAACCAAGAGCCGTCACTCACATGCTGGACATCATGCTTTCGTCGACCCAGATTTGCAAAAGTAACTTTCGAAGGAGAAACAAGAACACACCATGACTGACATTGCTATAATTGTGAAGAACCAACAGGTGTGCCCGGGGGGGGGGGGGGCATTCAAGTCACGTGATCTAGTGATTTTTGTTTTTGCCGATACAAAAAAAGGGAGTCGGGGTAACTCTATATCTGCCAGGTCCACCCAAACATACTTCACAAGAGTTGTTCAGTGAAAGCCGAACTCTCAGATACACTAAAATCATGGACTTTTCACCCATTTTTAAGAATATTGGAAGGCAATATCCTAAAATGACACATAATTCGTAAGAACACTTCGTATGCCGTGATGCGTAACAAAAAACATAATTCTAAACTTTTGCATTACCCAATGGGCGTTGAATTACATATTGTAGCTCAGTCGGTAGCGCGTCTGCGTCACAAAACGATCCAAAGGACCCTGGTTCGATTCCCGGGTCCCACTGAGAAATGTTGTGTGTAATCATACCGTCCCCTCTAGCAAGAGGCAAAACTCTCTGGAGATCCCATGTGTGAGAGAGGCACGTACAACTCATGCTCTCGTGAAATAGAGCATTCCAGACATGGAGCGATATACAGAACAAGAATCGTCCCTCCTATAGAATTACACAAAGCCTCAAACTGATACATCAAATCACGGCAACTATCATCATGCTTGAAAGGATGGTGAGATCTGATTAGAGATGAAAATCTACGGAATGAAAACAGGCAGCGGTTATACTGCTTACATCAACAGGTTACTGCGCCCTCAAAATAGCATATAGAAAGTCTCCATACACCTATCCCGGGGCACCTATCATGTGGAAATCCTTTTCGATGTCGTCAAAGCAAAATATGTAAAGGCAATGAACGTTTTGTTCTTGTTTTTTCTTCGGCCTGAATAAGGACAGAGGTCAGGTTCGCCATCGATTGGGCAAAATTATGAATTCCCGCTGGGAAAAATATGACATAGCTTTTGCCTCTTTGTGTTATGCTAACGAGAAATGAACAGAGGAAGATAGTCTTCGCCGTGCCATGGGGCACAGCGAGGGGGTATACACTGTGAGGTACGATTTCCTGACGTTGCCCAGTGGGATGGGGAAACGGCTGATCAAAGAAGGCAAGAAAAAAGACGCCAATTCGCAAAGTAACGGATCAGAAATAATCACGATAATTATACATTTGATTGTATGCCATGTCACATGATACTTGTAAGCAATGCCGTGGAACTTGGGGAGGGGGGGGGGGGGAGCTAAACCTGCTGCAGCTGCCCCTCCCCCCCCCCCCACACACACTTTTTGATCTTTCCAATTAAAAAAAATCGAAAAAGAACGTCAAGGAAACCCATAACTAAGTGGATTAAAACATCAGACAAAATAAAATGCGCACGCCTTACTAATGGAGTTTGTGTACACTTTGGGTATCAGATAGGATCTACGAACATTTTCAGTTGTTAATTTCCTGCTGTGAGTTGGATTGCAGTTGAAGACGTGGCTGGGGTAGCGATTTTAAATTACAATAAAATCTACTCAACCATGTTTGATGTTGATTACTCTTCTTGATATCATTTTTCCTTTTTCTCTCGTGCAGGCAATGAGCTCAATGAAGACACTTCTCATTTACTTTGTTTTTGTTTTTGAGGTGCTTCATGGACTGCTTCTCAAGGGACACTCGATAGCTTGGGGCGAGGGTCATAAATGGATTACGTCTTAATGTGTTTCGAAAAATCGTCACATGAAAATCGATCGTGCTCATCGACTGTCTGGCTGCCTGCGTAACCAGCTCGCACATTCGCGCCAAAGTAACGTTGTCTTGTTTTTCCTTTTACACCGCATCTTCTGGCACTCTCTATGCGACGATGTTGCAGCGGCGAAGAGACGGACCCTGGAATATTTGCTATGTCGCGACCTTCACAACAGTTCGCTCGGAAACCCTAAAGGGAAAATGACATTCAGTTATTCGCCAATTGGGACCACGTACACAAAACACAAGGAATCGCCCCAAAGCGATGAACGGAGGGGGAAAATACATAGCCGCAAAATCGATGAGACAGATTTTTCAGCATAAGAGTCTAGTTCCGGCATGGCGCGTGTTAAAGGACGGAGGCAATGTCCGTATTGAAGGGTACAACGTATACAAAAGATCTCTTTTTTTTTTTTTTGGGGGGGGGGGTTCTTTTCGACAAAATAGCACTGCCATTTCTTTGCTTGACTAAAACCCTTTGGTTTTTGTTTATGAATGTTCTAGAAAAAAAAAATCAACAGTGATGGTACTGGTGCTACTAAGAGTAACAATTAATGAGAAAAAGAAAAGACATGTGATGTGAAGATTCTTATTATCGACAAAGTGTATGACAGAGGAAGGGCTAGAATAATGGAAGTAACAAAACAACATTAGCTCACATTTTCTTTACTCTGACAAACTGAGTACGAAAAAAAAAAACTGTATGAACTTTCGCGATCTGCTTCGGTATCGACTGATATTAATGATGCCTTTGAATGTTATAATGAGTTGTATTAATGCGCACCAACAGATTTGGCTATTAACTAATATGATCCATGCAATATCATATTTTATTATTGTTTTTCACATCAATATCTTTTCATTTACAACTCCCCCCCCCCCTAAAAAAAAGAAGATAAAATGCGATGTCAATCAAATAGAGGTTATAATTCCTTATTGAATTTAGCGCGTTGACGGTACGTTTTGCAATCCCCCGTGCCGTAATATGAGCGATCATCAATCTCAGTATGACAGATAAAACAAAGCTTTATCCGTTCCACTCTGAATATTAATGCAATTTAACGCTCTTTAAGAGCGGGCGTATTTGCAACTGCGTGCTGTAACATCACGGAAGGTAATCATATTACACAACCATCCCGTCAATTTTCATCATTGCATATTTGCTCAGAAGTGTGGCCGCAAACAAACTTGACAAGACAGGTCCCCCAGGAACCTCATTTTCTCTCCAGGAGCGTCGTAATGTCATCCCGCTCGGTAAACATCGTCAGGTTATTACTATCATAGAGTTTACTTTGCTCTCACTCACGCGTCACAGACCGATCGTCCGCGCGCATCAAACCTTGCCTTTATTGGCTGCTAATTGGCGATCCTCATCACCGCGCGTCCACTTTCACGACAGGGAACACAACCTTGATAGACAGTTGTACGCATGCGCAAGAACAAAGCATTATTAAAGTAGGTATATACCACGTAGTCCGGATGACATAAGCTTTTGTGGTCTCTTAAACAAAAAGAATAAATAGAATAAATAGAAAGAATAAACGAAATATCGTGACATGAGTTTCGGAAGAAAAACACAGACCGACGAATTATGTTCTGATGATAAACCTCGATGAAGGTTGCATCCTTGTGGTATTTGATGAACAAGCATAAGTGACAAAACTGCTTAAAAAGAGCAAAACTTCAAAAACTACTCACTCATATTTGTGTATGTGGGACAACGTATTGGTTGTTTTTAATAAGAATGCATCAGTTCGTGTAATTGATTTGTTTATGTTAGTCAACATTAAAGCTATCTTTTCTGAATACATCGCAATAATGTTTGGAACGACCCCTTTAAGAGTCATACTTTTCGACCAAGTTTTCAAATGATACTTCAAATTAAGTTTAGATTTAATCAACTCAATTGCCTTTGTCTCCAGCATGATGTCCTTGGAGGCTCTATAATTGTAATGACATAGGAACAAATATCCATTGTCAACCCTGATCCAGAAATGCTTCATGATGCATTTATCCTGGCAACCAAGATGATCATATTCCGTACCAAGTCCACCATAAAGCCACCAGTGAATATTCCCACATACACAGAGGCACACAGTCCCCCGGTTACCAATGTGCCTTCTCAAATCAAGACTTCATTAGAAAAGAAGAATGCATCACGACAATTTGATTAACTCATGTCTTTAAGTGGTTATCATTCTGAACATTCGAAGGTAGCCGTTGTTTGCCAGGACGGCTTTGTTCTGTGTTCTATGTTTCTCTTGGTCTATCTCTCTATCTCACTCTCGCTCTCCAAGGGACCTATTCTCCACAGGCTCATTAGTGTTTTCGTTTCCTACCATTAAAAATGGCAAGATCTAGCTATCTGTATAGACACTTGAACTTCGGTGTCCTCGGCATGCTTTTCACTATGTGCAATTCACGCATTAAAACGTTTTAGAATGTTAATTTCACAATGTCTCTCCATGAGAGAAAGAGAGAGATGGCGGGAGAAAGAGAAGAAAACGGAAAAAGAACTTTAATGCATTTTTGTTCTTGTCAAAAGGAGGCTAGTTGTAAGGCTACAATACCATTACGATATGAAACTAGCATTTACGATTGTGACCGTTTTCAATATTTGCAAAAATTGTGGTGAACATTTCAAATTCCGAAACTTTTTTTTTTTTTTTGGGGGGGGGGGTATGTTTTCCTTCAGCTTGTTTTTTTTTTCCAAATAAGTGAAACTTTCCTCCTCCATTTGTGCGATGTTACTCCATAAAAATCAACATGATTCATTGGCGATTGATTTTTAGGCATCCTGCCTGTCATTGCTTCTCAAAGAAAGTGGAGGTATTTCGGCGTAAGACATGTTGTTTGCGTCAGGGGATTTACTCAATTGTGTGTTATCTAAACGTTAAACATATCTCTGTTCACCACCTTAGGAAGCTCCTACAGACGGGACTTCAGGTCTGTTGAGCATATGCATGTCACTGCTCAATATGCCGGCTTTAGGATTCTGAGTTTTGCTGGAGATCCATGGAATATTCACCAGGCTGGCAGATCGATCGGTCGTCTGCTTCATAAAGTAATAACATCAATCCCGCGGGAACATGCAAGACTGGGCATGGCCAGCAAAGCGCCGCTAACGTCAGCTGTGCTGTGTTACGGGGTGTCTCTTCGAGCAAGAATAAACGTGATAGATTGCAGTCCCTGTAAACGTACACAATATTTCAGTCGTAATTCTTCAACGTTTGGTTGTCAGACCACAGCTCACACTACACTAAGTTTCCTTCGTGCTCAATGAAATCATTCTGTAAAGTTTGTGGAAACTTACCAGATATTAATGCCTGATTTTAAACTTAAGGGATCTTATATTTCGACTTAAGTTGTTTACAGCTTTCTATATATACCTTCAGATACTAGTATCTTCCCCTTGAGAGAAAAAGTTTCCATCTGTCCCCAAGGCAAAACGGAGAGGATCTCTGTTCGTGGCTTCAAATCTGGGACTACTGAAAAAAAAAAAGAAATTTGTTGAGAACTCTTTGCTAGTTATATTATGTCCACCTATTGCTCGAAAATTCCAGAAAAATCACCCCCCCCCCCCAAAAAAAAAAAAAAAACCCAAGGATTAATCATTTGATGAAGCGATATAAATAACATTATGCTGACATTATTTTCCATGTTTAAGATATCAAAGGTTGATGCACTGCTTGGTTTGTGACCAAAAAAAAAAACCATGAGAAATAATCACGTCTCTAATAATTGCTTGTGCCCGATGCACTCTTTTTTAAGGGTGGAAAACTATTTCAGAAGGCAGTGCATGCTCTCAAGTTGGGAATCGTGATTTTAAGTTGCTTTGCCCTCGGCGACGCCGCGGTCAGATTACAGTATCTTTATGATCAGGTCGAGAAGGAGGTATCTCCGTGTGTGTGTGTGTGTGTGTGTGTGTGTGTGTGTGTGTGTGTGTGTGTGTGTGTGTGTGTGTGCATGTGTGCGCGCGAGTATCTTAGGGATATCCTATTGCATTATATGTCTCATGTATGTACAGACGGTGACCAACGAATACATGTACTAAAAAAATTGACATTTATAGTTTGATAAAAGATCAAAGAATTACCAGATTAACGCTGAGAGAACGGGTTGAAAGTAGAAAGCACGACTTAGTCAACGCCTTTGTTGCTCCGTGGGAACTTATTAAATCATGTGAATGGTTATGCATGTCTATGATTGTGAGCTAATATGAATTTGACTGTTTTAGAAACTATTTGCAAGCAGACAAAAAAAAAAATCCTTTTCCAGTTCTATGAAGAGGACAGGAAAAAAAGATTTCATGATTTTATTGTACTAATTACCTAGCTCTTTTAAATGGGAAATCCAGTCTAAATATACGTTAGTCTGATAAGAAAGGGTAAAATATTACGAGTTCAAGGGCATAATTTTGATCGAAATCGGATGAAAAATAAGGAAGTTATGACATTTTGAAGTTCCGCTATTTTGGGGGGAAACAGTTCTTGAACAGTCAATATGAAAATGTAAATGGCAAACAACTTACCATATAGTTTGTATGTAGGATGGTGAAATTTCCAGTTTTTCAATCAAACGCAATTATGCCCGAGGCTCAAATCCTCGTATATCTAACTTATTACTATTCTGAAGTTATTCAACCAGGAATAACATCATGTTTCAGACGTCAATGACAGAATTTGGAAAATTGAATTTTCGTCATTTTTTTTTTGTACATGATCGATGGAAAATTGTGAGGGTATGATATGGTTAGCTCACTCATTTGCATATTCATATCCACTGTACAAGAACTGTTTTGCAGAAAATGGCAAAAGTTCAAAATTTCATGACTTCCTTATTTTTCTTCCAATTTCAGTCAAATTTTTACTGTTGAACTCGTAAGATTTTACTTTTTATTATCAGACTAACTTGTTTGGACTGGATTTCCTCTTTAAATAATGATGTTCTCAACAAAAAGTGTTATTTCTTTTTCTTTTCTGCCAGATTAATTTGCTGTTCTAAGTTCCATGACATTTCAGTGATACTTGGTAAACAAGAGCCTTATTCCCTACTTGGAGAACATTTAAATCTTTTAGTGAACTTTTAAATTATAACATGGTGCCGTTTGTAATCAAGAATGTACTTCCCAAAATGAATAGCATCGTGGAAATCGATGGCTTTTGATAAAAAAAAAAAAAAAAATTACTTCAAATAGAACTTTGGATGGAAAATCGCAGATTTCTCTCGAATGACACTGCTTTCACTCGCATTACATTGGTTCAGTGGAACATTCCCATCCAAGTGCTTCAGTTTGTATGTGAAAGGATTTGTTCGGAATTTCCTCGGTTGATCTTCGAGTGAATCCACGGAAGCGAGTTGACGTATAGCAGTCCGCTTTGTTTCTTGATGTACATTCAGGCGCAAAATTCATACCATCGACGTCACTGTCTGCACTACAAAGGGATCCGAATAAGCCATTGACTTTTTTGCCTATTTTCATTTCCTTTCATTCTATATTTTGTGAGAAACACATTCTTCCTCATCATCCCGTCACGCCGACAACCAAGTGGTCTGGCTACCAAGAGGTTATTTTCAGCATTCGAGACGCCAATCTACATCCGTTTTGATGCTATATCTGTTGGCAGGATTTTCGACGTGGTTGGAAGGCAAACTCCAGCTCAGAAATGAATAGCCCACTGAACTTCAAAGAGACGAGTTATTTCCCACAGGGCGGCTGGGTCTAGGAGAGTGAACTATACTTATATCATCAGCACTCGATTGTCGGTGGTAGACGAGACGGGAGCACAGGGTTTGAAAGGAGAGCTAATGAGCAATCTACTGGAGAGAAATAGATAAAGAAAGAGAGACAGAGAAAAATAGACAAAGAAAGAGAGAAATAGATAAGGAAAGAGAGAAATAGATAAGGAAAGAGAGAATATATAAAGAAAGAGAGAAATAGATAGAAAGAGAGAAATAGATAAAGAAAGAGAGAAATAGATAAAGAGAGAGAGAAATAGATAAAGAAAGAGAGAAATAGATAAAGAGAGAGAGAAATAGATAAGGAAAGAGAGAAATAGATAAAGAAAGAGAGAAATAGATAAAGAGAGAAATAGATAAAGAAAGAGAGAAATAGATAAAGAGAGAGAGAAATAGATAGAAAGAGAGAAATAGATAAAGAAAGAGAGAAATAGATAAAGAGAGAGAGAAATAGATAAAGAAAAAGAGACAGAAAAAAAAGGAGAAACAGATAGAGAGAGAGAGAGGGAGAGATAAAGAGATAGATAGATTGATGGATAGATAGAGTTAGATAGACAAATAGAGAGATAGAAAGATAGATAGAGAGGGGGAGGGGAGGAAAAGAGAGAGGGAGAGAGAGGGAGATATGGAGAGATGGAGATTCATTAAGGAAGAGAGGGAGAGAGAGAGGGACAGACAAACAAGTATAAAAGAAACAAAAAGAGATTATGAGACAGAGCGACTAGGAGAAAGCGACAGGATTGTCAAGGCAACGCAAATATAATGAGGGAGGGAGAAGGAGAGAGAAAGAGATGAGAGTCATAGTGATTTGTGATCAACTTTTCGGTATTAAGCATTCACAGCATTAAGAAAACCATTTCTCAATAGCAAATTTGTCAGGTGCGTTTGAGATACATTCCAAAAATCTCTTTTGGTTCTGTGCAAACCGGTAGAATTCGAATCATGTTTCTTCGTGTGTTTTTTTCCCGAAATAACCCCTTTGACGCACACGTTGATAGAATACAGAAGCAGAACATATACATGTAATATATACAATAGAATCAACGCGCATACACGGATTGCATCTAATGTGTTTATATGATTCACCCTGCTGTCTCTACTCTCGTATATGTTATGAAGGATCCAGTCATCACGTGACTACTAGAGATATTATGACGTATTCTTTCTGAGACCTTCGGACAGATGGCTTCAACGACAGGAGATGAATACTGATTAACTCACAAACACCTCGACCAAGATGACCGTCATTAAAGGGATAGTATAGTTTAGGGTGAGACGTAACCTCATGTTTGTAACATTTTTAGGTGAGATGATGAGAAAAATTGCATGAAATATGAAAGATCATGTAATTCCAAGAGGAATTCAACATTTGTTTGATGAAAACTGATTTTGAAATGGCTGATATGCCCAAAACAGAACAATCCTTATAAAAGGTGGGGCCCAGCTTTTATTATGACAGCTTTGTTTTACTTTGTTTTTGGATGTCTCAGCCATTCCAAAACCGATTTTCATCAAATAAACTTTGAATCCGTCTTAGAATGGTATCCTCTGTACTATTTCATAAGTGCTTTCGTGGTATCTCGCAAAAAAAGTTACAAGCCCAATCCTCATCTCCACCAATACTATACCATCCCTTTAAAAGCATGTGTGTTAGATTCCGTTAGTAGACAGGTGATGAAGAACGAAATGCATAAGGGGAGACAATTCGTGTTGACAATGTATAAAATAGTTAAGAAAGAACATCAACTTCAAATGCTTGACTAGTACTGTTTTTACAGAACCTCAAATATTGATTAGCTGTAGATTTATCACACGTCATGCTTGACTAGTACTTTTACTGTTTGTACAAAACCTCGAATATTGCTAAGCTGTAGATTTATCACACGCTGTATAAGAAATGGCGTCAAAGTAAGATATGAACGCTGAACTCGGGGCTTGGGAGAAAAACGTGTACCTTATAACTACAACATGTATAATACATCCACACACAGAGGACTGCCTGACCGTAATGCGAACAGTACTTGGCTATAGCTCTGAGGCCTTTAAACAAACAATGCATTCACTCTTAAACTTAAGAAGAAAAAGCACGAATAATGAAATTTTATTTTATGGCAGCAGTATAGATTTCCAAGCAAGCACGATTTGTAGACAAAAGGACGCTGTTGTTAGTGTACTATGTCAGTATGTGTTTGACTCAATAGTTCAAGAGTATGGTAAGCTAGGCGTGCATCAATTTTGTGAAAAAAAATATTAAGTTCAAAGAACATCGAAGATGCCGGATGAGATCGTTGCGGTAGGTCAGGTGGAGGGATGTGTGGATAAGCTTAATAAGGTGGTTGCCAGTGTACCTCAGACCTTTATAATTAGCATAGATTAAATGTTAGCATCGTGAAAGCAAATTGAACGAGTCCTAGACATAACTCATGGAGTGAAATGATGGATAGGGTAGCGATGACATGGTTATTACCTCGATGGGCTGACGTTAATCAGGGTGTGGCGGGAATACACGGAGGTAATTACACCCCGTGATGATAACAGGTGATTGAAAAGTTCCAGGCAATTTATCTGACACGTCTAACAAATTTTATCACTTCAGCGTAACGAGGACGGAAGATTAAAGGGAATAGGAAGTATATTGTACGTCAATAAAAGGCTGAGTGAACTCGCCTTTCGCATCACGGGAAAGAATCCGCATCACGGGAAATAGTTATAGTGACTAGATTTATCATAACCAACCATGATTAGACGAATGACATTCATACATGTGCCAATCTTTATGTGCGTGTGTGTGTGTGTGTGTGTGTTTGCGCGCGCGCGTATGTATGTGCGCGTGTAGAAAATACATAAAAAGTATTATGTATTACACATAATCGTATCGTGCGTAAAAGTAGATTACTATCAGGATTCCGTGAAGGTTTGAGGTACTAACGCGATAGAAATTAGAAGGTCTATCTACATAAGGTATATCCCACAATGCAACACAACCTGTTCTCTTATATGAGGTCCAATTCATACAATATATATGATTCCATGCAAGCTCTAAACAAATGAAAGTGGATATGACATTCGATAATATAAGCAGTCCAGGCAACTACCCTGTGAAGGATAACGCCGAAATACCCTATAGAGGATAAAACGGGAGAACCGCGCGAGCTCGCCGAACCTGGCTCAGTGCCAAGCGAATCGCCTTCACGTGTAAAGTCTATGGGAACCGACAAAACCGCTTCGACATTCGTGTGTTTAAACACACACGGTATATTTTGCTCCCCGCGGATTGCGCTCCTTTTCCCTCAGAGTGAAGATTATTAGTCTTTCCTTTCATAGACCCTTTTGCAGGATAATCCGCGGGGAGCAAAATTCACACGCTCTCTGTCATAGCACAACATGTTCGAAAATTTTGTCCACTTAGTCTCATTCAATCCGGTCTGAATTTTGTCAGGCTATCGCTACTGAAACAGAGAAAAACGCGCACACACCGCGTGCCTCCGTGCTGTTAGCCCACGTGGAATGGTTATCGTATTGCTCTCTGGCTCGCGTTGCTTGCTTGGTTGCCGCTGTTCGCTGCTGTACGAAGGAACCTCACTCATCTCACATTTGATGTAATGTACATGTAATCACAACTGTAAATTTTGGAAATGAATTATGTAGAATGAAATCGATGCTTACATCTTTATAGTATGAACTTCAGGGGACATTAAAAGATGGTATCAACGCAGTTTATCAGAAAAATCAAATGTGAACTGATCACGTCCCTGCGTCGTTGGGAAAGTGCTGTGACATTGCAAAGGCAGTCTCGCTCGGCAGAGTGTCTGCTTTGGAAAGTTACGTACACATACCAGCCAGGGTTCTTCGGTGGGCTGGGGGAGTGATGTTGTTTTTTTAGTGGGGTTTCCTCGATACCAGTCAGCTGCCACTGAGACCTTACATTAGCATGGTACAGTCTATCCCTGTGCACTAACTAGGCATATTCAATTCTCTTTCCACCTCCCTGAATTATGGAATATACGCTGCCATGACTGCATCGATAACATTTTATGAAGACTAAGATGGCGTTTTGTGTTATATCTACTTGGGACTGTGAGAGAATCATAAAATACAGCTGTAGTTCCAGTTGAGGAGATGTGTGATACCATCGTCTTTACAGTTCGGCAAGTGTACCGGCCACGGGCAGGTAGGAGAACGAAATCCATTCAGTTGCCAAAACTGGGTTTTGAAATTGCGTTCGATCGTCTATAGAAGATGTTCTTACTCTTATATTATAGATGCGTATAATATACTAATATCCACACTGCAGATGATACAAGATGTGACTATTAAATACAGATTTAATAATTGATACATCATGAAATGATTTGAAAAGAAAAAAAAATACTTATACGTTCTTCTCAAGAAGCAAGTCACAACTGTATCTTGATAACATATAAGATACTCGAATTCAACACTTTCTGAATGATGCCAGTTTTCGTTTTGTTTTTGCTTTTGATGTTGTTGACACTCTTGTGTTTGCTGTGGGTGCTTGTGCTTGTGTGCGTACATGAGTGTAGGGGAACTGTGTATTTTGTTTATTTTTTGTGTTTATATCATCCTGCAACGACCTGTACTTAGTGTAGGCCTAGTTTAAATTAGTTTGGATTTGTGCAAATTGTTGCAATCCATCTTAGCGCGAGTTTACAATACTTGGTGGATGTGAAGACTGTGTGTGGTATCTCCCCGGCTGGTATGTGACGCTGCGACTTGTCCGGCCTGCATGTGGGTGTACAGGGCCACCCAGCTCATGGCGAGCGTGCAGCGCTCGCACGAGCCAGCAAAATCCGCAGAATATCTAGTCATAAATCGGAACGACCGGCAATGAGAATAGAGATAACGATCGCAACGCTTCGTTGAGCCGCTGAATAGCCCTGAGAGGGTATTTCAGGTTTATCCCTCACAGGGTACTTGCTTGGACTGATAAGAAAGCATAATGTTGAATTACAGCTCATACAGTACAAAATAGAAAGACACTGAGATGTTTAACTTTTTTTTTCTGCTGTAAGGTTGTTGTTGTTGTTGTTTTGTTGTTGTGTTTTAGGGAAAGACGAGAGAGAAAAAAATTGGGGCCCTATACAACATATAATTTGCCCCAGATAATACTAACATAAAACACACATAATAAATCTTAGAGATATTAAACAAAAATATTTAATATACCACGATGCCTCCACAAGGGAGCTCATAGCGTAAGGTTGGTAGTCCATGTAGGAATTACTGCGTCACCATTATCATTAAACAGTCAGATTATTACCCGTATCATGTACCATTATAACAGACTCTTTATTCTGTTCTATCTCTTTATTGATTAATTTCATTGACCTGTGGTAGCGTAAAATTGATTCAAGTCATTTGCAATTTTAGGAAAGTCGATTTCCTTACTTTTTGTATATACATGATACTCGCACACAAACATACGACATGACATATTGTGTAACATTCAGGCAAGTGTATGAAATTTATACGTGTAGACTGACCACTACGTTGGCACAGCGCCCTCGATTATCGGGAGGGATTTTCTAAGAAATGGCGACTAAGATAATGACAGACGCAAGTACGACACACACACATACACACACGCAAAAATAGTGTGGAGACACTGTACTTCATATCATTTAAACTATACTTTATTTCATGTTGCCAGTTTGAGGCTGTTCAGTGATTTGAGGTTGCATATATTTTCCCGTTGGCCATTTGTCTTGACATACACGTTGAGGAAGACGTGTAGAAATGCATTCCGCTGTCGCTGTTTAGTATGATATAGGTTGCAAAACCAAAGCTAGGTCTCTGGTAGTCCTATTCACACGAAATATATACAGACGGTTTGCAGCCGATTCAGAACGCCACACTCTATATTAAAGTCTGCATTCTTATATAACCGCTGTTATAATTTCCACGAAGTCTGCTCATGGCAGCTTCGGTTGACTGAACTGAGCGCCTGCCATTAACTGTCCAGTGTGAAATGGGTCCTTGTATATGTGCCATGGTGCGTTTCCCTTCGAACCAGTCCTGTCCGGAGTAAGTGCGTTTCTCCATATTCTGATTGGAGATGATTGGCTGATATTGCGTTTTATCAATTCCTATCGCCCGCTTCCCCGCGGCCTCTCGCGAGCGCCCCTTTTCGCTGGATACACTTCGGCATGCCGATTGCGTCACAGTGCGTCAAAAGAGGATGATGAAAGGATAACCATGTACCCAGGTATCAGCATCACTTAGGGCGATCGTTCATCACCAATGGCCGACTGTCTAACGCTCAGCTCACGGGGGAGAAATAGGAGTTTCAAAGCTGCACGGAAAACGTGTGCATCCGTCTCTAAGCACCCATACACCATGTTATCTACCCTCTTTTTTTCTTTCCGTCTAACATCTCTCTCTTTCTATCCCCTATCTACCTACCTACCTATCTATCTATCTATCTATCTATCTATCTATCTATCTATCTATCTATCTTTCTTTCTTTCTTTCTTTCTTTCTTTCTTTCTTTCTTTCTATCTTTTTATTTCTCTCTATGTATACATCTCTAAGTATATACACGCATATACTAATACATACGTTTACATGTAAATAAGTTCATAAATTTATCCGTCAGAATCCGTATAATATGATGAGTTACAAGATAATAACACGATAAGACACAATTCTAAAGGGCAGAAATTGTAGAAATCAATGTTGTGATGAAGACAACGAACGCAATATTCTATCAAACACGGAGATTACTACCCTAGCAGTGCTCCAACATCAAGCTTTTAAAGTGCGCGCGCGCGTGCGCACACACACACCCACGCACACCATACACAAACATGGTGAACTTTATCAGTAACGAGGAGTTTTAGAGTACACAAAGGTGTGGGGGCATGTAACTGTTAGAATAGTGGATAAGACTGTGGACTTTCAATCGGAGGTCCCGAGTTCGAATCCCATCAAGGGCTTACGTCCATAAGGAGGACATTTTTCAACAATCTCTCGAACAAGGAATATAAAAATGTGTACCTGACAACGTTAGGATAGGTAATAATGATGGCAGGGCATAATGATTATAAGAATTATGGAAAATAAACATTGGAAAATGAAGGGAAGAAGATCTGGAAGAGAGAATTGATGATGAGATGATGATGATGATGATGATGATGATAATGATGATGATGATGATGATGATGATGATGATGATGATGATAGTGGTGATGATGATGATGCTTATGATGATGATAGTGGTGATGATAAAAAGGATAAGAAAAAAGACAAAGAATATAAAAAGGAACTAATTACAATGACGAAGAAGATGAGAGACAAGAAAGAGAGGAGGAAGACGCAAAAAAAAAAGAGAAAGAGTAAGAGATGAATTCGCACGGAAGAGCCACGGGACTCTCGCGATTACCGATAAATGGATATTTCTTTATGTTTCGCCCCTCTATATACGGATCAAGCACCTCACTGGCTGCCTACCCATTAGCGGTTCGTTCTCTCCCCACCCCCTCTCCCACTCTATCACACTTATCCTTCTTTCTTTCTCTCTCTCTCTCTCCCTATCTTTCCGTCTCTCTCCCTTCCTATCCATGTCTTCTTCCACCAGTGGTCAATGTTCGACTAATCCGCCGTGAGAGATCGCCTGATTAGTTGGCAGTCGGCTCCACTGCCTGCATCGGAAAAGCGAGCATCTTGGCGGGAAAAATCGCTGGATGTGGACGCCAACGAATACTATATCTCATCTGCTTTGAAAAAGAAATAGTGCTCAAAGAATACCTCCCTTCCAGAAAGACATATTTCGCGACAAGCTTATGAAAAAGCAGTGATGTCAGTGATGTTGATACGAAATTTTCATATTTACTTAATTCCTGCTATCTTTATTGTTATTGTTAAGATTATGATGACGACGATGATGATTATGATCATGATTATAATTCTTGTGATCATTATGTTTTTTATCATTAAAATGACTATTGCCATTATCAGAAGTATTGTTGCCATTATCATTGTTATTTACACACACACACACACACACACACACACACACACACAGATATCTATATCTATATCTATATCTATCTATCATCTATCTATCTATCATATATATATGTATATATATGTATATATATATATATATATATATATATATATATATATATATATATATATATATATATATATATTATATATATATATATATATATATCATGCCATTAGCTATTCAGCTAGCCATCCGTTCGTGGCGTCTCTTCACCTGTACCACGTGGACATTGGCTGTTATTGTTTCATCAAGCTATACCAGGCAATCCGTCAATCAATGGTCCCCTCTCACTGGGTACAGAGGGTATTTATAAGCCCCCCCCCCCCAAAAAAAAAAAAAAAAATCAATTATCTTGACGTCCAGAGAAGCAGCGTCCAAATCTCCGCTCTCATCGACCAAGCTGTGATGGAAATTGAAAATCTCGACCGATGGAGCTGACCATTGGATGTCATCTTTCATTTGTTTGTACGACGAGGGTCATACCCCTTTTCGTATGTATAGTCCCCGTGGACAGATTACCTGGGACGACTACTGATCTCAAAAATCCCACGATAGTCATTTACGGACAAATAATTCGGACCCGCTGAACATTGTGTAAACATTTCCCGAGAGACGGTAGCAAGGAAAAGGTTCCTGCCTGAAATAGAAAATCAATCATGTTCACGGTCCTACAAGGTGTCTCAGCACAGGATAGGAAAATGAAACTTGTCGCATCTCTCATAGCTCGTGTATCTTGATGCTTTCCCTCATCCAGGTTGCAAATCTCCGATGAAAACGCTTCATAAAGTCGAATAGCTTCCTTAAATGTTCAAGCTGCGTCATAATTGGGTGCATGCAGATGTCAGCTGCAGTTGATATACGAGACAGCGTTAAACAAACTGCATAAAGGACTTTAATCAAGGAATGTCTGGACAATTTTACAACAGTTGCCTCGTGTTTGCATGAATTATCTCTGGGCTTAACTTTTATCGAAATCTCCGTCAAAGCCTTTCCCTCTCTATAATTGTTGCCATTAAAGGTATTGATTACCATTGGGAATAGTGATTCGAGATATCACATTGATGCATATGTGAAGGTCAGTTGTGTCACAAAATATCCTACCATATAAAAAATTTTGCAATGAAACCTAAAACATAAGGAGATAACACCATTTTTCTCAATAAACCATAACTAAAGACGGTTTAGTTCAGAAACAAGTTTATCATAACTATTGTTCACATTTTGTATATTTAACAATACTTAACATTGATTAAACGGAATCAAATATTTACATTGGTCGTTTATATCCCTAACTCACATAGAACTATTCTGAAGCACTAAAGCTGGAGTTTTGTTTCATCTGCAAATGGTAAATAATGCTTGTAACAAGTTTATTCCGAATTGTGACTACTTAGAGTCAAGTTGCAAGAAAGAGTCAAATGGACCAAACTTTAACGTCACAACCAATATGGTTCAAAAACGTCTCCTTGTTAATTCAGTTTGAACAAACTATGAATTCTTTGTTTCTTTTTGTTTTTCCGTCCTCGCAATTCTATCTCTTGCCTTCCTCACACAATCATCTTGTGTTGCTAAAATGTTGATTAATATGATGTATAATTCATATTTCTTGAATCTGACTTATCAACATCCCTATCACCATGTATGTGATGGTATATGAAGTAAACGGAATTGTTTTGTCATTACTTTTCAAGCGTCAAAGGTTGCTTCGTTTGTTTATTAGTTAATCTCATTGTTACGTCTAAAGCCGATTACATTAAACATTGGTAACTAGCGGTTAGGTGTACAGGTCTTGGAGTTCAAACAGCTAGGATCAATGGCTGTGTTTGATACTGCTAAGTAACCGCAATAATAAAGCGACACCTGATTGCAACCCTGCACATTGTTTGGCCAATTTCTCTCATGCCTGTCTGTACGTATATTCTCGAAACTCTCATCACTCTTATCTTCTTCTTCTTTTTTTCTTGGCGTGGTGTGTGGATCGCCGGCCAGCCATGATTGTTTTTGCAGTGTCTTCATATAGCCCTGCCCCTGACAGTTGGCCGTGTGTTGACTCTTGGCGATGACAAGAGATTGGCGGAGATTTCCGCGCAAACAGCATAATGAAAAGCGCTGCAGGCTGGGGGAAGGCGAACGTCGTTTGGAGTAGGCGGGAGGGGAGAGGGAACAATCCGAGGGAAGGCCAAGGGTTGGGACTGATGGGAAACGGTTGAGAAAATATTTGAAGATGGAAAGCAGATTGTGGGCGTTTGCTTGAAGGAGATGCTAGGAGATGATGCTGGTTGCTGCACGGTATATAGAGGTCAACGACATCACATTATCATGAAATGCATCACTGTAAGAATTCAACAAAGAAAAAAACAAGAGCTTGTGTTATGCGCTTACCATGTGCTCCTTTGCGTTCAGAAGAAATGTCACTGGGGCAGTCAGACTTTGCGTTAAAAGACCACTATCATTGCATACATAACATTTTTTATCATTGTGAACATGGAAAC
Source organism: Diadema setosum (assembly GCA_033980235.1). NCBI lineage: Eukaryota > Metazoa > Echinodermata > Echinoidea > Diadematoida > Diadematidae > Diadema > Diadema setosum. Next base: position 3,744,122 of record CM067075.1, read on the forward strand.
AGACGGCATTATTTCTATAGGTTTATTCATGTATTATGAATAATACCATATTGGTATTCACAGTTTTGTGCTAGGTTTATATTACGTTCCCTGCCCTGCGGCCACGGCAGTCTCGTTTGCCACGAGACTGTTGTATTTTCTCTTTCTCCCCGTATTCAGGTTTTGGCCTTCTTTCTTTGAAACTTGGTCTTCTATCTTCGTATTGCAGCTGCAGTAATGTTTCGCTCATCCCATTGGGCAGTTGGGTAGTAGGTTTCTCATCAGTAATGTGTCTACCATGGCATTTTTTCTTTACATATTTTAAAAATCTGGCCCGACATCCACGGCAACGTTGTCTCACGTCCATCCCGTTTTGTCACGAGTGGCCTGAAGTATGATGCTGCGGTCGCCGTACGTACTTGCATGTACTGCTCGGGGATATCATTAGAAGAAGGAATGACAACTAAATGAACAAACAACTAAACAAACAATCAAAGCAAACCGACGAATTTAGTTTCTTTCTCCAGACGACTCTTTTTTCAATATATGCAAAAATTAATGATCATAATATTATAAAGACAGTCAAATTCATCGGCATTACTCTGATATTGCAACATGTCCAAGTTCATCGTCGGTACGTGGAGATAGGCAATGTATCGTCATGTGGAATTAAGAAGACGGTCGTCAAGAATTATGAGAACGTGTCAGACTTAATAAAATCAAAACGAAATTCAAGGTCTTTAGTTGGCCGAACACACGGCTATGTTTTAACTAAAAACCTGAACAGCGTTTCAGCATTTGCATCGCGTGTTTATAAGCTACTTTGATATGAGACTGACTCTATAATTTCTCAGGCCACTGTTTGATGAAAGATTGCAGTTGATGAGATAATATACTAGAGAAACAATATGATATTCATAACAAAGTTTGTAGAGTGTATGGAAACCAATATAATAATTGGCAGACAAAGTTTGTTTGTTTGTTTGTTTGTTTTCCTGGTTTGTTTTTCACGTTTGTGTGTACAATCAGCAAATCCCATGTCAAATGCTGCATCGATGCACGGGTCACCTAGCAAACTCACCAGCTGAAGAAAGTACTATGTGCTACTCATTGACAGATTTCAAAGGAAGGTGCTGGCGGTTGTGTTCTGCTGCTGCGTGCCGGAGCGCATTGCATTGCTTGTGTACTTGGTGATTCAGCCACCTTCTCGACCTATGGGGCGCCCTCATGGGTTTATTTTGGGGTTATCATACCGGAGGCGTTGGGTATACCCCGAGGTTAAGGTGTCTTATTACCGTCTTAACATGGCGTTTTGAGTTTACTCTTCAAATTTCGTCTTACGTTACAGCGGGGACAGTTTGGTTTCCTTTCTCAATCTCCTCCTTTCATGCCTACTTACGTTGCGTAGGGTTAAAGATATTGTTGACCCGTAATTGTCGGTTTCCCTGTTAGCTGTGCCTTAATCAAAGCCAAACCCACGGGGTGCATGGCTTAAGGTCCGACCTGGTGTTGGCTTTCTGGGCTTGGTGAAGAAAATAAACGCGTGTCTTCCGATTTAAAGGCTGGTATGGCCGAGTTTTTCCTATTCCTTCCCCCGTGGAAAGTATTGATCGAGTAATGAGGTAAATGAAACCAGCGCTACGCCAACAAACATGTCTGCAGATTGGACGATAATAAACCGCGTGGGCAGGAACGGGACGAAAGGGAACACTGGTGGCGATAAGAGAGAGTGGGAATACGGGAAGCAGGTGGGCAGCGAGGGGGGAGGGGGGAACAACACGTATTTGGTGGAGTCCAGGGAACAGAAGGGATGAGATTTACCTAGAGATAGCAGAAACTGCATCCACGTTGAAAAGGAAGCAGACCAACTTGAATGACAAACGTAAATTTACAGGACTACAACATGGAGCTGTTGTGTGGATCAATGACTATACCTAATTTCCAATATCCACATCATCGTGTCTTTGGTCCATCAAAATATCAAAGGTAAACCTGAGTTTCTGCTGTCAGAGGTATTTTCTATAAGTTAATTCTGAATTGCAATCACATAATGAATTAAAAAAAATAAACAATGATCATCATATTCTTCAGTGTTGATCTAAGTTTAGATTAATTGTCAATCATAACTGGCATTGAGGTCATGGCAGTCCACCAAGGTTCTTTCTTTATCGATAGATTATGCCTCATAATTTCATATTGTACAGGAGCTCAATCTCCAAGTTCGATTAAAAAAACACACCAAAAATGCAACAAGTTTAAACAAGGATTTAATCTTTTCTGGCTTCGTAGTGTCGCACACAGCATACAACACTTGGTTTTATGATGCATAATATCATACATGTTTACCTTCACAGGAAGAGTTGAAAAGTCATGGAAGGATAGTTTAACAACAATATTTTTATTCCACAAGATCGAGGAATCGGGGAGCAGTTTTAGTCGGGAAAAAGGCGAATATGCACGTGACAGGAGATTTGCAGATCGAAGACTTCGAATGTGGTGTGCTGTGAACATAGAAAGCCATTACACTTTCTATACAGACAGGTAAGGCATGCAAGGAATATAACACTGTGCATGGAACTGTCTTTTATATCTGTGCAGATTTTCAGTCTGATACTTAATCATGTGATTTTTTGTGTGGATAATCTGCCATATTAAGAATAGCAAAGAGAACTGATGTTATATAATATGTAAATGTCTGATAGTTGGTGCCATAGTCTGCCACGAGTGGGAAGACAGTGAACTTTGAACGTTTTGTCAAGACTCCTTTTCGTGTCATGAGAAGAGAGCCATCTTTTAAAACTATGCTCTCGAGACCCCAGCCACTTGAAGGCCTCTATTTCGAGAAACAATTTGTGTAAAGTATGTTCATAAAGTCCTCAAGTTAAACAGGACAATCGAGCAAAGCAGGGTAGAACCAAGGATTACCACCCATGTCTTTAAGGATGGGTATTGATTCAAAGATTACTCAAAGAATGCCTCTCTAAAGTGGTGGGCCCTGAATTTGCATGGGGGTATCAGGCCAGTAAAGTTCTAAATTCTCCAAGGGTAAGATGCTACCTATGGCTTGTAAGGTATAGGTATAGTGAAACTTTCTCAAAGTTCAGTCATTTGATGGCAATTGAACATTTGCCTCTCCTTTCCCTAGCTTATAATAAAGGTGGGTTAAGTCATGTTAATGCCATTCAGAGAGGCGTCTCTTTTCAGGGACAGGGTAATTTTGGTGTCTACTTTAACCCCCCAAAAAGGTCTTTGTCTCATAATTTTTATGTTAACATTGGTCTCGCCACTATATATGATAGGGTAAGGACATGTATAGATTCTACTGTCCCGCCTAAACCAGTCAGTCTGTCTCCGAGACGAGACGAGACCCGATGTTATGCAAACGCACTCTAGGCGAGTGGTATTTAGATGGTATTTATGCATGGGAAGTGCACATTACGGGAAAAAATGGCTTCGAGGATAAAACCTCCGCTTCGTTGGGGGAAGTCAACCTCCCTTCCATGTTTCTTTTTTTTTTTAATTTCAATTTGGGATTCAGAAGCAGTTCTATCAACTGCGAAGCAGATGACATTTGCATTTATATATATGCCTTCTCCACTCAACCTCAAAACGACAAAATAAGACGTAAAGAATAAAATTCAATGAAGATCGCTTCCCTGAACAGTTTACCAAATAATCCAATTCTATATCCCAGATAACATGATATCCCACGTGTCTACGTGTAAAAGGTTGTTTTTTTATGACTAGTACTTTCTTGTCATGCTTCTTGCAATTTGAATCAACATTGTTTTGTGCAGACGTGTGTAGAATTCTTAATATCAAACAAACTAGCACCTTGAAATCAGAATGATACCAAAATGAGAGGTATCACGTCTGGGGTTCATGAATCGTTAATGATAGCAGCATTGGTATTCCTCGAATCACAGGGTTGTGCTGATATGAATGATGCATTGAGAGTTTGATTCAAACAAAATACCATCTCCATTTTTTTTTATAGTAAATCAAGACATTGTAGATGTCCTCTTTGTTTGGACGGTACAGGTCATTCAGGTAAAATTTGAAATCTTAATTGCTTCTCATTTTGCCTTGTATTACAGCTTCCGATTCTGTGTCTGTATGCTTGCGAGTAAAAGGGGACTAAAGTGTTCAAAATATTTCCTTGAACCTCATTCCCTCTGCTTTAAAACATGGAGATCCTCGGCTCGCAATGTTCAAGGATCTTTTGACATTAATAATGTCCCAAGGATAGTCTCGAAGATGTGACATGCGTCGGTAATTTGACGTACGCTGTAGTCCCACGCTTGACTGCTGAGGGGTGAGAGGGATCTAGTCTCGCTTCAAGTGACAGGAAACCTACAATTTCCTATTCCACGATTACAAAATCATGTGGCTGGCCCGAGATTCCAAGCGCTGGTTCCATTTCCTTTTGTGGGTGCGGTTAAAAAGACATGACTACAAAAATACTGAGTTACTTTTTGAATGTCATATTGTACCCTAAAGTTTCAGTCAGTGATCCAAACAGCCAGCATCGATTACATCAAAGGAAGACATTGATGATCTTTATAGCGAAAAAAAAGGAAATCCCCAAAATGTAACTATCTGCGTTGCATTGGTATCAATGTATCATATTATTCAGGAATTTAAAGTAGATTAGGCTTTTCCTCTGTAGCGATATAATGATCTTCGCAAAATAGCAAAGTATCGTCTGCCCTACGACATCCTCAGACGAAAAAAAAAAAAATCTGTTTCTAATGTCACAAAGACATACCTTTGTAGTGGTTCTAAATCAGGAATTAGCGGATGGGGAACTTTGAGCATTTTGCAAAATTGTGAGGTTCAGGACCGTAAGTCTTGCATCATTTAAGGTCATGCTGCACTTTTTCAAAATGATTTTCATTTATAAGAAACACCTGAAAGCTGGCTACCAGCAACCATTTTTGACAACCTTCAGTCAAAAACAATAAAAGGAATATTTTCGGACTGTTATTCATAAAGTACCAAGTAAGCCAAATACATTCATGCCAGGAATGGAGAGTAGAGATTTAGACAGACAGACAGATAAAGAGATAGATAGATAGATAGATAGATAGATAGATAGATAGATAGATAGATGGATGGATAGATAGATAGATAGATAGATAGACAGAAAGATATCAAATATATATATATACTAAGATACATACACACATACATATGTTGATAGGTATGATAAAGAGATAGATATATGCGTAGGGATAGATGGATAGATAAAATTATTGACAGATAAATAAAATGTAGATAGATAAAGAGGTAGATAGTCAGTTAGATAGATATGTGGATAGTATTGATAGACATATAAATATAGAGAGAAGAATGTAATAGAAGAAGAGGGAGAGAAGTAGTAAAGGTGAGGGGTTGTTGAGAGGATAATAAATTCAAAAAATATTCTCTCTGTCAGAGTAAGTCGACATTTTGAAGAAATGGTGACTGCATGACCGTCACGGCGCCTTATATGCACCGAGGTGCTAATCTCAAGTAAATAAAAGGCTATCTCGTCTTACCTGTACATGAGACACAATGCCCGTCAGAACGGTGCCGATGTGACGAAATACAGTCACTGAGTGATGCGAATGAGAATCAGTGGTTTAAACCTCTCGTCTGGACTTAAATAAGATCGAAGCTTAGATCTCACTGAGCGAGTTTAATTTCGGCCCACTTCGTGCGTCACTTGTCACTGAGCTGTTTGTTGCAGGAATCACCACTGCCGGATCTTTACCGAGCACGAAACTGTAGGCGGGAAACAGACAAACAAAACTTGCACATAACATTGAAATAAACTCGTGTTAAGTTCAGGGAAACATCAACAAACACAACATACCGAAATAGTCATCGAGACTTCTTGAGATTGATCGAAATTGCCTTACACATAGAATGATACCACTCTTCCTTCCACTAAATATGTTCCATTTTGGGCTTTGCAGACAAATGAGATTTCGCTTTGACTATTTATTACAATAGCATACGACAATTTGTTTCGGTCAAGGCTTATAGGGTATGTCAGCCATCTGTGAGAAAGTACCCTCCCAGCGATGACACTTTTGTAATCATGTCCATTTTCAGGGATATGCGATACGTCAAGGAGTGAGTTCGTAAATTTGATATTTCCCACTCAGTTTTGTGTTGAGCTGAAGATTACGATTAATCCTACATTCAGCCAAGGCATCAAATTATTTTATTTTTCGGTTGTAATTCTTTTTTCAAACTAATTTCTATTTTTCTTTCTTCACTTTGGTCACTCTTATTGTTTGTTCACTTCTTTCTTGGTACATGTATAACAATAGAAGTGCAACAAAGAAACACTTAGTGCATGCGTATGGATACATGAACACGGTGCCTATAATAGTACAATCTGTATCATTCATCATGCACATATGATATGCCTCACTAGGAGAATGTACATAAAAAGGGTTATTGACTACGCATGTATATCTTTCTGTTTTTTTAATGAAAAAACAATTCGTTTTTACGTGAAGCAATGACACGTTCCACCTTTTCCATTTTTATGAATTAATCTGCTTTAAGATCAGTAAGAAGTGGCGCTTTGTTCGGATATTTGCATCTGTCCATATAGATGAGATACCTTCCATGAAAATGCAAATAAAGCATTTATTAAACCTTGACTAGTGTTGGCACCAAAAAAAAAAGTAATAGTGTGAAGATGAATATTTGCACATTGCAGTCATTGAGGCATTTACAAGCTTTTTCCCAAAACAAGTTTAGAATATATAGGATCAGGAGGAAACAAGATAAAGTAAGTCTTGAATAAATTATCATTACTGCAAAAAAGGTTGGGTCTTTAGCCCCAATGAGATAAAGAAATATGTTAAGTGCAAATCTATAATGAATAGAGCATATGTTTGCATCTAGGATGGCTGGAGAATTTTTCTCTGATAGATGTTGTCATCGTATTGATGCAAATCAAACTAGTTTCTAACATTAATCAGCCAGTTTCTACACTATTTTCATCTTCGAGAGTAACAGAACAATTTCAATGCTGCTGCAACGAATGACAAAGATTATCTCAGTCCAAAGCATGTCAAGTTCGATTCCAAATCTCTTCTTGAAGCTGCATCAAAGTGACCAGAATTACCATTCTGCTTTGCCATTGATGCTCATTCCAAGCTAGTAGTAAGCCCAGCAACCCAGATCTCGTCACGTGACACGACATGATACTTCGCAGTGCGGTATCCGCTATTGTGATGACTCATGAGCAAGCATTTGAAAATCTCTCACAACCTCGCTTTGGAACGACTAAGTGCTTCATAGCGGTTGTGTGCGCGTGGAACCGCATGCTATTAGCGAGCGATTTTTTGTCAAAGCTTGTGACGCCTGGCTCTCAGCCTTTCCTTGTGTCGCTTTAATGATGCCTTGCATTAACCAGCAGTATATCATCATGCAGCTGCTTTTATCGTTTCTCCATGGCATTGACCCACATACATGGCACAAAAACGATCTGTTTCAAAGCAATTCCCACGAATGAGGCACATTTGAAATGTAGATTTACCTTCTCTCGTATTTCGCGCCACTAGGGAAATGGCCCTTGAGAGTTAGACAGGGAAAAGAAGGATGGGGGGTATAGGAAGAGTGTGTATGTGTGTGTGTGTGTGTGTGTGTGTGAATGTGTAGTTGGAGAAATTAAGGGAAAAGAATATTTGTGGGTGTTCGCATTTTGTGTATTTCTTTTTGCTGTTTGTTGTAGCTGTTTGCGCGTTACCGTGTTTTTGTGAATGTATGAGTGTATATCGTGTGCATTGCTTGTATAGCGTGTTGTGTGTGTGTGTATGTGTAGTGTGCGTGTGTAAGTTGTGCCTGGTGTTAATGCGCTGTGTGTTTGTGTTGCGTGTTGCGTGTACAATGTGAGTTTATAATGGGGTGTTCGTGTGTGTGCCTGCGCGCAGCTCAAGGATTCATAGTGGGGCAGATATGTGAAAAAGATGCTCACATCCGGCGGAAAGTATGAAATTTTGCATATAGGGGTATTTTGAGGCGTTGATTTCAAAAATTGCCGGATCCAAGAGATCTGACCATGGGGTCGGCCGCCATTTTGAATTCCAATATGGCCGCCGTCAAAGATCCCTATCTTCAGTTCTGAATGACATTAGCCATTGGAATTTGATATATAAAAGCATGGTGATATGATGACTTCAATAACAGACTTATTTGATATGTCTGACAAGCTGCACGACAGCCAATTTGAATTTTTGTACATATTTGCCATGTTGGAGTGTTGAAAATCTCTATCTCGGGTTTGTAAATTAGGCTACCTGATTGAGCGCGCGTTTGTAACTAATAGAGTGCGCGCTGATGTATTTACATTGTGACGTCAGTGAAAGGTGCATTATGCTTCCTTTTTGCTGCACTTTTTTAAAAGCCCGTGAATGTTAGTCGTGATGTTTGTCTTCGTAGCCACATTGGAATTCAAAATAGCACGCATTGCGTTTGTCAGAAACATCACATCAGTTAATATTTTAACTCAGTATGTTAAAATACTTGTTTACATCTAATTTCAGGGTCACTCACCACTTAGAAATCGAGATAGGAATTTTGAATATTTCGTCGAGGCGGCCATATTGGAATTCAAAATGGCGGCCATTCGATGTTTGTCAGACACTCCGAATCAATCTGTCATCAAATTCAATGTGTCAAAACGCTCATGTGTACAAAATTTTGGTGCCACAGGTCATTCAGAACTGAAGATAGGGATCTTTGAATTTGTTTTGTGATGGCGGCCATATTGGAATTCAAAATGGCGGCCAACCCCGTGGTCAGATCTCTTGGATCCGGCAATATTTGAAATCAGCGCCCCTAAATACCCCAATTACGCAAAATTTCATACTTTCCGCCGGATGTGAGCATTTCGACCAGTTTTTGTTACATACTGCCCTACTATCAAAGGAGTCAATAGTAATGAGATGTGTCGTACGCATGGCATCGGAAAGACATGGGATTTGGTTTCACATTGGTGGGAAACAACCGTCTTATGCAGCTTCAACATGCACACCAATATACCCACATGCACACACATAGAGAATAAGGAAGTCGAAGAAGAAGGAAGAGGAGAAGAAGAAGAAGAAGAGGAGGAGGAGGAGGAGGTGGAGGAAGAAACAGTCTATACGTCATAATCGGTGTGAAGCAATCCACATCATCCTCTGACGATTTCCCGCCTCTCGCCTCAGCGATCTGGCGGGACGTTTTATACAATCCAGGGGCTCTGTAAACACTGGCTTACTGGGCCGTAGTCTGGGGGAATTGAGTATCGGACGGGAGGGGATGGGGGAGAGGGGAGACGGGGAGGGGGTAGGAGGAGGGAGGAATCGGATACAATCAGGAAGGGCGACGCGTCAACAGAAGTGGCAGACCGGAAGAGGATACCATGCGCCCCCAGACGGCTCGCTCACGGGCGAGAGAATTACGGCTTCGGCTCGCCGAATCTGATCGAATTTCGAAGAGAAAAACGAGGCGGGATGGAATATTTCTTCCCAAAACTTGTGGAAAATCGGTAAAATTTCCATGGATAACAGGAAAGGAAATCTTTAGAGATTAACAGGTTTCCCTGCGATGGTACATAGTTTATTACTTGTCAAGACGTTCTATGATCCTTTGCCCTCCCAAATGAAAATTATTCTTCAGAAGTTTTGTTTATCTCTTATATCGAAGTCTAATTCCTTTTACTTCGACATGCAAAACTGTCTGAGATACGTCCCCCCTGTGTCTACTAACGCAAGTGTGTCACCAATACATTCAGTTGAAGTAACGCACGTGCAAACTTTTTGAAAAGCCGCGTTTGTTTTGTTTTGTTTTGTTTTTTGCGGCTCTGACAGTGTGCGTTTCGACGGAAGAGATTGACAGCTTCAAATTAGAGACAACGACTTCATGCTTACAGATCGATTATTCTACATCTTATCAGAGAAGGAAAGGTAGTATACGGAAACAAGTAACATTACGACAATGACAATTACAATGGTCAGTTGTACATCAGCAGAAAGTAAACGGTGGTTAATATTCGCAAGCTTATCTCTTATTCAATGCATGTGATGTGATAGTGTAACTTTCAAGGCATCTACAAGGAAATTATGGCAACACCGATGTCCTTAATCCTTGGACTTCCCGCAAGCAGACGATCGGATCACACAGAGCATGTTTTTGAAAAAAGAAAACGCAGTAAACACTTCCATAAGTCGTAAAATATGCATTGGGAACAGCGATCAATCAAGGGGTAAGTCTCTTGAGGCACTTACGCCATCCCATTTCATGTTAGATTAGTGTCCCATTATACGTGGTGTATTTGCAGAAAATGCATGTACCGACTGATGGCTGAAATTCTGCAGTTTTTGTAATTAAAGAAGAGTGAAACCGACCAACCATTATACAAACAAACGATCAAAGCTGAGAAAGAGAAAGAGGAGATTGGTAAATAGAGGTAGAGGGAGAGAGAGAGAGAGAGAGGGGGGGGGGGAGAGAACTGTACATCTTTAACATTAATTTGTGTTCCTGTTTTGAGGAGAACATTAAATCTGTTCTATGATGATAAAAATCGCTGGTGGGGGGACAAAACCTCGTCTCTCAAAGATGCCATATGTTCGGGAGAGGAAATTAAGCAGTTATATGGGATCACATTTCCTTTGACACGCCATGGTGGCTTAATTTTTGGGGCAAGATATCCAGGATTTGAATAGGATATCACCTGAATAGTGATTATCTGACATTGAAAGGTATTGTTTATCATTGGGAGCGGTGATTTAAAAAATTTCGAGTTATTACATTAGATGCATGTGTGTAGGCCAGATGTACCACAAAACATCCTACCATATACAAATTTCGCAATAAATACGAAAATATAACGAGATGTTACCATTTTTCTCCATAAACCATGACTGTAAACGGTTTAGTCTAGAAACAATTTTATTATAATTGTTGTTTATGTTTTGTATATTTAACAATACTTAACATTGATTATATTGCTTCAAATTTTTACATTGATATTTTGGTACATTTTAGAACTATCTTGAAGCACTAAACCTGGGTTTTTATTTCATGTGCAAATGGTTAATAATGTTTTGAATTCAAAAAAGTGTTTTTTCATCAAATTTAAGATACAAGCCTTTGTCACACACACACACACACACACACACAAACGCACACGCAAACTAAGATAGCCCAGAAACATATCTTTCTATATATCATAATCATTATTTCTATATGACTTTCTTCTTCCTTTCTTCCCGTCGCTATTATTTTCTGTTTTCTCTCTCTCAAATCTACTTCCCTCTCGTTCTCTCTCTCCCTCTCTGTTCCCATGATGCATGTTTGCAATGGTCGATAGAAACGATAATCTCACCGACTTTATTTTCGCTACAACCAAAAAGACATCAGATTCTAGTCACGAATCATTCCACTCTCCTCACCTTTCGTACTGCGGGACGAATTGTAAATTCGTGTACGAGTCTACACGATGAAAGATGCAATTACATCGCCGTAGAGCCACTTACAAATCCGCAGTCATGGCTCGGAGGTGTGTGTTACATTGTTGTACCATCTTAGCTCATTTTGTCTCTCTCTCTCTGCCTGTCTGTCTGTCTGTCTGTCTGTCTCTGTTTCTCTCTCTCTCTCTGTCTCGCTATCTCCTTCACACACACACACACACACACACACACACACACACACACACACACACATGCAAACTAAGATAGCCCAGAAACATATCTTTCTTGTCCGCCTCAACACCTCAGCAATCCAAGGTAATGCCCCGAGACCAACATCTGTCGCCGTGCGATTTGATGCATGCACGTTGCCATGGTAATGCAACGCTGCTCTCTATTCCGAGATGATACTTTTATCCTGGGGGATCTCAACATGGCAGGCAATGTCGTGTTTGTCATGAGATTTTTTGATATCCTAACCCCTCCGGATATCATTCGATATCAGGAGAGATGAAGGCAACCTTTGAAAACCTGGATTAATGTGAGGTACGCTTGTAAGTTCGAGGTTTGTATTTTTCGATAATAGTAATAGCTACCCTAAGGATAATTGTCTCAAAATAATGAAAATTGACACGTCAAAGTTTTTACATGCAATACAGTTGCATTTTCAAAATAAACCATCATAGTTATATTCTGCTAAACGTGATCACAGAGTACAAGAAGTAACTGTGAGATATCATATGGCAAAGACAACTGGATATGTGCAAACTTGTGTCACGTTTGGAAACTATTCCAATACTTGCATTTTTAACCAAAAACAGACGTTTTGTTGTTGTTGGTGTTTTTTTCCCGACATGAAACTTTCGCGAATCGCCACTGCCGTTCAATGAATTGTGTGTAAACAAACATTTTTCACGTGTATTTCACTTTCGCGAAATTCGCGAAAACTATATGCATGAGAATGTTCCTGGCTCTGCAGATGAACCAAACATTTTTGTTTTGTTTTCTTTATTGCTATTAAAGGTCTAATAAAGAGGGTTCTATGAAACTCGACGTTAAAACACTTCAATCGACTTTCGTCTTTCTTGTTTTGCCGTAGCGTGTACAGCAGGCTCTCGATGAAAGATTTTGTAGGTATTAGAAAACCACAACAATTTTCCCTAATTATGGATTTTGCGATGACCTACATATTTTTGAAAGAAATAGTACGTTTCCTTTGAGACAACTGCTGCATGTTTGACAAGAGTCAGCATGAGAAATGGCACCCACCTTCACGCGTGAAAAAAAGGACAAAATATGAAATGAATTCATTAACCTAATTAAAGTAACACGATTCTAAAAGTATCTCCACGAGCACCTGTAGTTCGGAGTCGTCTCTATCACAAAAGCAGAGCGAAAATAATTCCGAAAGAATTTGATATTAATCAAGGACACAGAATGAATGTTTGATATCTGAAATAGAAAAATAATAATGTTTTCTGGGGATGAGTTTCTGTTTTGTGTGATCAGTGGTGTGTAGAAACGCTTGTCACCGAAGTGCATTTGGTACAATTCATTAAATTACTAGTTTAGAAAGAGAAGGGGATGGAGGGCTGCTCAAGCATATGATAGAATATCTCTTTGTTTCTGTGTAGTTATCCATTTTATTTTTATCATTCAGCAATAGCTCACTCTTTCACTGAGATGGTATAAAGTGATTTTACAATCTCAATCGCTATACACAACTACTTATTATAATGTCCATCTCAATTGTTCTGCATGGGAAGTACCTTTCCTTCGAATTTGACAACTTCGGTGAGGAAATTTTGTTTGTTCATCTTATTGAAAACAATTGAAGTGAAAATAAGTGTAATTCTTGAAACAAAGAGCAAACATTTATATTCATATTCCCTGAGAGATTACCCCTCCCCCCCCAAAAAAAAAATAAAAAAGAAAACCCGATCAATCAGGTCAATGCTAATCCTTTTCCACCCCCAAACCACCATTCACACCCACGACCCCTCCCACCGGTGTGAATTCAGTAACAAGAAAAAACATGGTTGGCGAAACGCAATGATCATTCTTCTTTGAGGCATAACATGCAACACCACGACACTTCGTAGGGTGCTTCATAAAAACCTCGCGAATCCATCGCTTCTTCTTGGTGTGGAGTCGTGGTCCGACTGGGGCAAAATGCCAAGGCTAATGGCCGGGTCTTAAGATGTTTTAATTCGCACGGCTTCGCACATCATAATCAATGTCAAGTCGGAGGAACATCACCGGCCATTTGGAAATGGTCTTTGGTATCGCCCCGCTGGGCAGATGACGTGTGGATGGGGGCAGAGCAAAACACTAAAACAAAACAGAACAACAAAATAAAACAAAAAAAAGGAAGGCCAGTAGACAGAGGGAAAAAGAGGGTGGGGCAAAAAGAAATGAGAAGGAGAGATGAAGGGGATATAGAGAGATAGGGAGATGGGAGGAGAGAGAGTGGAAGGGAGAAGACAAAATGAGAGATGAGAGAGAGAGAGGGGATATAGAGGAGCTGAGATAAAATAGATAGGAGAGAAATGGTAAGATGAGAGAGAGAGAGAAGATACGGAAAGAAGATGAGAAAAAGTTAACTTTATTGAAGGAAATAGGAGGAACAAAAATCTAAACAGGTTAGATATATATTGTTAGGAAGAAGAATTGCTATAGGAAAACAGAAAAGAGGGTAAAAAGTAACCCCACAGATTATTAAGAGAAGAGAAGGAATACTGGACAAGAATAGTGCATATTGATGGAAGAGGTCAATATTAAGGTTAGGTTGCAATAGACAATTGGAAATATCAGACAAAATCCCAGGTATGTACTGTTAAGATGATAAACCCAACTGTGGATCACAAGTTACGTGTGAATAAAATCTATATGCGGAAAAGACAATATCTATATATTATGCATGATAGTATCCAAATATAATATAGTCATGGACATACCAATAAGTATATGAATAATTATATTCAGTACTTTCACAAAAGCCAACAATTCAGCATACATGGACAGACATAGGTATACGAACGTATTATGTACTTTCACAAAAGGTAACAGCAGCTTTTGTTCAAATAAACATGTTGACTAATAACAACCTTAGTCTGTCCAAGTGGGTGGTGACCACCAAAGCCTAAAACAAATTCTGTCAGCTCAATTTCTTGGCAACCTCGTCTCTACCGAAGAGAAAAAGGGTATAGGATGTGATGTCATGACCCTAGAATATAGAAAGCAGGTCAAAGAGGACATCTGAGTCAGACACTCTACTGAAATCGGGTTTCTCGCGTCGAACATGTCGAATGCATCGCATTTTCTAGCTCTGCTATATTTACATGGACATGATAGAATGGAGTTAGTAGTCGGAGTGACACTTCGCGGCTCGGTGTATACGTCACAAGTTGTTTTCTCTTGCCGCCATTCGTTCTGCGAGTGTCATGCACTTTATCATACCAGACTAAAGGAACACTTTAAAGAGTAGATCAGCAGTACTTTTATTGATGAAAAACAGATACCGTCCAGTTTCTAAAAGTAGAAACTAAGCCCCTGATGATTTATGTGAAATGTGACATACCATTTATCTATAATCGACAGTTAATTATACATGACTTATGAAACGTCTTGACTATCTATAAGGTTCATTAGATGGTTCTAATAAGGCTTCGCAAACTGACGTTAATTGTGATCACACTACTCATGTAAATACTGGGGAAATATTTTTTTTTTCAAATGCTGAACTGCAGTGGAAACGAGCAGCAACCTCCGCTAGCAATATATATCCAGAATACTGGAAATAAATGAAAAAAAAAATGCTTTCTGAAATTTGCTTTTAAAAGCAATAAATAGATAGATAGATAAATAAATAAAAACAAATAAATAAACAAATAAGTAGATTAATTAATTAATAAAAATTAGGAAAAAAACGCACACAGAAAGAGAATAGATTCTCTTGCGTGTGCCTTCTTATACGGGAATTATTCTAAATGAAAAGACGATTTTACGCACAAGTGTATTGTTGAATGTAGGCTTGTTCAAACTTCTCTAATCGAACATGTTGTTGTGTGTATGTGTCATATATAATGATACACACATATTATATTGTTTAAAAATACACGTACGAATTTAAACAGACGTTTTGAATTAACTGCTTAACATTTAGGCCTATACATTGGTTTTTGGTTTGTTTGTTTTTTTGGATATGCCTCGCGTACTTACGTAATAGCACGGAACACAGTAGAACACCGCAATTCAAAGACCACAGTTCTTAAGGTGACCTCGAAAGACCCAGTTATAAAAACAACACTGACATTCGAATGGTCGTAAGACTACATCAGCACGAGTGCAGCCACATTACTAGATCATCAGTATATGAGTATTCAATATTAGGCTACATACTCAACTGTAATCTTCCGAGGGTAGCACTTGCTACGTAAGTCATTCCTTCTCTATATAGTACAGAATCAATATATCTGATTCCAGAGTAAAAAGCAATATAGAGGCACTTTTGAAAAACAAGTCCGGGTTTATATCTGAATTAGATGTAAATGTAGTATATCCGTTTAAAGAATGCTATTTGTTTATTACAAGTATTTCGTACTCCATTGTAATCTTCTAATGGTATGCCCATGTTTCGTGAGTATGGACACAAATCATTCATTCGCTATAGTACAGAATTAACTTCCTTGATTTCACAGGAGGGGTAATATGAGACATGGTTGAAGATTTATATCTACAGTAGATGTAGATGTAGTGTATCCGTTTAAGGAATACTACTTGTTTATTAAAGTATTCCATATTTCGAACTCCACTGTAATCTTCAGATTAAGGCATGTTATACATGTTAAGTGGGGACAAGAGTCATTCCTTTACTAGTATAATAAAGATATTGTTGAAGGAAATGTTCGAGTTTATATCTACAGTAGATGTAAACATAGTGGGTCACTTTAAAGACTGATACTTCATTGGATTTCATTGAATATCTTAATCCAATATCATTTGACGAAACAAACAAAAAAGAGAACAACTTTATACGAATTTCCAAGCTCACTTCCACTAAATATTTTAGGATTTTTCAGGATTATTTCAAGATCACGCGCCGCACTTAAGCTACAAGAAAGTACTTATACGATTAGAGCATGACAATATTCACTCTTAAAGAAAACATCTTCACGTGGCGATGATAGTAAGCTAACCAAATACAAAAAACCGAAATGACATAGACGCTAATTAAATGAAATTTTCTGATAAGATAATTGTTGAAAGTTCAGAATAAAGCACTTTAATTAATGAAACTTATGGGAGTATGAGTTTGAGTTGATCATGAAAACGAAGAATATGCAAGTATCGGGATTACAGTGGAACTCATGTTGTTTGTTTGTTAGTTTGGTTTATTTTTGCATTTTCTTTCTCCAAATACAATTGCAAATGAAAACAGAATGATACAGATAACATACAAATCAATACAAAAAAAAATATCATTTGCGTAACAACATTTGTCTGAAGTGACATATGAATCAAAATAACATATTAAGGCATACTGTATCTATTAACAAAGGAGAAATAAATACAGGGGACCGTCATCATAAGCAGAGCTTGACGTGCCGGATGAGGCCCTATCTGAATATGTGATACCAATATAATACAACACCAATTATATATGTACTCATAAAACTCTTAATCTTAATACACGAAACACATTTTGGTAGAGAAAAAAAAGAAAAGAAAAGAAAAGAAAAATACAATTACTACAATAAAACTGTAACAGAAAAACAAAGAGCATCAACAAATTAGTTACACTTGGTAATGATAGACTGTGAATGTCTTGATAATTACATTACTGAAAAAAGAATAACTATGCATATGGAGATAGAAGGAAATAAGCACTGTGATAAATGATTTCTTACTATTAAATCCATCATCACCCTTTACTGCTTGCAATAACTTGCAGTGATGAGTTTCCGCGGATTTCCTGACGATCTTCTTGACTGAATCAATGTTTGTTGACTCGATTCCCTGCACTCTTTACACAGACATTCATCATACATTGCATCCAGTCATCATCCTCGCTGCGATTAAAAGAAAATTTAGAAGACAGATGCAAAGCCTTTAAAACGCAATCACAGTGATTTATTGCGCGGCACGGGAGCGTGAAATGTCAGCGGAAAAGGGCAGGCTTTACGAAGCCGTGCGTACTCCGTGAATTTGTTGACTCGGATTATGGACTATAACAAGAATGAATTTTTCTTCTTTTTTTTTGTACAGAAGCTGAAACCTTTGTTTCTTTTTGTTCCATAATCAGATGCAAATATGCACTTTACCATTTTGCTTTCGCTTGTTAATTTGTAGACCACAAGGTGAACAAAAATTCAAACATTCGAACAGTTAGTGTTTTCCCAGTGATGATGATGACTGCATTCTTGATTTTTTAAAGGCTTTCCATTTAACAGTTAGTATTGGATGAAATGTGGAACAAAGACGTTAATAGTGATTTGTGTATTGCAAATCGCCATGAGAAGAATGGACTTCAACCTCTTCATTAATCTCTCTCTCTCTCTCTCTCTCTCTCTTTCATTCTCAATCCTTTCTTCTCCCTGTTCCTCTCTCAATCTAATATTTAATTGACTCGTTATGTGATTTTTTTATTAAAGAGGAACGGAGGCAAATCAAATGGGATCAAAGAGAATCTTGTACAGACGAAAATTTGATTCCATTCCAAAATTCATAAAACACTCCCAGCAACCAGCTGATATCGGTTGTGTTCACCCATATTATTTGTTAAAGTCAGGAACGAAATAGAATTATTGATATAAAGGAGAAATAATGTCCACGTTATTCTCCGGTAATTCTAAAAGGCGCCCTCACTGGAGATTACCATTAGGTCCAAGTAGCCTTTTCATTAGTCGAGTCAACGACAATTTGTAATGAAGTCTTTTGCCAATGAAACAAAGCTGAAGACATCAACAAAACCTTCACAGGAGTACTCAATTTATAGCAACGACTTATTGTCTGTATGTCCTGAAGCTGCCTTCATACAGGAGTTATACAAACAGCAAATTACGCTATTTTTCAATAAGAACAAAAACAAGGAAGAAAATGTTGGT
The DNA here is from genome assembly GCA_033980235.1 of Diadema setosum. Taxonomy (NCBI): domain Eukaryota; kingdom Metazoa; phylum Echinodermata; class Echinoidea; order Diadematoida; family Diadematidae; genus Diadema; species Diadema setosum. The sequence continues at coordinate 3,762,666 of CM067075.1, forward strand.
AGTCCGTCATTTTGGTAATGCTAAACACGATCATTTAGTTCTTAACATTATATCGTTATTGGATGAAATTCCGCTCAAGCGATCAACCAGTTGTTGTCATTTCTTGCCAACAACAGTTTGTCTGAAATCATCTCCCCCTTGTGAACATTATTATCAAATGTATTGCAACAATTTATCCTACTTCCTGCTACCTCCACTCATAATTATTGTCACTGTCCTTGAACCGTCACATATACCGATAACATTGTTTTGACCTTGAGCGTATGTTAAGGGGGAATAAATGTTCTCCCCGTTATCACTTGGAGCAGAAATTCCCTTTAGTGGCGATGGTTTACCGATGTTTTTGTGTTTGTTTTTGGGGTCCATGAATTGATGTATGTAGCCACACATTACAATGTCATTTCCAAGAATCGGTGTGCAAATAAAATCATGATTACATGATATGTGCATGTTATGTTGAAAACATGCACTCTCTCTAAACAACATAATCAATCTTTTCAGTCAACTAATCAAGCAATACATCGGACATATCATTTCGAGTCGAGACAAAAATAACGCAAGGCAACATTTTTCCACCTAGAATATGATGCTTTTCTGTATTTCTTATCTTTTATTTTCCTTTTTTTTTGCATATTGACGACTCTATCTTACATTTACAAGAGCCATAGAACACTTAGAATGTTAGGGTTTCCATCGAATTCGTCGTGCATAAGATTAGTGAGCAATTGAATTTACAGTTTCACACGGTTTCACTGTAGAGCAATAGTAGTCTCAATTACATTATTATGCAAATTATGAGGTTGATGATGTCATCAACTCACAACACTCAATTCACTCAAGACAGGGGAACCAGTGCTGCTCACAGCACGGCGTGCCGTGGTGGGAATTTTACAACACTCACAGTGCTCCTACACATTACTGCTTTTTGTTCCTCCTCAAATTGAGTCCGTCTAGACGAAAATGAAATTACTGACGAATTTGATCGTAATAACTCTGAAGGCAGCTACACAAGAAGACACCCACACGCTAGCTCGCCACAGTATGTGCGGTGGCAGTGTCAGTGCCAGTGCCAGTTCACCAGTGGTGCTTTCACACGATTATGATATTCGCGACAATTTTCCCGCCAAATTTCGAGTGTGTCACGAAATGGTCAGACGACCGCGTTGTGTGCATTCTTCATGCACCCCTTCATCTAGGCGCCACTTGGTAGAAACGTGTCAACATTCCACACGCGGCTGTATGTTATTCCACATAAGCAACATGGGTTCGAGAGGCGAAAGATGCCCCCGGGATTCGATGGTAAATATCGCAGCTTCCTTTCAAGACGTCAGATGGCAGGATTTAGGTAAATATACATCAATCAATAATAGCCTCAAGTGTACTGTCATGTTATTGAAGAATCCTACGAAAACTTTGCACAATGAAAACCCAACACAGCCAAATCTATGGCTACATTGTATGTACATGAAAATAGAAAGACACATATAATTGTAGATTGGCTGATAGATAGACAGATTAATGACAAACACAGAAACAAATATTTATGCACAAAAGACGTTAAGACGAAAATGATCTTAATTGGCATCATGGACAAATCTAAGCCTTCAAAGAGTTGGAATTTACAAGGATTGATGTAAAGATGGTTTTTCTTGTAGAAGAAATAAGAGGACAAAATGAAGGAGAGAGAGAGAAATCTTGGCACAGAGACTGTATTAGAAAGAGAGAGTAGAAGAGAAAGTGATGGATTAAGAGATGACAAAGGAGAAGATGGAGTGGATGATAGCTCTGATGAATGAGAGAGAGATGGACCAAGATAGAAAGAGAAAGAGAGGAAGAAAGAAAGAAAAGAAGAGGGGAAGAGATAGAGCGAATGGGGTAAGGGAAGAGCTGGATATACCGTCTCGTGGGAGGCCAAGCTCCGTAGAGCTCGCTATGTGATCTGGGTCTTTCGAACGATGATCTATAAGCGTTGTCCCTGGAAACATGGCGGTAGGAATATATCACGTCTTCCCAGAGGAACAATACCTTCTGGGTCAAAGAATCGAAGTGCTTCGGGGAACTATCGCTCCAAGATAGCTCTTCCTCCGCCCCCAAACCGTATTAAAACTGACTCCGGTACACGCTTGAGCTCCGCGCTTCTCTAAACAGTATACCCACTGGGAGTAATAGCCGAGGGTGAGAAAAGGGAAAATGGTGTCTATACGTCTAGCTTACTGAGATTTAAGGAAAATCTACAAGTACGATTATACAATTACAAGTCTTTATTTCTTCGAATATGAGCCTTATTCTCTTCTTCTTCTTCTTCTTCTTGGTTGCCTCCCTGCTTTGAATCGTGCACTGAGATTCCTGTGTTTTATATCAAGTGTAACATTTTACGTTCAAAACTAATGTAATGTAGAATATAATACAATGCAACATAATATATTATGTAATGTTGGATTAACACACATGCGTGATGTATAATACCACTAGCGATTCCTCCCCTTAATGTTTGAATGTTCGCCTCTGTGTGTGTTTGTGTGTGTGTGTGGTTGTGTGTGTGTATGTGAGCGTTGGTAATATGTGTATCTATTTGCCGTAAATCTCAGAAAGGTTAATCTTTGGAATCAGTCGGCCGAGTCTGCCGGCTTGATTAAGCTAACTGAGGCCAGAGCATTCGCGCATCAGGGGGCACAGATACCAGAACATCATGGAATAATCTCTGCGTGGGGTGGTATTCACCGCTTGACTTAGCCCCCTGCTTCAATGACATGCAACATTGGCGGCGTTCCGATGCAGTCCTTAATGGAAGCCAGAGTCCCAGACAACTTAATTGGAGAACCCTGCGCAAAGCAGGTGCGTGGCTTGTTATTCCTAATACCACATCTTAATCTGTTACCCATTGACACGGACAAAGCAAGCTATGAAATGCCTAAGCTAGAAAGTGCGACTTTTTGGTTCGTTTGGATTTGTATCTCTTTTATGATTTTGTTTGTTATCCTACTAGTTTATTTCTGAAAGTGATCATAGTTGATTATATTGTACCATACAGAAACAATAAAATGAAATGAAATTAAATGAAATAATAATAGCTGGTTTTTATATAGCGCATTTCACACTTGTTAAAAATCTCAATGCGCTTTACAGACTATTATATACCCTGGTCACTGGATACATTATTTCTAACCAGCACTAACAGTGCTCACTCTCCACTCCCTGGGGAGCATTCCAGCCAGTCGCTGCCATTAACTAAGCACATGAAATGCTTAAGTAATAAGGAAATAATATTTTGTTCGTTTTGATTTATATTTACTTTATTGTTTGCTTCTTTAAAAAAAAATGGCTAAGAAGCACTGTCTTGATCAACCACTCCAATATTCATGCATCTGAGAGGTACGGACACCAACAAGCACACCTTGATGGAATATGTCTATCATCAGAATGCCAATGAACGGGAGAAACCTCCTTTACTTCCTGACACCGTTCATGAGGCGGAATCTTCATTCATGCAGGTTCCTTATCCAGAGCTCCTGGAGACGCAAAGGGTAATCACGTGGATTCTTATAGGACGGATATCCTGCAAGACCAACGTGGTCGCAGAGACATTTATGTTTTTTTATGTCCATGTCTTTTTATACGGAACTCAGTGAAGCATTAGATCAAAACCAAGAAAAAAAAATCACATCAAAAGTATAAAAAGATAGGTACGAAGACACATCACTGGCTATAATCGATTTTTTTTATTTTGAACATTTTTGGTGAAAACATTATCATCTGTCAGAAGAGATATCGAGGAAACTATTTTTTTTCAATACACAATATGCTGAAAGAATAAAACGCTCCTTTATGTCTTCAACGTTTACAATACATAAAGTAAAAATATGAAATGCAACATAATTCACAAGTATTACATACTATCAAATAGGATGACATAGGTCATCATAACAAAACGGTAACAAATCAGATTAAAAAAAAAAAGAAGTGAAGTGAAAAGTGAAAGAAAGAGGTGTCCCATACAAGTCTCAAAGGCTAACACTAATGGGATCACCTGACCACAAGAATGACAAAATAAAAATGCAACGCTTGTTGGGTAAATTATACAGTTGGTGGATCAAGTGTGAAGCAAAGTGAAACTAATGTTTGGCGAGGAGAAATATTTTCAATTGTGTGTGTGTTTTTTTTTTTTTTTTTTTTTTTTACGTTGCCGTTAAATTGGGGATTTCGAATACTGGACGGTAGTGGATTCCAAATGACCGGGCCAAGGTGGCGAATTGATTTTGAATGGATGTTTGTTTCCATTTTCCAGTTTGAGTTTAATGTGTTTGTTCGTCATATCTATTGTTTGGCTCGTTAGGTACCAGTCGTCTTAACATCCTTTACGTGATTCTTTACTGAATTTCGCTAAGCCATGATCCATGACAACTTTCTCTCAAATCTGCCCATATAATGATAACATATCGGCCACGAAGGGTTTGTCTTGCTTTAGGAAAGTCCTATACTCTCACCCCTCCATTATTGTGCACAGCTCTGTTCTTCGCCTTTTCCTTTAAAGGGATGGTATAGTTTTTGGTTGGGATGGGGCTTCACGATTCCAACTTTTGTGTGTGATAATTAGAAACTTCTTAGGAAATATAAAAGAGCATACAATAATATTCTAGGAGGAACTCAAAGTTTATCTGATGAAAATCGGCTTCAAAATGGCTGGGATGTTCAAAAACAAAGAGGTCCTAACAGAAGTTGGGACCCACCTTTTTATTGGGACAGTTTCAATACTGATTTTCATCACATAATCTTAGAATTCTTTTTAGAATTGTATGCTTTTTAGTATTTCATATGAAAATGGTTTCTTATTATCTCGCAAAAAGTTAAAGTCTGAATCTCCGTCTCAACCAAAACTATACCATCCCTTTAACATGTGTAAGTGGTCACATGGTATAATGTGCTTTTACTTCCCAGGGCACTATAACTATATGTTACTAAGTCTTAACCCTCCCCCATCCTGTAATCCCATGAAAGCACAAAGAGAGCAAACTCATATTACAGTACTTCCGCTCCGCTGTTTAGTGAGTTGATTCTTGCCAATTCACAGTCAAGGTCACTGCTGGAACAAATTTCGCTCAAACCTCTGATCAGGGCATACCCTTAAAACTCGTTGACTGCATGCCATTACGGAGAGGGGAGGGGTAGCAGCGAAATGCGATGGATATGAAAAAAAAAAAGGTTGTAAATAGAGCTGGTGAGAGAGGGGAGCGTTTTGGTATAATCGCTGATTGAAAGGGGGTTGGTAAACGATTCTTGACAAAAGACTCTCATAGGCGCCGGAATTAGGATGATTTGCGAACGGCTTGCCCCGCCGCTAATGGCTTTGCCTCACCGGTAGGGAAGCCAGTGATTTGGGGTCCATCAATCTCGGATCAGGGTGGCTTGTGATTGCAGCCACCGTTTGGATTAATGAGTCTCTCATGTTGTCGTTTGCACACACACAATTTCAATTGCTGATCGAAGAATCCGCTGAACAGAGTCGAATGGAGAAACAAAGTATTGAACAATTCAGAAGCGAGCCAGAACTCCGCTCCATGTTCACTATGATTGGAAATATGAAGAATTTTTTTCCTGTTTTAATCATTGAAGGCATTCCTCGTTACAGGTGTTTTGAATAAACTAGGAAGATTGCAGCATATGTTTGGGGCAATTGCTCCAGATATGTCAAATTCTAGGATGCCAATTCTCTTCAAAATCACCAGCAAAAAGTGTGATTTTGAGGTGGACAAGTTCACATCTAAGCAAGATCGCATCGACGAATCACGCCGACGAATGTCTTTAGGACACATTCTTTCTTATAGAAATATTACACCAACTGTTCAATTTTTTTTTGGTGAGCGCTTGTATAAATAGAACCATGTTTAAAACATGGGAAATGATGGGAATGGGTTGGAAGAAATTGAGATTTACACGATGACAGCCGTACTTGTTTATGTAACTCGACATGCTCTAACCCTAAAAGCACAACGATGTTGTTTGACACCTGACTCTCATTCTGTGTTTCTGTTCCTTTCAGAGGATTTGGACAACATTCTTATCCCAAAGTCCCCTCCATTAATCATGCATGCGCACATCCTCCCCGCATGTGAGTCCGTTTACACACAATCCCTACAAACGGTGATGAAATGCATAGGTAGAGAAGGGGCGGGACGATAGGGGCCTAACTGTATCCACTAACGCTGCCCAAGGTCTCATGTCAAAGTCACTTTCAACGAGCCAACGTTTTCCTGCACTCCGTATCTCAACTTTTTTTTTTCGCATCACTCTGTATGCGATCTTGCTCCAGCAATAGATATCTATCATTGCATTGTGGGGAAGGGGGTGGGAGGGGGGGGGGGGGTAATACCATTCAAACTTTCCGCTCCTTGCTGACTGAGTATAAATGCATCTTCACTGCCTATTGCTTATTGATAACAGTCTCCTCCACTTGTACCTTAAAATATATAAATGTCTCTGGTTTTGTCATTTTTATTGAATATTTGTGTATTTCTGTGTATTTCTGTGTATTTTTTGTGTAAGTGGACAAATAGAATTAAATTGAAACTGAAACTGCCAACGTCAGGCAATACATATCCATGTTTGCCATTTCTTCACTAAAGGACGTAGTAGTACTAAAAACGATACTCTTCATAACACTCCTGGATGAACTTCATCGCCATCACGTGCTTGGCTACAGTAAAATTTCTTCCAAAAGTTTGACAAGAAACATCCTCCGTTTACAAAGTATAATTACTTCTGAAAGTTAGCTGTGAGCATTGGTGAGCACATGATTCTTCTGACGGGTGTTAAATACTATAAGACGCTTCCACCAAATATTAAGCATGACGTGTGAGAATGCAATGTCGTTCTTGGCATTTCCATAGCAATTTGGAAAAGAGAGACTTTTTTAAGCACATGTAAGTGATGATCAGAATTAGAATCGATGCAGACACAACATGCGACTCGCTAATGATATCCGATTGGCCAATGCAGCTTGTGAGCAAAACACCTTTTCTCTGTCAGCCTGTCCTTAGCCGTTCTTCTGTAGCTGAAAGCCATTAGCTGTCTTGAGCATCAAAGTACCAGGTGTCTTGTTGAGCTAAATGTCAAAGAGTAACATTCTCCCGTGAATAGATGGCGCCGGAAGACTTTCCAAGTTTGGCAACGTGTATGGCATGTAGACGTTAATGAGGCGTACAGAGATCCGTGTATAAAATACATTAAGCATGACTACTGTAGTATACATTACCTGCTGTTTGTTCCTTTGTCTTCTTGGTTTGTGACATGACTACCTCGTCTTTACTGACCCACTAGTTACCTTACAACTGTTTGTTGGCATACACACGTTAACTAGCGTGTACGCTGCTTCATCCCTGATTTCCCGAAGCATATCATTCGAGATACCCAAGTCCTCAAAATGAAAACCTCGAGGGATTTTCGCCGCACTTCTGCGGAGGTGACGCTGCTGATGCGGAATTTCACTCTCAAGCCCATTTGCGTGTCTGCCTAATCCTCGACTCTTGTTCCTGTCTAAATCACTTGTTAAGTGGATCAAGCACTTAGCATTTCTTCACTTCTTACTGAAATCTTCCCCCGTACGAAATCCCATTAAGAGTCTGTGCGTTCCCCTTCGTTGGAGAGACGGGAATTTGGCTAGGGAAGGCACGTTGCGGCTGAAATCGTTTATTTGTTGGCCTAGGAATGAAGAATCATCTCCTTCAGAAGGCAGGCTTGAACAAAGTAGGCCAGCACTTTGAAGATAATAAGCATAGTCCTCAAGTTTCCCTTGGCGGGAATTCGAGATGCGGAAATCGTGTGCAAAACGAAAATACTGATGGCGTGACCTTTCGCATTTTCTCCCCCTCTATCGCGCTGGACTGCTTGGACGATTGTGTCTTGTATTGCAACCCGTATATTGCATTCTCCCCCATGCATTTGAGGAAGCGCGGGGAGGGCCTGAAATAAACTTCGTGTATCTTTTCAACATATTATCAAGGGCAGAATAATTGTTATGAAAATATTGTCACTTTCATTGAAATCCCCTTGGAGACTGAATCCTTTGTTAAGATGGGGTCTCGACTGATAAAGGATAGCTAGGAGTGGAAGTCTAAATTCAAATGACCACGTGAACACTATTGACGAATTTCATGCGTTATAAGTACCCACCCACGCACCTATTGACTATTGAAGTAGTAGAGCTGCGAGCGGCGTTTCGATATTTGCATGAATTACTGAGCATGTCGTTATGATCAATGATAATGTTCGTGACGGGGAGATAGTAACCATTCACCGCGCTTTAATGTGCCACGAGTGATTTCGGGTCATGTTAGAGCCATGCCGCAAGAACACCGTGTGACGACGTTCAAACGCAAAGAGCGGGAATGAATCGAGCATGTCAAGCCACGCCATGTCAGCAGACAAGCTCAGGAGCCATGTTTAAGCTGGGGACTTCCTGACTCGAGGTAGTCACAAAGCATCCCTTATGGCCAGACGTCCAAGGCACCTGCATTTACGACCTTGATGACTGTGTTGTCGCTGTCGTTTCTCTGATTCACTTTGCCGTTGCTCTTTTTTGTGTGTTTGATCCCTCTTCTTTTCATTCACTGATAAGGCGCCATCTCCTTTTGTACGAAGAACACGTGAATACCCCAATCCATTTTGGGCCCTTTCTTTCTTTTGTGTCACCCCGTTTGTTAGCAAACACCTATAATATATTCAGTTGCTAGTTTGCGACAGAAAGCAAAGTGCGAAATGCTTCGTATTTATTCCTTAGAAAGCATGAATTCTTTGTTCTTCAAAACTCCTGCCAAGCAAAGTTGAATTTCTCTGTCAGACTGTCTCTAGACTCTAGCATTCTGGCATCACGTGGTGCGCGTACCTTGTAACAGTTTTGCTTTGAACTGTGCTTTAAATAACTTATGACCAACGGCGTTTGGCAATGAGCCAAGGGTTATCGCTCAATTGAAGTATTCACGTTTAAAAACAGACTTATCATAGTGACTCCTAAAAGCACTAGTCAGATGGATAAAGGAACATTTAAAAGAGCGCCAAATTTTCGACTACACTATGTACCAGTTGTAGCGATATAATGCTTTCACTGTAGCACGCCTTCCCAAAATAGATAGATAGGGAGAGAGAAAGAATGGGAGGAAGGGGGAGGGGTGGAGGGAGAGATAGAGAGAGGGAGAGAGAGAGGAGAGGGAGGTGAGTAGCTGGAGCCTCAGAAGCCTGCGAAAATAATCTGTCTAGCTTCGCTAAATTTCCCTTTGCCTGAAGGGGACTCTTTTGCCGAGCCGCTCTTCACAAGTAACAAGTCGCAAACCTGCTCCACCATAACACTCTCCAACGATCACTCGATCATATTAAAAGGCGTTTCATTCCTTGGCTTACCTATAACATTTTTTTTCTCCACTTTTCTGACTCTACTCACTAGGTCGACATAATGGTCGCTTCTTTTTTTCCTCTCTTTCTTTAAATTTCTTTCGGCTGGTATTACTTTCGGAGAACTCGACGTTAACATATCAGTAATCGCATTTAGAGTCTCCGATTAGCAGTGCCAACGCTCGGGTCTCCGCAAAAAGCGGGAATACGAGACCGACTCCCTTTCTGGCAGATCACTCGCACTTTTCCAGTCCACATTTCGCCGCTGGCGCTGAGTGGATACAGGATGTAAACTCGCATGTTCTCTGACGTTTCTTCTGAAGAGTCAGGGAGGGGGAAAACAGAATAAAATTAGGCGCCCTCTGAAATGCTCACGACTAGCGAAGCATTTTATCCCCCCCCCCCCTTCTCTCTCTCTCAAGGGAGATGCTGTTGAGCGGGGGTCAATACACCCCTAAAGAGATTGAAAGGAATTGTCACACTTTGGGGTCTCAGGAATACGCACAGGTCCCCGAAAGTGTTGGTCGACAACACAAATCTCATGCAGTCTTATGTGTCACAGAATGTAACAATAGTCATCTCCCCCCCCCCTCTCTCTCTCTCTCTCTCCCTGCTGCTGTTGTATGGGGATCGATTTGTGTCTCTGTTGGACAGTGAAGTCGTATAATTAGTAGAAGCTTACATTCAAATCTAAATCCAACCTAAATCTTAATCTTAATCTATATCTAAGTCTTATCCACAAAGGTTGATTTTAACGGATTTGTTCTATTTTCGTTTCTAATCCCATTCGCTATGGGAGGATATTATTGAAATTAAGGTATGTACTCATTGTTTGTGCTAGCAGTCTTGTGTATTCAGTTTTTACTCACATGATGATTTTTTTTTTTTTTGCAAATTGTTTCACCATTTTGTTTTATCTGATTAATCATGATAAGTTGTGGGGATGTTCGATTATTATGTTCTGAGAAGCGCAATACCAAATAAACATTAATTATGTGTTATATTTTTGGTTTGATGTTGGGATTTTTCACAAGTGTGTTTTATGTTATGTGACATTGTATTTGTGATGAAGGTCCCGTTATTTTTGATTACGTTTCTGTTTAATGTTTGTTAATGTATCTATGTGTAAGATTAAAGAAAAGGGAATTTCTAAATGGACAATAAAGATGAAATTGAAATTAAAATTGAAATTGATATTAAGTCGGTAATAAAGATCTTAATAAGAACACTATGATGGAAGTGAAATTAATATCCAAATAAAAACAAAAAATGATAAAGTAAATATCAAGAATATGGTCATATTAGCTTTAAATAACTTCTCTGAGTGTCAGTGTTCTCCAAATAGGAAAATTGCTATACAGTATTTTGTGCATTTAACAGCTGGATGACGAAGTGACTTACTCATGGCTAACGCGCGAGAAATATGGACCCGAATTGAAAATCCCCCATTTTGAGATACGTCCACTATTTCAAACTCTAAGGACACCACACCCCTCAGAGGTCATAGGTCATAGGTCACGGAATACAGGTCACAATGACTTTGACTTATTTGTTGGCTGTTTTTCCTTCGAACACCAGGGTCGAACGATTCTGCTGTTGGCGATATCATGCATCAGAATTTCAGATTTATGATGTGTGAGAATTTTATCATTATTATTACTATTCATTTCCACGATCCTACGGAAAGGATTTGTGAAAAGTGTTAGGGGTACCAACGAATAGACTTTGCCATAAATCACGTTGTCAGTAATAACACCCATGGGTGCTATGGTAGCTAATCGTGCATGCCGCGAGCGAAAAAAAATCGTTCCCACCTGACTATACATCGTTGATGCATGTCACGTGACTTGGGGTACTAAAGCCGTACGTCGAGGACATGGCATGCTTATGTGAGTTGGTTACGGAACGGAACAAAATGCAGAAAAGATCTGTAATGATTGTAGGAAACTACAATCATGGTCCTTCCTTCTCATGTGAAGAAAAAAATGACAGAAATTGGCAATAATGTCAAGAATCAGTGTTAGTGTCAGATGGAGGGGTGGGGAGGAATACAGATGGTATGAATTCGGGAGGGAGTGGAGCGGTTATGCGTTGCTACATGCTAACAGATTTAATCGCTTTTCCTTCAGTTGCACCAACAAAGTAAGCGTGGGAGTAAAGCCTCAGGTACTGTCGGAATAACTAGATCTACAAATGATTATGCCTACTAGAATTCTTCTTCTTCTTCACATAATAGTAATCATCAAGATGGACCTACCCTGAAAACATAATATTTTTATAACTTTTAGAGTAGGGTTCCTATATTGCTCATAATCGGGCATAAACAAACAAACAAACAAATAAACAAACAAACAAACAAACAAACAAACGAAAAATCTGGAAACGCCTGCAAAGAAAAGACCAAAAGACAAAAAAAAAAAAGAACCTCCTTGACGGAATTAATTGGGACGATAAAAGCTTATGGAGCAACGTTTGTTCACTTTTACAGTGCCACTGGCTATTAATCAAAGGCTTGCAACGAATTAGACTCATAGTTATAACATACTGTCATTGCTTTGTCCTCTTCCACTACACAAGACACCTTGTTTCTCTATATACCGTACATGAAGATGACAATGAAAAAAATGATTTTAGGAAACTTATACCAGAAGGGAGGCTGATCAGTATATAGATCAGCTGAAGGCAATGTATTCCAACGTGCATTGGGTTCAACCCTTCATCCACACCTGTTCAAGGCAGATAAACGAGCAATCCGTTTATTTTAATGCAAGTTGTTGCGCCTATGGAAATTGGCGGGGTGTAAGCGGACATCTTTCCTTGCGAGCAGCAAGCACTAAGCGCTGCTTCCTTCAAATCCCTGTTAAAATATCCAAAAATTGTGCCGTGAGCACCTAAAAAATCCTCACTTTATTTATCTGCCAATACATACCATGCATACTGCAATCATAGTCATAGTGTTATATGCCTCCTGATGTTCTGTTTGTACGTGTATGTGTGGGTGTGTCTGTGGTTGCATGTGTGTGTGTTTGTGTGTGTCTGTTTGTCTGTCTGTCTGTCTGTCTGTGTGTTCGCATACTAGTATATGGACATATGTATTTGAGTGTGCGGCCGTAAGGGCAGGGACTTTTTTCCCCATTCATTCTCTCTCCTTATGTTTCTATCTATCTCTCTCTCTCTCTCTCTCTCTCTCTCTCTCTCTTCCTATGTCTATCTTAATATCTATGTATACAGAGCAGTCCTCCAAATCTTGATTCTTTCCTCGTGCATTCTAGAAGAGGAGCACGAATTCGCGACTGCATGTCATTCTGGACCACTTTGAAATCTTTTAACATTCTCCCGCAGACGATGGGAGGGTGATGATTCATTGTGGCAGGGTGAAGAGGGTGAGGAAAATGCAAATCATCGACACTTAAAGGTCTGGGATGTCAGAAAACTATAACTCATTCGTTCCCATGGATGCTCTCGCTCTCGTCCGGATCAATGTGGTGGAGGAATACAAAATAAACCAGGCATCCTTAATAGAATAACATTAACCCTTAGACTGCCGTTTCTCTGCGGAGACTGGTCTGCAAACGAGAAGTGGTGTCTTAGATAGCGGATGATGAGTTAAAGACTAACGCAGTGCGCATTTGCAATGATGTGTCCCCATGGCAACGCCATCCGTTGTAAGTCCTTGCTCGGCGTTACATGAACATTAGGCATGTTAAGTAGTGAATAGGAGCAATAGGGGCGTTTCCAGATCTGTAATGTAGGGCTTTTTCGATGTGCTCCTTTTAAGGGTAATCCTTAGAGACTCCCGATTTGTGTCTAATGATTGCAAGTGATAATATCCGACACTCAAACGTCAAATATTTATTCATGATGCGCATGTCTCTTTTATATTTTGATAGTTTACTCAATGAGTCAAAAGAACGCCTTTGCCATGCGGATGGGATAGTGAGCAGACTCACTTTGTATCCGATCCGTTATTGATTTACACACACACACACACACACACACACACACACACACACACACACGCACTGACACAATGGCATTCACATGTGTGTGTGTATATATGTCTGTGTGCTATGTATCTTTGTGTAAACTTTAAATAGAACGATATGAAAAAACGAGCTTATTCTAAAGGCAATGAGGAAATGGGCTTACAGTTCAGCTACCAATCATATTTTAACGCTTCCTATACAAGAGCGAAGTGTACCAAGGCCGATTGAGTTACGGCTATGAAAGCCATGTATAGCTAGGTTCCGTGGGTTGAAATCAACGACATATCACCTGAAGCGCTGGCCACCCGCCGCTATACAATTTTTGTAATATGCATGAAAATAGCATGGTTTGACTCATTATCGTGCTGCGAATTAGAGACGTGCGTGTGAGCATTTCATAATCATTTTATCGCAATTTCAGGCCATACGCTCACAGTTTGTGTTTAAAAATCAACATTGCCTCAGAAGGAGAAAAAAAAAAAGAATGCCGAAACGCGGTACTGCCGCTACAAACTGAACTGGAAACATATAGATAAATTTGATAACATATGATAAATTTGGTGTACAATTTATGAAATTTACATGCAGATGGATAAACAGAGAGTCGATTGACTAAGTGTATGTACGCCGTTAGCTCTTTAAGCAATATTGAGTATTGAGGCTCACTCAAATGCTGATTCAGGGGTAAATATATTCACATGGGGGTCAGTAGAATGCAATAGTTTCTTCTCCTGAATCTAGAGTGACTCCTACATGATCAAAAACAACATCAGCACACACACACACACAAGCAACAACAATAACAACAGCAACAATATTTTTTTTTTTTATGACACTCAGGTCACTTTGCTGATGATGGTAGTGACAATGGAATTCATAACCCTTGATTACAGCCACCTGTATTGTTCATTGTTCATCACTGGCGCCTACAGGACTGTGATTAAACAATCAAATCAAAATTGATCATTCAGATGCAGTCCTATTGACTCCATCACCCAACAATCTTGGTTTGAATGTCTCATCTGGCCGTCTTTACTACTGAGCTGATTATGAGGTATTCTTTTAGAGTCTTGTTGAGGTGGAGACAGACATGAAAAAGGCAAACCATGCAGCTTCCATCAGAAGCGACTTCAAAGCAGCCGCAGGTTTAAAGAAGAAAAGAGAGAGTGATTTAAAAAACAAGTATGAGGTGATATGACGACGGTCATTCGTCAGAAATATAGTCAATGGGAGAGGGTTTCCTAGGGGGCGAAGGCGCCCCGCTCCCTTATTTCTGTACTTTATTCCTTTTGCTTTTCGATTGTTTTTCGATGTCCCATTCCCTACTTGAAGTGCAATCTCACTCATTTCAGATAACATTTCTTATAAAATTGAATGAAGGTTATCCCATAAAGAGAGAAAGACAGAAAGAGATAGAGATAGATAGATAGATAGATAGATAGATAGATAGATAGATAGACAGAGAAAACATAACAAGAGTCTATATGCAAATTGATGGAACTTAATGACTTCTGTAGAAAGTATGTGCAATAAAGAAAGGAGAGATATCTCTATATGAACTATGTACATTATAAACAAAATCGAGTTTACCAGAAATGAGATGCGTATTATAGTGCATTTCAAACAAAGTTCTTACACCATTGCGATGATGAAAGGTGGCACAGATGTTGGTAATTACAGACTGCGCGGCGTTTCCAACGTGACTGATTACCTTGCACTCGTCCCCGGGCTATAATATGTATCAGGAAAATAAAGTGGATCAAGGCGAAGGCAGGTTTCTCACACTGACCAAGGTGATGGCCTGCCGCGGATAAAAATGAGGAGCGCACGACGCGTTGCACGCCGTGTTCTGGGCGAGTCATCAGGTAAATTGCCATCCCGAACTCCTCAGCAATGAGGAGGGGAAACCCAAGGCATGATGGCTGTCAGAGCTCCAAAGTGTTTTCTGAGCCTCGGAGTTGAGTCTCGTTCAGGTGTTACACTTCCACGAGGAAATGACAGCTTTAGCCCTGACACCTGATGGAAAGCATCTTTATCTCTTTCGTCAATCAGACTTTCAAGAGAAGGGTGAATTTAGCCAGAATCCACACGCACTATTCCATGGTTTCTTGAACACATTGCATTTTTTTTTACACTGCCATATCCTCTCATCTAAAAACTTGACGTCGTTTGTTTTAAATCCGAGCGAAGGTCACTTTTTGCTATAATGTTTGGCACGATGGCTGTCAACATCACTCAAACTTATCGTGTGCATCACATTTTCGCCCGCAGCCGTTCACAGTACGTGGGGAGGTCGTTCTTGTGAGCAAAGAGAAAAAGCGAGAAATGCATGCACCCAAACTGTACCTATGCTATCTGTTAAGAGCTTGTTTTCTATTTGTAATACAGACACGTGTATTTATGTATATATATATATATATATATATATATATAGAGAGAGAGAGAGAGAGAGAGAGAGAGAGAGAGAGAGAGAGATAGATATATAAGATATATATATTTATTTATAATCGAGAGAGAGAGATTCATTTATTTTCATTTTTCTTTTTTCCAACAAAACATAACACAAAATAAACCAGGATTTATATCTTAAACATATACATTCGACTTTGCAAAGGATAAATGATACAGATAAACATAAGAATGCATGCTGGCAAAAATGTATACATCTATATATAAAGAAGTCTAAATAGCCAAAATCGCGATAAAGTGTTAACTATCAGTGCTCTGGAATGACACAAGTGCTTGTCACACGAACTTCTACAAGGCTCCACTACCTAGCACGTGCCTATGTTAATAACTCGCTCGTTTTCCCGTCGCGCGCACTCTCACTCCGACGAATATATCAGCGGGCCATAAAAGGCATTGTTATTGCCATTGCTTTTGTCAATATTTATAAATGTGTTATACATGTAATTGAAAATAATCACGACAGTAGAGAACTGTGATGGGAAAGCGCCGAGTGCTATCAACTCATTGAGCGTATATCACCCCACGGGGACGGTAGATCGTGAATTGTGGCTATAACCAGTACATGACACGTGCAGCCAATCTCGTCTACTGAGAAATATTACCTCGTCACATAAGGCTCGCAGTTCTGATTGTATAAAAGGAACCGAATCACCAGGTCTGCCAGAAGCTATGAATAATGTCGAACACAGCATAATATTTCCTTCGAATACAAGGCAGGAATTCAGGTTATTGGGTCACGTCATTGCATATTACATGTTGACTGGATTTGTACTGGAGAATTGCGATATATATCTATATTATATCCATATAGCTATCTATATTCCTATAGTACATATTCATTATAAAGAGTTTTATCGAAAAACGGATTAAGCGGCATTTTAAACATTTTAAAGTAAGTCATCATCAAATAGAGCAAAACAGAACCTTTTCAGTGATACCTCACTTGCTACATAACAAAAAATATTCTTGAAGTTCTGATAAAAGACATCTTATATTTTCTTATTATTTTCTATATCTTTTTAGCAGATTAATCGCAACTATCTCAAATTTATGAGAATGGAGTTCACTGGTTTTGCAATAAAAATGTGTAGATACGGTATCACTTGGTCAGTCCACTAACCGCATAGTATATTTGTCTGTGTAGTGAAATATCTATACGAAGAGAAGGATAAAGATAAATATATAGATAGAAAGATAGATAGATAGATGGATAGATAGAAAGATAGATAGATAGATAGATAGATGGATGGATAGATAGATAGATAGATAGATAGATAGATAGACAGGAAGATGATACTATATATAATGATGGTTGAGTGTTGTGTCATGGATGTTTGTCTTGTTTTTTTGGACAGATGGATGTCCTGAGAGATGTCTCACCTTGTCTTAGGGATGCTGTGCAAGAATACAACTTCTGGCCCTTGTTTCTTTATGCCCAAAATTGAATCCTTATTTGTTGTTGCTGAGAACATAGCAGCATATACCCTCCCACCTCAGAGGTTATTACTTTATTACAGGTTCGCAATTACTACGAATGCAGTAGTGTAAAAAAAAAAGAAAGAAAAGAAAACGCTGCGAAAAATAGACAAATTCCATAACTTTTTTTTATGCCGTGACGTATTTCAATCAGTTATGTCGTTTATGAATGTTTGTTTGTTTGTTTTTTTCTCAGGTCGACGCAAGGCGGCACTTCCACGCTTCGGGACCTAGAACGGGACACAGCGTGACCTCGGGGAAGTTCGACAGCCGACAACTACTGAGTAGAGGAGATTCCCGGCATTGGAGATTCCCGCCAAGGAACCAGTTCGGAAACACACCTGATGTTTTAAGTCGATCAATGCAACATTCCTATCCACAGAACTACGAATCAATGATACTTTTGGATATGTCGAGCCCGAGTGGAATAGAAATCCATCCTTTTAACGCCAGGCCGTCCACCACTCTCATGAAATTTATATTCTCCTTAAAGTTGCAGGGCCCCATCAATTATTATCACCACTGTCATGGCTCAAGCGATACGACAGAAGCGGCGGCAGTTGTTTTTGTTTTTTGCTCCTTAATAAGTCCTAGTGCTCATCAATATTTTGCTGATCACCTTCGCACGTGCGGTGGTAAATGCAAAAACCAGGAGGGCAGCGCAAGTGGTACTTATTGAAATAAACATGACCCAATCCCTGTCAACACCCGACGTGGCAACTCAGCGTTGAAAGCTAGGGGGTGAAGATCGTCTCTCTTCTTCTTCTTCTTCTGGATTGGGAGTTGAGATGCGGTGTCTGGGTACAATGATCGGCGATAGACGTGTGGTGGCTTATATCACTTTCTGCAGCCCCAGGGGAGTGTGGTTCGAACAAAGCTCCACTGCAGCTGAAGGCTTGTACGTTCACACTATCTCATCTGGACGCATGTTTTTCATCGATCTCTTTACTCACCATTACAGGAGTACAGTCAAAATTTCGCAACGATAACTTTAAAGTGTGCAAGGGATCTGTATCCATTGATCGAGAACAAGACAGACAGACAGACAGATAGAGAGAAAGAGAGAAGAGAGCACAGAAAAAGAGAGAAACGCGTGTGTGTCAGTTTGTCTTCATACATCTTTGTGGGTGAAGTAGAAACTAAATCCGATCCTTATCGCTTTCCTCTCCGTTTGTTACAGACAATTTGTTTTGATGTCTGTGTGTGATTTCAGTCAGCCCGAATGCATCACAACCAGCGACAAAGATGTTGATACTGAAACCACGGCTGACTTCTTGGGAGTTCTCGATGACGATTTAATGACGGGTGTAATTACAGCTAAATGAGCGCGGAGGCGGTTCAAGATGGTTAAATCAAGGAAGGTGAGAAGAGGGCGTTGACGCTGTCAAAGGCAAAGGCAGCATCCTCCCTCTCCACAGGTTGCCATTGGCAACCACACAGTGGTACTACGGCACCGCTACCAGGTCGATGCTCACCTCATCTCGTACCTGTCCTAGAAATAATATCTAATGACCGTTTAATGAGACGTCGGCCAAGCTGAGTACCGGCGAAAGGTGGTCATTAGGGATCGCGGCTGTCAAACAAAGTTTGATTCCACAGAGGAGTCAGGGATTGATGACCGGAGAGGTGTGAACAGGCCGGTCAAGCGCAGGGATGCAATTAACGTCAAAAGTTTCCAAAGAAAGTGATTAGCGCAGGGAAACCTGTTCACTAACTTAACGTGTAACGAAGCAAAACTCTATATCCTGCTTTTACCCTTTTAGAGTTAAGAGTTATGCTTTATTTCGTTTATTACTCTCGATTTTATCACGGTGTATAGTTGACGATTGAGGAAACTGATCAGTAAAATGGAACAACATTGTTGTAGCGGTAAAAGTAAAAAAAAAAAATGGGGAAATAGGAGGAGGGGAAAGAGTTATAGAGAGAAGATGAAAAAGTCTAGAGACTGTGACCTGATAATCTCAAGTGTGGCATACATTTTTTTTTTTTAGAGTGGAAGACTTGACGTAAGACCAACCCTTTAAAATATGGGTGTGGTTGTGGGATGACAAGGTACCATTAAAACGAGCTGTCCAAGGGGCATCGTCAGGTCGAGAAACGTGTGGACGGTTTCCCGATGATGTCCATCTGTGATGACCAAGTTGATAGCTCGTCGAAAGGGACGAGTTCCCAAATGATTTTGAGGTTAAGATCCTCTTAGCAACGTGCCAAGGTCACAGAGGGAGCTGGGGACTTCCTTAAAGCTAGGATGATGGAGAAAGTGGCCGAAGAAGACACAAAATTCCCCCGTGAGACGATGCTGTATATTAGTTTCCATCAATTACCGTCAAGATGGCATTAAAATGCACCAGAAAACAAGTGACTAGAAAATGTAAAAGCTGATATTTGTACACGAAATGATAGTGAAATGATTGCATAAGGGAGAAGAAATCGTGACTCAAAGAAAAAAAAAACTCGCACAAAACTCGCACATACGCTTTAAGGAGGATGTAAGACAACGTAAGAAGAAGAGATATCATTGAGAAGACGACTACAAAAGATGCTCTTTATTGACTGCATAAAAAATGGAACATTACCTTGCTTATAACTCATTTGACACAGTCAGATTTCATACAGATTCAATAAAGTGATTTGATGTAGTGTCAGCAACTGTAAGGAACCACAACTGCCACGTGATTGTGCGAAGGTTAAAGGACAAGTTCACCTTCATAGACATGTGGGTCAAGTTGAGTGAATGCAGCAATATTAGTAGAACACATCATTGAGAGTTTGAGGAAAATCGGACAATCCATTCAAAGTTACGAATTTTTGAAGTTTCTGCTCACTCAAGGCTGGATGAGAAGACTAGCTTGCGATGTCACATGAGTACAACGATATAAAGAAAGAATAGGGTAAATTCAACATATTTTCACTTTTCTCGCATAACAAAAGAACACTTGACTTCTCTCATTTCAGAAGGCAGGGGAAATAAAATTATTACCCATAACATATGTCAGTAACAAGTCGAAGGAATGTGCGCTTTATTCAAAAAGTAAAGTTTTGTGAAATTCTCTTTTTATTTTCTTTATATTATGGTTGTACTCTCTAAATAATATCGAGTGAAAATATTCACTCTTGGAGGAATGAATACAAAAAAGAGTGAAATTGGAGTGAATTTCGAGTGAAAATGCTCATTTTCACTCATTTTGGAGTGACCTCAGGGATCACTCGAAGATTTTGGAGTGATCCCTGACGTCACTCTAAAACGAGTGAAAATGAACATTTTCATTCGAAATTCACTCCAATTTCACTCTAAATTCACTCTTTTTTTGTATTCACTCCTTCAAGAGTGAATATTATCACTCGACTTTTTTTTTAAGAGAGTACGCATATGACATCATGCACTGTAGTAGTCTTCTCATCCAGCAGTGACTGCGCAGATACGTTAAAAATTCATAACTTTTGAACGGATTGTCCGATTTTTCCCAAACTTTCACTGATGTGTTCTATTAATATTACTGCATTCACTCATTCCACATGAATATGAAGGTGGACTTGTCCTTTAAGACCTGCTGTTTAAGAAAAACACATTTTTTTTCCCCTTTAGTTTGCGCGAATCATGTGGAAGAAATTATGACAGTAAGTCTCCCTAGAGAGAAGGATAGGGCGATTCCAAACGGATTCAAGACAAATCCGATCTTCAATCATTTCTATTTGCATTCAAATTAGGAGCACGTCTTCGAGCAAAGAGCACGTCTTCGAGCCAAGAAGAAAAAGTAAATATTATATAGTCACGTGACGAAAGGGCATAAGGGCAGCGTGTTAGATTAAAAACAAAATGGCGTGCAGATGAAAATAACTCTCATGTTATTTGGCCCATCTTGCCGAGATTGTCGCCAATCGTCTTCTGTGCCCTTTTGAAAAGAGCCCCCCCCCCCCCCTCTCTCTCTCTCTCTCTCTCTCTTTCTGGTCTTCCCTTTCGTATCAATAAATTTGGTGGCACCATTCTGCGTCAAGAAAAAAAGAAGAAGCGATGTTTCGTTTAATTATAAGAGATAGCCCCATACAAATACCGAACAAAGCCTGTAACTGAAGACTTGATAAAGAAGAGAGAATTCAGGGGAATTATATACGTAGAAAACGCGGCAAAATAGTGGGAATACAGGGGTGGACGATGTGGGCAAAGAGGGCGTGATATTTCTGTTCTTGTTATTTAATGTGTTTGTATGGGAGGCAATATGTTTGAGGCGTGTGTGCGCGTGTGCGCGCGTAAGTGAGTGAGCCAGAGTGAACCGGTGTTTCTTTGATTGATGGCTGTAAATAATCGAATGACACTTTCGCTTGCGTGATGCTGAAAGTGACGTTAGTTACGATACATAATTGTAACGAAAGGCTTCCGACATGTATTTCCGCTTTACAGATGTTTACACGTTTCCTCTCCACCCCCATCTAAGTTGTCGCATACATTGATCACTCATTAGTGCAAACGCCAGGAGCTCAGCCCCGCTGAGACCGGTAATAATCCGGTACGTGAGAAGATACCTGAAAAGGAAGCGGACATACAGAGTTTCAAATTCTGCTATTACCAGCCTATCGAATGTCTCGCAACTTTTTTTCCCCCTCAAGTACAAAGCTAATCATCTTTTTCAGGCGCTTGATTATCTTAGACGGCTGGAGATATATCGCCCCTTTGGGTATACCCTCAGTTTTCCAGGGAACACAATTGGCATTTATCGTTTTGTTTGTCACGGATTCCCTCCACATTTTCGTGTCTTGTGAAAGAAACATGACTCCGTCGTATTCACTTATTCGCGTACGAGATTCCGGAGAAATTATTCGATTTGTAAACCTAATCAGAAACTGGACTTTTTACGACTTTTCTGCGATTCATCTGATTGTAATACATCATGGAATATACTTGCTAGCCTGAAAATGAGTTTCCTCGACATAAGTTTTAAAGTCAAAACGTATTTCTCATACGCCTACAGAAACTGTTAAATTTTACAATAAAACGGAAAGATAATTATGCATAAGAAATGTGTGAAATGACGACGTGATTACACAATTTCAGTTGAGCAACAGCAAAAATACGAAGTATTACCCCAAAAGGTGCACCGGGCAAGTGCCGGGAGTATTTAGTCTCAGGTCATACCCAATTGCGGTTGCTACGTGATGTTGTATATTCAATTAGGGTCTACATCGATGACAATTCAACGGGCCATAGCAGTATCCGCGAGAGTGAATCGCACGCAGTAGTCAGTTTGCTTCTAGGGCAGTGCACGATTCGATCAGCACGTACTCGTATATTCTATCCCAACCCACTGCTGAATGGGGAGGGCGCTTCAGGAATAAAAGTCATGTACTAAAGTCGAAATTATATTACACTTTTGATATCGAAATACTACAAACCAACTCATTGTCCTGCCCAATCGCGTCAGCTAGACAAATTTCTTAATAGATTCTTTTGATGTATTGTAAGCAAATTCCACATGATGGAAGATAAATTTTGAGCCCTTTTGAGAACAATGGACACACCTCAAATGCACAACTCAAAGTCATTTTTCATTTCCATTTCATTTATTTCTACGAAAGTCTTTTCCATGACGTCTGTAATGTTTGAAGGACAGAATAATGCTGTTTGATAATGCTGTGCACATTTCTTACTGTAGGCGTAAAAGATAGATCTGTTTAGTATGAAGACAAGACCGGTTTGGTTCTATCTCGAGTCTGTAGACATTAGCCTTCTATCATGTCTATATCACATTTTTGTTGTTGTTGTTGTTTTTTTTTTGAGCGCGAGATATGAATATCATTTCGGAAGCGCCGTGGAAGTTGCAAATTGGCAACGTTTTAGTTCGTATTAAGGATAAGGCCAGATTGTAATGATAGTAATGTACACCAAAACAATTGGAAGATTAAACAAGGCACCAGAAAATGTACTGCGCATTCAGTTCTTCATAGAACGTATCTATAAGTAACAGTAAAACACACTATTGCGCACAAACACTAAACATCATTTGGTTAGTGTGTGTGTTTTTTTTTTAATTTCGGCGGCTCTTAAAAGACAGACACAGTTCCGTATTAATTGATTAACAAATCTATTAATAAACAATTACTGAGGAATTAAGAGCTAATTGGCAGTGAAAACACACACACACACATAGCGTTATGCCTTTTTTTTCCAGGATACGAAGCCTGATATAGCAACACATTCCTAGAACATATTGGACAAAGTAATAGTCAGTACAAATCTGAAATTTCCATTTTTATTGTCTGTTTGGACGTGGAAACACCATCACACACATACACACACACACACACACACACACACACACACACACACACACACATATATTATTATTATTATGATTATTTTATTCGGCTTTCAATCACAAATATGTATATATGTATGTACAGACGCCAAACGGGAGCGCTGATCACTTGACATTCGCGGCTCGGCAGAAATTGAGCCAATGCGAGGGCAAATATTGTTTATAATTTAACATGAATCTATTACATTCGCAATGCTCTTTTTCAATCTTCCAACTGGTGTATTTAGAATGATTTGCCGCTTTTTGATTTGACATCGAGAGTAACTTTCCTTTCGAATGCGAGTACAGCTCAAATCAATGCACGACTGGGAGGCGAGTCTATATAGAGAAAGGGCAAATAAAATATTACAGACAGAGTAATAAATAGTACTGTATGGTTTTGTTATTGCATCGAGTTTTGTGTGTGTGTTTGTTTTTCTTTGTGTGTGTGTGTGTGTGTGTGTGTGTGTGTGTGTGTGTGTGTGTACATATCAAGGACGGTTTTTGTGTAAGTTTGTGTACAATTTTAAGATGTATGATAATTATTATCTTCGGGTCAGCCCATTGATGAAGTTTTTTTTTTTTCATTTAGATATTTTTGATTGCATATTGTTTGCATACATTGTACTTTCAAGGTGAATGTTTTATTATGTAAAATTCTAGAAATGAAATAAAGATTAGTGAAATGCTAAAAAGAGGTGTGTGTGTGTGCGTGTGTGTGTGTGTGTGTATTAAAAAAAATATCAAAAAAAAAGTGTATGCGTCAATGTATAATAATAAAAAATGAAATGAATGAAATGAAATATGCGTTTGGGGATTTGTTTGAATTCTTTGGTCTGTTTGTGTGCTTTTTTTCTTGATCGATCTGATTACCCAAGTCTCTGGCGGTGCGATAGCGACCATTCCAGATGAACCAAAAGCCGCGTAACGAATTGGATTTAGTCTGACGTCGAAAATGAGAAATTAAAAAAGGGGGAAAGCGCTTCGCTCGAAATGCTAGATAAACAGGCAGGGTGTCTTGACTCTTAAATCTTTATAAAAGATTAAGAGGTAGAAAAAATGAAAACACATCTATCACTTTGAAAGTCATCCACACGGAAAACCACGAGAGAGTATACTCGTTCTTTTTTTATTTGAATGACAGGGGGTAGAGAAAACTGTATTG
The DNA here is from genome assembly GCA_033980235.1 of Diadema setosum. Taxonomy (NCBI): domain Eukaryota; kingdom Metazoa; phylum Echinodermata; class Echinoidea; order Diadematoida; family Diadematidae; genus Diadema; species Diadema setosum. The sequence continues at coordinate 3,787,433 of CM067075.1, forward strand.
ACGAAATGTCAGTATCGCTGAATCGTTGAGAGTATTGTTCTTATATCTTCCGCTTTCTTTTTGTTTTTGTTTTTGTTTGGAGGATATCGGAGCGGGAGGGATGAATCTATAAACGATTTATAATCAGTGATGATGATCCACATATCAAAGTTGATAATATCACAGTCAACGTGGTGATGAAGATGATGATGATGATGATGATAGGAACGATATTGATCAGTGTTGATAACGTATCAGGACAATTACCTCCCGAGGACAATTACCCCCCCCCCCCCCCCCCGGCTACATACTGGTTGGTGATAAGGTTAAAGTAAAGATTAGGGATAGGGTTAGATTTAGGGTTGAGTTTGGGTTAGGGTTAGGATTAGGTTCAGGATTAGGCTTAGGGTCAGGGTCAGGAGAAGGGTCTGGGGTAATTGTCCAGGGGGCAATTGTCCTAGAACCGTTGATAACTATGATAACGACAATAATGATGATAACAGTAGTGATGATGATGATGATGATGATGATGATGATGATGAGAATTTAATATCAACAATGATATCATGGTAGTAATGACGATAACAATTATAATCAGAACCTTTTCAATAGAGCATAATTACTAAAGCGTCAAAAACATGCTTGGTGCATGAACAAACGGCCTTCCGTTTTCTTATGACGATGGAGAAGGCTTATATGATAGCAATATCTGTAAAGTCTGCATACACTTTTTCTTTAAACTTTCAGTTGAGCATATTATTTCTTAGTTGTTTCGGTTATTTTATTTATAGACTACCAGGCTACCTCACAAGGTATGCACCGTGTCAAAACTAGGTTTGCTATGTATGCTCATATCATACGTCGTCAACCAAAGCTATCATTTAAGCACTGGGTCAAACAGACGATAACCGTAGGACGTGCGAATAAATATTGCGTGGAGAGTATGCAGACGTTGACAACAAATTTCTTGTACCTACACACTAAGCCGAGAACCACATCCATAGATCCAAAGAATCAAAACGTTGATTCATTATGATTCAAAGATCAGCATTCATAAATTCTAGAAACAAAAAGGAACAAAATCCAAATCAGACCAACGTTTGAAGAATCTAAACTTGACGAGCATCTGCGGACAGCCCTATTAGATTTCATTTCGTGCCAAATTTCGTTCACCTACAGCTTGGATTCCGTCCATCCTGAAGATTGTTATGTCATTAGACACGTCTGCGAACTAGTTCAATGTATACCGTGTCTGAAATGCAAGACGGAGTATATGAACACCACGACAGAGTTTAGCCATATCTACACGATTTGTTTGTCCCAATGGAAAATCGATGTGGTTTAATTTTTACTCTGGAGGAACTCACCATTGCCAACTGTTTTAGGAGAATGGTGCCGTGACGTGTACAAATATTGACAATTTATGTCATTTTATTATCATCCCCGCCCCCTCTTTCTCCTTGCTCGTCATCAAAATCATTAATACATAATACACGTCCCCACGCTCTGATAATAGTTGGACATCGATGATCTTTTGCTTCAAAACAGCTCCCTCAAGGCCGATACTACATTCATGATTCATGCCTTCGTAAGCTGCGCTAACAGGTAACCCACAAAAGTACGAGCATTCCAGATGAATGATTACGGGGCTGCGACCCGTTACGTTTAAATGGAAAATGGTAAATTATTCGCCAGTCGGCTATCGCCACATCGTACACACATTTGTCACGTGTTTTGACAGTTTGTTTCTGGGGGTCAAGACCTTCACTCAGATATCTAGTATGAAAGCAAGAGCTTCTAAACGAAGCTGGAAATTAATTCGGGAGATAACGCGAACTCGAGCCACGGTTTGCATTTATTATGTTCTCAATGTGAAAATAGACAGCTACGTAATACATTTGGCAAGTCGACACCTTCCGTTCATTATCATTGCCTGCAAGTAAAATTGTGTGTGGCAGGCGGGCGTGTAGGAGGTGGTGAGAGCTGTATATATGTCGAGATACCAATTAACATGACAACAGTGTGCGAATGGAACTTATCACTTTTGCTGTCACGTATACGGAAATCAAACGCTGGTCGTTTACCAAAGGGGAGAGGGGGACAAGGAACGGGCGCGGAGGGAGGTGTGCCTTAAACACCTTACGGGATGTAACGCGACGGAATCGTCATGCGTGTAGATGAGCGAGCGTACCTGGATACCGCACTCCAGTGGCGTGTAAACAACCAAGGGGGTGGGGGGGGGGGGGGGGGGGGGTAATCCACTATATTGCACAGGGTCCAGGAAACACAGTGTGGTATATCAACAATTACACTAATCGATAGTATCCGATGAGACGCCTTCTGGCATGAATATCCTCTTTCATCACACTCCCACCTAGGTCTATATACCACGCTGCCGTGTAGCGTGAATTCTCAACATACAGGTCGGCTTATGATAGGAAAAATAAAATCAATGTCCCGTAGTAAAATACTGTCTCAGTTCACTTGAAGGACACTGAATGATTACGACTGGTTTTTGAGACATTAGGGATAATGGTATTAACCAGAATAATAAAAAAAAAATACAATGAAAGTACTAAGGATTAGTAATCATCAAAATGATGATAATCTTTCGTCTTTTTAGAGGGCCCGTCAATTTTTCAGAGTTTGCTTATTGTTATTCATTTTCATTACTTCAGTATTCATGACAACGTATAATATTAAGGTTCCACAATTATTTTATACTCTTCTCAGTTTACCTTTTTTTGTGCTTATGAAACCATATTCCCTATTACCAAAGGAAGCTAAATGTCTACGATCTTCATAAAAAAAATGAAATAAGATTTGAATTGAGTTGAATTGAATTGGATAACAACGACTGATTAACGAAAAAAAAAATCAAGGATATTGATTATTGATAATGGCAATAATAGTAACAATAATGATGGTATTATTGTTATCATTACCGATATCGTTTTATTATCATTATTACTGTTACCACTATCATCATTATTGCAACTATGATTATTATTATCAGCATCACCATTGTCATTAACATCACTAAGGCTAATTATTAATAATACTATAATGTAAAAGCAGTTATGATAACAATAATGATAATAATGACAATCACAATGATAATAAAATACTGGTATTGATAGCAATAATGATAAAATTTGCAAGTGAATTGTACAATTTAATAAAGTTGCGTATATTAGATATGACCAAAAAACTCGGAACCTATTGAGGTTTATTCCGTACCTGCCTTTCAAACGTGTATGAAAGAATGGTGAATTTTTTTTATATGGTCTTACAAGCCTACCGCAGCACAGTGACCATCTGAAAGCTTGTACCAATGCATTACATAGTAGAGTTCTTTATTGGTACAGTCTTCTAGCAATCGTCAGGTTTATGCCTCTGTTACCAACTTTGAAATATAGGGCTTCGGCTTCTATTTCTCAAACTATTTACAAACTCACATAACTGCAGGCTTTTGTCAGCTGACTAGTGTAAAATCAAATCCGATTTTTGTTTTTGTTTATTATCTTGTGACCGTTTTATTTCACTAAAATCTTATTGCCATTCACTAACTAATCTGAAAGACGAAAATTACTTTAAACTACGATATTTTTACGGCAAAAAAAATCCCGAATTGTCACTGGGTTTCATTGCATAATAGTGTATATAGGCAAGAGCTTTCGCGTGCATTCTAATTTCGCGTATGCTGGCTCTCGCGAAATTCGCGAAATCAACATTTCTGGTTTTACAGCAATTCTTGATTATATGCCATGGTATATGAATATTTTCCGAGAAAGCTTGCCCCTTATGCTTTACACATTCGCGATATTATGATCTTTAGTTCTTCCTCTATTTTCTTCTCCTATAATTCAGACTAGTATCAATCATCGTACAGCAAACTATAGGGCATCAACCCGGACGCTAATCGAGGGATTTCAATGAGACATCACTTCATCACAACCCAGCGTGCAGAGATGCGATGAGTTTACTGAACATGACGCAATGAAAAACGAAATTGCATTCCGAGTTCAAATACTCTTTACCCCCACCCTCTCTCTCTCTCTCTTTCTCTCTCTCTTCTCATCATTTCTCCGCTTTCTTGTTTATTGATATGAACTTTCCGGGTGTCGTGAAGATTTCATCTAAACTGAGAAAGTTCATCAGACTATTGCATTATCCCTGTCTTTCTCTATATATGTTTCAATGTTCTGGGTTGTTATCCTCTGACGTGCAAGTTTTTGGCTTGTGAGCTTAATGGCACATGTTCTTTGAAAACTATCTTCACTTTATAGGAGTATCATAACAAATACACAGAAAAACACATGAACACATGCGAAATAAATGATAGATTGAAGAAAATCGTTTAGTCATATACAAACATACACACACTTACTCAATATATATATATATATATATATATATACATATATATATATATATATATATATATATATATATATATATATATATATGTGTGTGTGTGTGTGTGTGTGTGTGTGTGTGTGTGTTTGTAGTTCGCGTGTTTGTACCAGTACAGAAAAGATAACGAAGTAGGGTAATAATGCATTTAAGCCCAACAGTGCTATTTATTCAAACCAAATTTTCGACGCATATACACGTCTTCTTCAGGGTCGACATGAACAATTATGAAAATGAATTATAAAATTATGTATACATATATATATATATATATATATATATATATATATATATATATATATATATATATATCTTTTCTAATTTTCTGCGTGGTTTCTTTTTTCTGGCAGAGCACCACTTCTTCTACTCACCATCGTGTTTCTCTCATCAGACATTCAATATATCACCGTCTGCATGTGAGTGCGACACAATATATGTATATCCTCATATCGAAATATTACATTTGCGTTATTCGAAACACGTTACGGCATTCACATATATAGAAATCAAAAATAAAATCATCTTGGCCCATTTGCAATAGGGCAAGAGGACACGTATGGTGTCACACAGCCTTGTCTTTAGTTGGATTTTTGTATTGGAAACACAAATATGGCTCTGACGGCAAGCCGTGCGTTCTCCATTGCACCCATCAAGCATGTACGTGATTCTCACCGTCTTCAACTGTCAGCCGTGAAATATCTCGTCGAGTTGAGTCAAGTATGTTTTTATAACCCCAAGCTTGTTTGCTCGTTCCATTTCACGAGTGAACATTGTTCAACCTAACAAAGTGCAAATCCTCTTCGGCGTGCTATGAACAGAAAGGCTAAATAACAACGAAGGATAGGGAAAGAATCGGAGCGAGATAGACAATACATGATCGCGGATAGAGAGAAGGAAATATGCAAGTGAAAACAGGGTGAAAGAGTTTGATATCTGCGTATTTTATTCGACTGCACCAGCTCAACAATCTGCTGTAAAATTTTATCAAAAATCGAGAGATGAACACCCTGAATTGCGATAAAGCATGAAAATGGATTGTAACACCATTGTTGCAGCTTTTCTCTTTGCTCCACTAATTTCTTTCTAAAAGTGAGGAAAGTGACAATGTTTGTCATCAGAAGAAAGCCAAAACTCGTCATCAGAAGGAAGCTATCCTCGGCGTGCTTTAAACTCATACGGAAGAGATCCGGAGACAGTTCTCATTCTGACATGGGCGCAAAATATGGGAGATTATAGACTGTACTAAATAGTGCACCAAGAAATTCAGTAAATGAGAACAGCAAACGTGTTCGATAAACGGACGCCAGCCGTCAGCCAAAAACCAGATCAGCACACAGACTGAGACTTCGTGACTTGGCGGCTTAAAATTGTATCGATTTTTATTTTTGGCCACAAAATCACGCAGAGGTACCCGTCGCCTCCGTCCTGATTCCATTTCGAGAAATTTTCGGTTGGCTCAGATTGACTTGTTGGTATACCGACAAACGACCAAATACAGATTGGAAACCTGCTAAAAGCCTCGTATTTACCTTTCTCATGAACCTATCTTACTTTCTTGTTTTTGTCTTCAGTTTCCCCACAAAGCCGTCTGCTCGGAAGCGCAAACTGTGTCGCCCCTTTCTGACCCTCAGTCTGTCCCGCTCTGTCCTGTGTAGCTTCAGGTCTCCCCTTCGGTTAAGAATTTGGAACTTTAATCTTTTATCCGCGCTTCGCAGTCTGTCCTGATGGGGGAAAATGTAGCAATCACTGGCAGGTTTCATAACACAATTTGGTTCCACGTGATTGATTTGAAGACGCGGTAGCAGCTGTCATAGCTCTTCACAGTGTATCTGAGAATGAGCCAGTCCCTGTAGGGTAGCTCGAAGTAATAATACTGAGAAACAACTAGACGGGAAAAGCGTTGACAGCACGTGTGGATAAGCGCTTTTACCATTACAGAACAAATGACAAAACTTACACCTATTACTCAAGATCTTTTTTTTTTTTTTTTTGTAGTGGTACTAAAGGTGAATTCATGCTGAAGCCTGCAAGAACAAATAATCGTTCCATACAGAAAAACAAGCGTTACGACATTTTGGTCTCTGTGTTACAATTCTACATTTCTATGCCTTTAAGGTAGAGACTCTTTAATTGAACATAGGGTATGCAGGCTGGCTGTATACGTCAATTCAATACGAATTTCTTTCGTGTTAAACAGTTTGGCCAACGCTGTCAATATTTTTATGAGTATGTACTTCTCAACAGGATATGAAAGATATATATATATATATATATTTCTAAACTATAATCATTTATTATTACTCGGCTTTATGCTATCCTTACTTCCTGTAAACTGATGATGTGTAAAGTTAAAAAACTGAGGTAAGATTTACAGTTTTCAAGAACAAAAAATGGCATCTGTGCACAGTTGAAATTTGAAACTGTCTATAATTGGGATCGTTCGAGTCAGCATATATAGTATGTACATCCACTACTACCATGGCTACTAGTAAGTCTTCCACAATGACTTGGTTGATGTAT